>CACRXP010000479.1:117890-188812 GCA_902702965.1 Spirometra erinaceieuropaei | reverse complement strand
GCGCGGAAAAACGCCGATGAGGGAGGAGGAAACAGAGAGCTGAAAAAAAGGAGAGAGCCAAACAAATGCTTACCCATCAGGCGCAGATGCATAGTGGTGATGGGGTTGAAAGATCCACAAGCAACCAGCACAACGGGTTCGGGGGCTGTGAACCAACTGCAGCACCGACAGCATGAGTAACGATGGCAGGGGGTCTCCAAGACCACCGGATTTTCCATGCACACGCCTACACTCTGGCGTAGACTGCTGTCAGCCTCGGTGGCGGTGACGCTGATTGGAGATTCGCGACGTGGAGATGGCGAGCGGGCGGTCCGATGCGAGCAAGCGGGCAGGCCCGAGAAGGCTGTGCAGACAGGGACAAAACAGGGTGAGAAAGTGGTCGCGGTAGTGGCTGCGATCGTAGCAAGCGGAGCACTTTCGAAGGCACCGATGGGGGGCGGGGAGGAGGAGGGAGGGGAGGCGGTGGCGGGTGGGAGGAGGGACGAGGCGGAGGAGGAGCAGCAGGAGGAGGATAGATTCTCTTTAGAGGCTGAGGAAGGGGAATGTGAAGTGCAGCTGTTGCTGGTGCTGCCGATAGTGATACTGCTGCAACTGTTGCCCCGGCTATCAGTTTGATCGAGGCCAGATGAACAAGTTGAGCAGGTGGAGCTGTACGAGGTGGTAGACGCCTGCCTCAAAATGCCGCCGTTGATGTCTACCTCAGCAGGGGAAGAAGAGAGGGAGGCCGAGGAAGAGAAGGTTTCAGCGGAGCGGCTGGTTTTTAACCTGGACGTTATCCGTTTCTGCAGGTGATGTGGGTTATAAGTGTGCTCTGAGGGGCCAGAACCGGCCAGGGCGCAGAGACTGCGTGCGGCCAGAACCGGTGTGGAATCATTGGGAATGGTGGGGGAGGTCAGAGAGACAAAAGGCAGGTCGAGAGGGGGTTGTGGAAGTGTGATAACAGTGTCGAGGGAAGTGAGACTACTGGACGTGGACTGGGTGGAGTCTGCCGGGTGGGACAAAACTCCCGCTGACAGGCTGAAAGTACTCTTTCCGGCCCGGTCGCGGATATCCGACGGCGTTGCCTTCCGCAGTTCGCCGTTTCTGGGGCCACCTTTATCACCTCCATCGAGTGAAATCATGTAGGGGGCGGCTTAAACGAGTGCAGCAGCGGCGGGGCGTCGCTGTTCCACACCAAAAACATGCCTGTGAGAGCTGGTACAGGCGGAAGCCGTAGTTGATGACACTCAGGGGTCACCGGAGTACACTCGGGTGTACCAACGTGCCTGAAAGGATATGGAGGGCAAACCCCCGGGTATAAAGCATCGTTCTGGAGCAGAAAAGACAGGCATGCGCAGGAGGGCGTGCCACAGAATGTGAAGGACGCCGAACAACACAAAATATTCACAACTCGGGGCTGGACGTGCGCAGTGTAAAGGGTAAAAATGTGTGCTGTGTGAAATGGGATGAAGGTGACTAATTCAAGCAGGTAGGATGTGGGGAATGTAGTGTGGATATGGAGAAATTAGGCTGCACTGTTAGTCTCGTACGAGTTTCAGCACTGGCCCCTCCCACTGTCTCTGTACAACAATGTACAGCATTTAAAGGGGCTGCCTCTCACTCCCGCGTTCTCACACAGTCAGGTGAATCGAATCACGATTCCAAGTCGAGAACCACCTATGGTTTTATCAGCGAGGATCAGGCAGTGATGAGTGTGATGTGAGAAATAGTAGGAAACGAATGAACAAGTGCTATCAGTTCGCTAATAGAGGCAAAGGGGCAAGTTCCAGAAAGTAGCCGCAGAGAAGGAGATACGATCGCTAGAACAAGTGCTTTATTAGCCCGACGTTTCGGATTCGCACTCGAATCCATCATCAGGGACGGAGTCAGATAAGGGTAGCAGATTGCCAGGTCTTGCAACACCTATAGGATGTAGTCGCTAGACCGCAACATGCTTATCACACTTGGCAGCTCCCGAATGCATCATAGCCCGACTGGTCAGATGCTGAAGTACGTCGTTGCGATGCCGTCGCTATGCACCTATATGCCAGTAAAGATTATCGGCTCCCACGCTCATCGCACACCACCGAGCGGCTGGCTGCCAGATTTCGTCCTCCGTGTGGACTCTTGGGTGATTTGGATCGCCGACATTCATACCGCCGACAGTAGTTATCTCCACGCTCTGCCCGCGGCTAACTACTTTGCCTAGGCTAAGCCTCAGCGCCGAATATGGAGCGGGGAGGTAGTTGTGCTTGTTGATTGAATGAGAATTGGAAAATCATGACTCGAGAAGTTCACGGCTCGCGCGGTTGTCGCCTCTAGGAAGAATTTCTGCCTCGTCAAACTTGAATGTGTGATTGGATCCCGTCGAATGAGCCGCAACTTGGGGGCTGGCGTCGTTCCTCTTCACTGCTGCCGCGTGCTCGGCCATCCGCGTCAAGAATAGTCTTCCGGTTTCTCTGACATTGTTCCCTTGCCCACAACTGCGCCAGACTCAGTAAACGACTTCAGATGTTTCCTGCCGTGGCAGAGAGTCCTTCGGTCTCATGATCTAGCGCCTAATAGTTGCCTCTGGTCTGTGTGCAACTCAAGTTCTAAGGGGCGTAAAGAGGCGGCTGGCGGCTTCCGAGACATTCTTTACGTACGGGGCAGCTCGCCAAAATTTGGAGTCCGTTGGACTTCGTATCTCACCTCGTTTACGCAGGCACTGGTTGACGAAGTTACGCGGGTAGCCATTCACTCTAAGCACCCGCCCAAGGTATTGTAATTCAGCAACCTTGTCTTCCGGTTCACTGCAGTGTGTCTCTACCCGCTGGTATAGCGCCCTTATGCAACTGCGTTTGTGACTGATTGGGTGGTTGCTGTTCTAGCTCAGTACTTGCAACTACATCATATACTGTTACATCGGGGCAATCCACTACCCCTATCTGACTCTGTCTCTGATGATGGATTCGAGTGGGAATCCGAAACGTCAGGCTAATAAAGCACTTGTTCCAGCAATCATATCTCCTTATCCGCAGTGCTATCAGTCTACAACGGTCGAGGTTCCAAAGCTGGCCATCGCAGATGCCGTCATATTCAGACGACTTTCTCGGGGATTTCGTTGGTGTTGAACGACCGGTCACAGCAGAAAGTCACAAAGGGCAGAGGCTACATGTGCTCAACAGTCCAACCTTCGTGTTTTTTTTGCTCTGACATGAACGACCGTCGTGTGCCTTGAACTGCGGTCTGATCACTGGACGCCACGTCCACATGACAACGAATACAACCCGATCACAGTCAGCAAAGCGGCAACCTGAGACCAATTGGATGCGAGTTCAAACTTCCGGAATGTGACTGTGACATGAGCAGTAGTGGGATTCGAACCCAACAGCAACAATGGCAAGGCTTGTGCGCAGCCAGTGCTCTAACCGTCTGAGCTACGAAACCCCCGACCGGCAGCTGTGAGTTAAATCACATTTGGGCCAGGTTACCCGCTTAACCCACTGCAACGTATGGACCACCAATTCTGATAATAGTAAGCTGACTGCCTAAGCAGGTTTCCCTAAGTAATCAGTCTAAAATCCATCAGATGACTACCAGGCTCACTTATAGCTTTTGGCAGATTTTAGGGTAATATGTGGTTATGTGGCCGCACCTGATGGACACAATACTTCTAGGGGTTAGAGTTATAGCAACTATTTCTCAACCACTCAAAGCATTTGCGTACAAATACTTGACCTCGTCGCCTGTGCGTCCCCTGGCCCTATCTGTAAAAATCCCCACCGGCCCCGTAGTACAGGCGGCTAGAGTTTGTTTACCTCGGGTGCAGCTACATAACCACATCTGACCGATTTTATTTAGAGTTGGCAGTACTTAAGCTTTGTTCTTATTCAAGACTATTTCCTGGGACTCGTCTCTTCGCTTCTATTGGTAATAGAACACCTGTTTTTCTTCGCAATGGCAATTCGCGTGTGGCCACAGGATTGCGACATGCTAGTGCAAAAGGCATGCGTCTGACTCAAGGGGAGTAGACTGCGGATATTGTTGAAAAATTAGAGGGCGTGCTTGAAGCCGACAGATTTTTTCATGCATTTTGGTAGTCGCTGACGTAAAGGACACCTCGCTGACCCACTAAAATGTCTTCGAACCTATCTGCTGGATAAATGCTTTTCCTTCAACAAGCAGATTAAATTTAACTGTCGGATACTACACGGCGAGTGGATGCCTCAACCGTCGGACTGAACAAGATACTTAAATCAATCAACCGGCGTCCGAGTACATTTAGGGGAAAACAGGGCAGATTCCGGCCGAACATAAGAACAGAGACGGACGAAGGGAATTGATAGCGCAGAGAACACGGGCGAAAGGAACGTCCTGTATGCTCATGGTAAACTGTGGGTAGCTATTTGGGCTGACCCTTTTTTGCATTTTGACCCAGCTGTGAAAAACTCGGCGACCACGGTGGGATTCGAGTCAAGTTACCTGCCCAGCCTACTGCGACGTATGGAATCCACCAAATCTGATACAGTAAGCTGACTGCCCAAGCAGGATTTCCTAGGCAATTCATCTATGGTCCTCCGGAAGACAACTAGACTCACTCTACTATTCGGCGTTCTGGAAGACTAGGTTGGGTTGGCTGTACTCAAGCCTCGTTCTTGTGCCTCCTAACGACGGGTTAGTACACATATATCCGAATTCACACGACAAGAAGTGCTACGTCCACTGGACAGAAAAGTATGCCGCATAGAATAGTAAGAGTAAACTGGACTGATGAGGAAAAAAAATTTTTGCACACCTAACGATCGGTTGCACTGCTGGTACGCGTTGGGGGCGAAACCCTAATAAGTCGCAGACGATAGAGCCAACACTGGTATTTGGCAGTTCTTGTCGTGGATAGTGCACCCGTGCGACTACGAGGCGTCTAATTACATACTAGGTGTGTAAAGGGTATTATACCGTACTCCCGACGTAGGTACCGGCTAAAAGCCCAGACACGAATTTCGCCGATATTCTGCCGCTGCGTGACATGGCTACATGGCTATTCCTCAGTAGTAGATTGTCTTCGACTTGAATGCTCGTTGAAATTTCAGGTCTGACCCTAAAAAGTCATGTCCCGGAGACTAAACTCCATGTCATGCATTGAATAATTCCTGAAATTATTCACTTGATTAGTGTCCGGAGTTCATATATCAGAAACCGCATAGAGGACGCTAGGGGACCCACTGAGGAGCCGAACCCCTCGCAGCTGTGTCGTGCACTGGCAGAATATCGGCGAAACACGCGTCTGGGCTTTTTGATAACAGGCCGAGAATTGATTGAGGCCTGGGCCTCGAATGAGAACTCGGTCAACCGACTTATCGATCTGGCGCTGACGTACAGGTCCCTACGTAGGCACCTCCAGTCTTGCGCCGTCGGTCAATGATTGGCCTATATGCTTATAACTGTCGCTTGTTCTGTTGCTGCTACTACCTCTGACGACGGACTCCTGCACGAGTCTGAAAGCTCAGGACAATAAACGAAGTGTTCCGGTGCTCGACTCTTCTTCTTCACTTATGATAACACCCATGTCAAGAGTACGGTATAATACCTTTACCATGTGGATTTCATGGCATTTGTAGTATTACTTATTTGTAGAATGGACATTGCGCGGTTATTCCATGGTAGTTGACTTCTTCGGCTCGAATCTTCATTGGAATTTCGGGTCTGACCCTAAAAATAGTCATGTCCCGGAGACTAAAATCCAGGTCCTGGACTGAATAATTTCTTAAATTATTCACTTGATGCTAGGAGTGTCTTTAACAGGAGGACTCTGGAGGCGCTAGGCCGACACGCCAGATAGTCCAGCAGTAAGCCAGGTTGAGATTTGGGTGAACAGTGAGGCTCGGAAAGTGCGCCATCAGTCCTGATAACAACGCAGAACCGCCTCCGAGTGTAACTAAGGCTCCCGTGTATGATCCAGCTATACACATTACTGTCGGAACTGGCCATCGACTAGTGATCAGTCTCTGGAAGCCTAGGAGAGATCTAAAAGGGGGCCTGTCACCGTAAACATCTTTTTTGGCTTAATCCAAGAATATTTTAAAGGCTCAATTCCAGGGCAACGCGCGTGGAGCACTCTTTGAAGGCACCCTATGGGAGACTTTGTCGGATGGGTGCGTACTTGACGGCGATGACAAAAAAAGGTCGAAACGTGAGATAACCGATAGCACTACCAAACGCGTTTCACGACTGTGGATTGACTACCTACCCCTCACAAAGAAGGTGACAGAATTATCAGTCTGGCCAGAAAACACAGGAGGGAAGGCGGTAGAGGTATTTTGGCGGGTTCGGCTCCTGCGGCCTTCAAATCCACCCTAACTACAAGAGGAGGCGTTGGCAACAAGCTGACTGTCAGTGCTGACTTTGCTCAACAAGCGCTGGCGTGAAACAGTGAAAGGGTTGGATTCTTTCATCATGGAGAGGAGCACTAACCATAAACAACAAGCGGACAAGTTCGGAGCCGGCGTCTGACATACTGCCTAATAAAGCCTCTGATAGAAGCATTCAGATAAAATCGCCGCATGCAACACACGAGAGAGACGCACAACGCTAAGATACTGCATGCAGAATACGCGAAGACTTCGATGTGAAGATCTGTATTTTGGGACCGAAACAGCAGCATTTTGCAGATGACATACTGCGACGTTCTGGTGCCTAGGTAATGGGGCTGGGGCTACTTTGGGGGAGGAGAGAGGGGAGGTATTCAGGTGATGCTGGCAAAGGTCTCCTCTCCTGCTTGCAGTGGGTCAACGAAGGCAGAAACGCAGGTAGTCGTCAGCACGTCAGGCTTCAGTGATGGGAGCATGGGATCAGGCGACCGGACCAACCGAGTCGGATCCCACACAGTGTCAGGCAGGGAGGCGAGGCCATCAGGGTCGAAGTATTCGATCCGCATGCCCTCAAAGTCTTGCTCGGTGGCACAGGCTGGCTTCACAGATGTGAGTAGACTTCGCAACCGATTGAGGCGCACTAGCAGGTGTGCGTCTGCCGTGGATTTTGGGACAAGGGAACAGGTGTAGCAGACGAGACGCTGGAGACTGTGAGAAGACCAGTTTGCGGCGAGAAGACTCTCGGCCAATGCCAGTGGGCAGTGTGGTAGGAAGGCAAGGGTGAAATGCGACTGGGGAAGGACGTACTTGCCTTCCGTATTTGAGGAGAGGATCTAAGTGATGACGGAGGAGAGAACAGAAGGCAAACACTGGGCGTCGAGGATACTACAAAATATTCGTAAATTCAGAGTACTTTGTCAGCGTCAACTATTTTTCCACTTTAAAGCAAAACTTGAAGAGATGCATCAGAAGCCTTATGTCTAAGCATGAGCTGCGGGGATGAATGGCAATTCGTTACAAGGTCAAACACTTAGTGGGTTTGTCGATACAAACGGCGATGCGAGTTCCAGGAACTAGTTGATCGGAAGAAGAACCGATCGCTGGAACAAGGGCTTTATTCGCCTGACGTTTCGGATTCTCACTTGAGGCCACCGGAGGCCACCATGAGGCGTCAGGTGATGAGACCAAAAGACCCACTACCACGGCAAAAACCTCTGGAGTCGTTTACCGGATCTGGTGCAGTTGCGGACAATGCAACTACGTCGGAGAAACTGGAAGACTGTTCCAGACGCCAATTGCCAAACACGTGGCAGCGGTACGGAGAAATGACGACAACTCTCAGGTCGCGGCCCATTCGACAACACCCGGCCACACATTCAAGTTCGATGAGGTCGAAATTCTCGCGAGAGGGGATAATCGCGTGAGCCGTGAGCTGCTTGAGTCATGGTTCACGGGATCTCAGTCTACCAACAAGTGCAACGACATCCCAACTCCACATTCCGTGCTGAGGCATAGGCTGGCCAAAGTAATTGGCCACTCGGGGAGCGCACAAGCCGGTGAGCCAGATGGTCGAGCCATCATCATGCCAGCATCCAACACACGGGCGATGAGATTTCAGCAATTAGCAACTTGCATGCCGGCCATCAAGCAATTAGCGCACCAGCGGGCAACAATCCTTGATGACGGGGAGCGCGGTCAATTGCTATAGGTATGCGGTAGCATAGCGACTGCATCCTATAAATACTGCAGCTTCCTGTGCACGAGTCACCCTTTTCTGCCACTGTCTCTGATGATGGATTCAAGTGAGAATCCGAAACGTCAGGCAAAAAACCCTTGTTCCAGCGATCGCTTCTTCTTCCGATCACTTAGTGGGTTTGCCGTGAAAAAGTCGCCATGGCGTAGACAAGGTTTCCCTCTCAGACTTGATGCGGCATAATTTCCAACGACAATAACGAAGTTTACCCGAAAATGTTTTTCACACACAAGAATGTCTATGACAAAGGTTGATCAAACTGTGAAAAACTCCGCAGTCTCTGTGGGATTCGACCCCGCGACACCAAAGGGAAGGCTGGAGCTCTACCCAAACGTGATCAAAATCACGGTTCCCAGTGAGGCCTCGTAGGTCACGTGGCTAGAGCGTTGGTCGTACTCAGGCCTTCCCCTTGCTGTCTTGGGTTCGAATGTCAGCGAGACAGCCGAGTTTTTCATGTTTGGGTCAAAATAAATTATTTAAGTTGGAGTAGATGAGCATATTCTAGGATCAATGGGCGCAGACCGAAGTAGTATGGTATCCTGTAACCTTAAAATATACTTTCCACCTGTCGGCAGTTAAGAAACATTACGCGGACATCCCGCTGTGGCTAATGGACTTCAGCCCAAGTATTCATACATAAAATTCCGGTCTGTGCCTATAGATCTTAGAATATACCGACCTACTCAGAGTTCGCGGTTAGTTTCTAAGGCGACTAAAAAGCCACAAAATGTAAACTGGAGTATCTAACAGAAAGCAGACGGGAAATGCTGGGGGACCCACTGACAGGCCGAACCCCTCACTGCTGTGCCATGCAGCGGCAGAATATCGGCGAAACACGCGTGTGTGGGCTTTTGGCGAGTACCTTTGCTGCTAGAATGGTATCCTTTAACCTTAAAAATATTTAAAATCTGCCAAAACACACACCAAAAGGCTGTTTTATCACAGTTACTAGTGTACACTCCGACTTACGCGGAACCCAAGTCGACGAATAAATTCTCGCGACGTATGGCGCAGCAGAGGATCGTAGAAGTACGTCTTAGAGGGCTGGAACAGGGTTGAGTTCTTCACCAGGGCAGTCAGAAAAGCCAATTGGCGGAGGCTTGATCGATCCACCGCCGGGTTTCCGAGGCCCAGACAGAGGCAGAAGATGGGAGCACCGGGGTCAGGGAGCTGTGGGAGGCCAAGGCGCAAAGACGTAAAGACCCTGTCCAACTGGGTGAGCACAGCAGTCACAAACTGCCTACCGGAGGAGGAGGAACGTTCAAAGTGGTCCAATGCAATGGAAAACTTCTTTTCTAGAGCTTCTGGTGTGTCATCGGGCAGCGCAATTAGCGTGCGATGGAGAGGACGGCGTGAAGCCAGTTGGTCTCGCAGGCGGATTCGCGGTGGAGAGGTTAGACCGGCTCGTTTGAGACGTCGCCGCATACCCTTAGAGAGGGCACACTTCCAACCCTGCTCGTCTTCATCATCATCGTCGTCATCGTTGCGGACTTGAATGTTCCGTCTTATAACGGCCGTTCCGGACTGCATGTGTTTCTGCGAGGAGAGATGAGAGCGAAACTCCGATTATGGCGTCCGCGTTAAAAGTTCTCCATCATCGACAGGTCTCCAGATCAGCGGACGGACTCAGGTTTACTTAAAACTGGAGAGGGGATGGGGCGGAAGATGGGGACAGAAAAGAAAAAAAACCTCAATTTCAGCAGTCCGTAAAAGCATACGTTGACTGCATCCGGGAGAGGCAAAATATTTATTTAAAATGACTGCACGCATTACGGCACGACGATGATTTTTCAAAGGCTGCAATTGGCTGACAAGGCTGATGGTTCGGCAACCTTGTAACCACTCAGAAAGTTGCGATTTAAACTTATGAAACTGACACGGACTGCTATGCATACCTACGCCCAGTGGAAATGCGCAATACATCTTTAACTGGGGCCACTTGTTGGTGGCACGGTAAATGTTCATTGTCTCCTGTGGCACGGTCGCGCACTCCGTCGACCGAAAGGCAGCTAATCCGCGGCGTTTCCTTTGAATCCACGTCCAAATAGACACAGTCACCGTGTCTAGTGGGGCCGGTGTGGTTAAGTTAGACCTAAAGAAAATCCCAGGTCCGGCTGTTTTCGGGAATGGAATGCCTGCTTCATAAATATCTCGTTAGGTCTCTCCTGCGATCGAAGCGCACGGAACACACTGGTCTGTGTTGGGGTGATAAATGAAGCCGGCAAAACCATCAACAGTGATAGCTGATTTAAATAAGTTTCAGCCGCAAAAGCAATAGAAGTCTCAAAGTGAATCCATGAACAGGAAACACTCCTGGTTAACGACTGCCGGTTTGGAGAAGTTTAGTTATGATGGCGCCGTTATCGCGATGGGTGACACTCACAAGTCTTTACTCTCGAGGAGTTCGTCGCGGTACTTCAATCCCTGTGCTGACCCGATTATGGCAGGCAATTGATCAACGAGTCCTCTTCCGTCGTTTACAGTGCGGGGTTAAATGTGATAGGAAGAAACGCCAAACGGAGAATCTAGTCGCTCTTGTCTGAAAACGATCATCGTACCAGAGAGTACGCAAACTTCGTTCGCGCTGGTTTCGACAACTCCACGAGGATATTCCAAGAAAACCGACAAGCAACTGCAGTGTCTTGGATAAATTTCCCGCCGCTTCGGCCCGTGCTCTAAATCATGTTGACCAAAGTCCACCGACGTCTCCTGCATGGACCTGACATCTAGACGGTCAACTCAAAACCGGTGCGTAGTTTCACCCACAACGATAAATCCGACGAGCTCTAAAACTAACATGATATTACCAAAAGTCGTGGCTCCAAGATTGCTAACTACCGAGATAAATCGATCTCCCTTTGGGACTTGGATCAGGCTCCTTCTTCGGGTGGTCTCTATGACACCGCTCCCCATTGCAAGATCCCAGCCCGTGTGTTGCATGCGAGAAACGGCGACCTCACGTCGCGCTAGAGTGGGCCCACTTCAGCTCGGACCCAGCACCTTATTTCGCCCTATAAACAACTAAGCGCGTCTTGAGGCCATCACAGCACGCTAATAGTCGTGGTTAGGAACGTTGTCAACCGGGGACTGAGGGTCAAACTCCTTGCTGTGGCTTCCATAGGACTCTGACTTACGCGAGGTCCAAGCGCCACTTGAGTGGAGCCTAATACGCCGGGAGGCAGGGACCAGACCGTGTGTGGCACGCGTAGACGGGCTGCATGGTTTTGTCAGCCCACGCCCACACCCAGTAGTCCTGCATTTTTCTCGCCATCGGAATGCGGCAGTTGCGGTGAGGGTATGATGGGTGCATCGTAAGTCTGCTTCATCATAAACTGCCCTAAACGCAAATCATCGGGTTAGTGGCGGATGTCTTTGCCGTTCACGAGCGACGGCAGGACATATAAGTCCCGCTCCGGAGGGACAGCAGAATGTGGCGAACCACTGCGCGACACTTACAGACAACTAATGTTCAGGTGTAAACATCTACCAGAACTTTAGCTCGAAGACACACCTTTTCGGTTACGATGATTGATTTTATGTCTTGGATCACAGTGAGGAGTTGCGACGTTTCGTCTCTCCCCAAACACTTCTTTCTTTTCTTGTGGGAAAGGTGGTTTAGTCCACCGAACAGCGAAATGACAGGTGACACTGGTGGAGTGCATAATCGCATACAAAATGGCCTAGTTGCGATACCGCTCGGTCAGAGGTGTCACGTCTACTTAGAAAGCTCATGCCACCCGGTAGTTTGTCTATCATTGCAGATAAGGACCACCACCCAGTAGCTGTGACTTGCGGCTGCATCTGTTTATGATGAAAGGTGGGGAGATAGAGGAAGGGGGAGTACACAGAGGTCGTAGTTGACGTGGCTGAATTCACGTCTACGCTTGCCATACACGTGCGGGCCTTTATGTTCGCAAGAACCGGATTCCAAAGAGAACTCGGGACTCTCATTGAGGTTTCGTAAACGTTACAGCCAAGAAGGAACTAGTGCAGCCTAACTACCAGACCGCCAGTTGGCAAGCCCCCCCAAGTGGGGAGGAAAGTGGACTTGCGGCCGACCTCACTCTCCCCACCTGCTCACCATGTTCCAGTAACAGCCCTACCGACTAGATGGTGAGACGAGACGCGATGGCTGATGTGATCAAGCCCCGTTTGAAGCGCGCAACATACCTGTTTGTTTAATTTATGTGGTTCGGCGCAAGAGCGAGGTACGTCTTGGGGCCAAACTACACGTAGTCAACAGGCAACCACTCATCGACACGGAGACACCAACGACCAGAGAGGGTGTGACTAATAGGTTCCCAAAATGACCATCTTCCTATCAATCAGACGTCGAAAGAGTAACGTTAGGCAAAAAATCGACACTTTCTGAGGCAGTGGGGTTTCTACTCAGCCAAGAGACAGATTACATGGACTTGAAGCGTTTTGCGGGACATGCAATGTCACAGCTGGGGAAGTAAGGAAGCATAACCTTTCAATTCGTCGCTGGTAAATAAGGGCTCACTAGAAAGGTCGATTAGGCTACTGCTAGAAGTGTGGATACACTCTCGAGAAATCGCTGAACAGTAAAGTCGTGGACCCAGCGCAGCGTTCAGGCCGCTTTATCGGAATCCACATCCAATTGAAGGAAATAGACAGAGATGGAAGACAGGCAGGAGGGGGTGTAAGAGGACAAAAGACTTGTGAAAAAAATGTAGACCTTTTTCTGACGAATAGAATGTATTTGGTAGACGAAGAAAGTTACAAAACACTTTAAACAAAGGCAGACAGCAAGCAAATCTTATAAAGGCTGGAAAAAATGCAGGAACCAGTCAGTCAAAGGGTGACGGATTTTTTGGTGAAAAAGCAGAAATGGAAAAAATACTTTGGTATGAAAAAAAAGGGAAAGAGCCACAATGCAAATGTGAGTGTGAGGTAGCAGTTAAAAAAGAGAGCCCTGAGACTTTGGTGTGTGTGTGTGCGCGAGTCCAACTTTTCGCTGTCGGAGGAACCTGCCTAGAAGGCCTCAATAAGCATCGCGTGTCCCAAACCGCCGGCCGCGCAGGCTGCAACCAGGGCCAGTTGGCCCTTTTCCGCGTGCAGACGATTGGCCGCCGTAGTGACCAGACGAACGCCAGTCGCCCCAAACGGATGTCCTATGCTCAGGCTACCACCCCAGAGATTCAACTTTTCCATCGGTATGCTGCCAAATTTGCTCGTCCGACCCATGAATTCGCGGGCGAAAAAGTCCGAGTCCATGGCGCGGAGGTTGGCGAGCACCTGGCCGGCAAAGGCTTCGTGCAGCTCAAAGACGTCAATGTCGCTGATCTTTAGCTTGTTTCGTTCGAGTAATCTGTTAGTGGAAAACAAGGAGCTATGGTGAGCTGATGGAGGAAAGGGGGAGGGGGGTGAGATAAGCTAGCATGGCCGGATTCAAGGTTGGGCGTGTCTATTTACGTGCTCAACACCAAAATACGGCAACTGTGCTGAGAGCTAGGAAATAGTCATAGAGTAGGTGACATGAGGTTAGGCGAGACAGCAAAACAAGCAGGGATTCTGTTTGCACGGATAGGGGCAGCATGGCTGACGCCGATTATAATGACGTGTACGGGGAAAGGAGGGATGGTTGCATTGACGGACAGCTAGTCGTCCGGTTGCCTACTGCGACTAGAGGTCGGCGGAAGGCGCTTCTGCAATCATAAAGATTAATACCAACTACAAAGTCAATGATTCCCTTAACTCCAACTTCCCGAAAACAAGTTGATGATGGAAATGGTGATAGTGTGGAAGCCCCTGTCCATAGGTATTTTGGCAAACTGACAACAAAGCAGATCATTGGAAACAGCATTACATAAAAAATCAAAAAAGACAAACAAGATCGCCTGTCCTTGCAGTAACCACTCGCCAGGATGTACAAGCAGTGCGACAATCACGCGAAGATAATTATCCTGCAGGGACTGCTATTTGCGAGGTCAATGCAGAAGAAACGACTTTCCCTTAGTCTGCAGTAACCAAAGGTGAGCGAACTGCTCGAAAGCTAGTGTCTTGGCAGTAACAACGAAGCAGAAGCCCCCACGCGGCGAGCACTTCTTTGCATAAGAGGTGTCTCCGAGGCCATGAAATGGAGGGGCCGCGGTCTTAAGAGCGAATTCACACACTGGCCCATGGCCACAATTAGTCAAATCACGTGGGGGCAAGGCCGAGCTAATTTCCGGCGGACATTCGAGTGTTCCTGTCACGTTTCGTGCGCCGACCGACCCACAATTACAGGGTCAAACGGGGCGAAAACTTGAGACTAGGCCATATGGACGTACAATAGTCTTCCGTGAGGTGGAGCGGGAGAAGCGAAACATGTTATCTCTCATAGCTGCTTAGAGTCTGAGACAAAACCACAGCTTCGAAAATTGGGGGACGATGGGAGAGGCGATTGAAATGTGGAAATCCGGCGACCAGGCCGCGGGTGTAGCCCTGTCGCATGATTGGCGACCGCTACCAAAATCAACGCAGGCGGTCGCAGAGAAACAAGGCACACCTGATCAACTACGTGCTTCGCTTCAATTATTTGGATGCTACTCATCTTCATCGGACGGTAGACTTGAGAAGCAGTTCGATGTTCAAATTAACAATCTACTCTTGCAGGCGCTCGACCTTCATTTTTCCCCTAATCAGGGTTGTAAGAAACGGAGTACAATGCCCCCCCCCCACCTATGTTCTACCACTGCCAATGCAGATTCAGAACTCGGGTAGATCTTAGTGAACACCTTCGTATCTTCCGCACCAATTACTGCAACGTGGGCACTATGCAAAAAAACACTGGTCACGAAACTCTATAACACGGGAAGCTGTGCGACCAGAACGCACAGGACTCCATAAAAAAGATGAACCACATCGAGTCACCCACTGCTGTGGCATTTGTGGCCTCCAGGGTGGGCACGGCGGACGTAGCTGCTGCGTACAACCTCTGTTCGCCTAGCTTCATCGCCAATTACCCCTCAAATCTTGGACACCTCCGTCTACTCGATATCCGGTCGAATTATCGGTCAGTAGTTGTTTCTTGCCCAAGACTAATACAACTATCATGAACCACTCCATGCGCCCTAACAACAATCATCAAAGTCCTCCATCCATCATTCAAACCACCAATAGCCATCGTCAACTATAAATAACAAACTACCACAGTTGGGCGCCATGTCTGATTTCCCGTTTTTGTTGGTGAATCCATTCTATTCAGACAGCTCGGGTCTGGCACTGAGAAGAATGCCCACAAACAAAAACTTAGGATGAGCTCGCAAAATTTTGCTTGGGACGGCTGTAGAATCACAGCGCTGGGTCCTGTAACCCATCCACTCTGAGACTGTTCAGATTGGCACAGTTGAGAGATCCGGGTTGATTATTTGAAGATGAAAAGAAGAAGAAGAAGAAGAAGATTAGGAGGAAGAAGAAGAGGAAGAAGAAGAAGAAGAAGAAGAGGAGGAAGAAGATCCAGATGCCTGTTGATGGAGTGGGCATCGGAGAACCACGCCTCGAGAGTTAGCCGTTCTGCTTTTGTGTTGCCCCGGCCTAAAATGGCAGCTCGCTGGAGAACGAAAGTATGCCCAGTTTCTCAAACGTGTGTTGCTAATTGAGAGTGGGTGTAACCTCCGAGTAGCCTATCTATGCTCTTGTAGGCGAGTCTGCAAGTTCCGCCCGGTTTCTCCCACATAGCTGTAGTCGCCCTCATTGCAACTTATTTTGTAGATAACTGCTGAAGTTTCGGCGGGTGGCAATGGGTCCTTAGGTTGCATCAGACGGCGTCGAATTGGTGCCCGGGGTCGGTGGGCTACGTCTACTCTGGCAGGTTGTAACAATCGAAAGACCGCCTCAGAGACCCCTTTAACGTAAGGAATGGCCCTCCATACTTCGGGTTGCTGCTCATTTGGCCGTCGTCTGTGCGTCCGTCTGCTTCTCCTGATAAAATGTCTGGAGATAGCCATTGGCTGAAAATAGGTTCTGGAGATACATTCGTTCGGCTCTTTTATCTTCTGGCGTGCACCAGTGTGTTTCGACTCTTTGGAATAGAGTGCGGACACAGCTACGTTTGTGAGACAGAGGATGGTTGCTGTTGAAGTGTAGGATTTGTCTCGTGTTGGTGGATTTTCGGAATACTGCGGTTTGCAGTTGTCCAGTTGTAAACCGGCGCACAAGCATGTCAGGAAGGACAGTTGGTTGTTTGTTTCTGCTTCCAGTTCAATCTGAGACTGGATGGTGGCTAGCAGCCAACGACAGGTAAATCAAATATGGCTATTCTGGTCTCCATTACCCTTGCCGATGACAGCTTCCGAGTATGGACCGTTTGTCGCTACGGCATCACCTGCGGCCTTTTGCCTACAGGCACAAGATAAGATCAGCGAACGCGATTCACGTGCGACTTTGAGTGATGCCAGTGCCAGGCAGGAGTCTGGATTTGCAGCACGGTAAGGTTAAAATGCGATTCCCAGGTGGCATATCAAGAGAAGAGGAGGCCTTCACCGGAACGGGCTTTGTTAGAGGTCTGGCGTTTCAAGTAGTTACCTCGTTCAACCATCTTCAGAGGGTAAAAAGTCATGCGCACAGCCCTCACTATATGGCGTACATGGTTTGATGCGTAGCCCGCCAGTGCCGTCTGCGTGGCTGCATCCGACCCGCATGTCACCGCGACCTGGGTCACCCCCCCCCTCCCCCACTAGCCGCGGAGATAATTGGCGGCCCCAACTGTTTCGCGGCGTGACTGTCCCCCGTCAAGGCTCGTAAAACCAGATAGAGGGGAAGCAAATTACTGTGTGGCGGTTGGCAGGGCAGTCGGTGGACGTCCAGACTTCCTGCACCTGATCGCCACCTCGGTCCACGATCTCAGTGGCGTCAAAATCACATATGTGTCCCGTTTGCGTGGCAGGGGTTGGCACCTCCGACTTTGGGTCTAACACCTTCGCACGGCCAACTGATGCTCGCGCATTCGTGTTTGCAGCCGTTGGCAGGTCTCCCCCAGCGTAGCTGGACATCCCGCAGCTGCACTGAAGTCGGCAGACAGCGGCCGACATCTCCTCTTTAGAGATCACTTGCAGGAGGATTGTTGAGTCAGGCCTGGGAGCAATTCATTCCGAGTGGCGCGATGGATCTAGCCACGGCTGTGGAGATGCACTTCATGTACTGAATGCTGCGGCACGACTGTGGCTGACTAATATTCTTCATCCCACTTCTTTTGTTGCATTCGACTCTGTTCAACGAACGCTCGAGGGTGGCCGTTGGCTCTGAAGAGTTCTTGGAAGAGCTTTATCTGGTCTAGTTTGGCAGCTGGCGTGCTGCAACGAGTTTCCACCCACCGGTATAGCGTGAATACACAGCTTCGTTTGTGTTGAAGCGGGTAGTTGCTATTGGAACTTAGCATTTCTAGCGTGTTGGTCGGTCTTCTGTAGACTGACGCCGCTAGTTACATAGTTTACAATCACCCGAAACCCCCTTTCGGATGTCATGTCTTCGGGCACGGCGACGAGAGACGACGACGACGACGACGACGGCACTGCAGTCTCCCCCAATCGAATCAGGTACGGAAATATGGATTCTCCACCCATCCCTCCGATACCAAAGATTAGAGGAGCGTTACACAAACGAACCTTGCAGGGGCTTGCGATCGGTTAGATCTCAGCTTTAGAGAAACCAAGAACCGAACCAAATAACTCGAGTCCCGCACTTTTAACCGACGCGCACTAACAACGATTTGATGCAGACAGCTGGACAGGAGAAGTAGCATGTCTCGTTTGTGTAGGCGGGTGGTCCCGGTTACATGTGGGTGGAAATTTGAGTGATCGAAAAAAAACAAGCAATTCATGCACAGGCACAAGTCCGAAAGTTAACAGGCGCGCAATAGTTAAGGGCATGCGACCCCAAGTCATGCACAATTATAGGAATAATTTGGCCACGAAGACGCAGGAGCCGGTGACGCAGGCTTTTGGGAGGGAGAGGGATGAGCGGGCGCAGGACTTTTCTTGATTTTTAGACCCGGTCTGCGAAGACTCCAGCCAGGAAATTCAAAACAAAATAGAATGCGCCTGTTCCGTCCCCGCCCTCCCGCCTAAACTACCGCCCACACACAGGTGGTCTCCTGCAAAACAAAAACAACGACCAAACCAGTGAATGGCACTTGCACTGACAATGAACACTCCTTTACAGTCTGGGCCATGGCTGGCCGACGTCGACAACTAATCCCGCAACGGTTATTTCATTCGTTATCGTCGGTGAAACTCTGATTGAGGAGAAAAATCCCATGCAGGGTTGTGTGTCTATGATGTCAAAGTGCCCAAAGTGCGCCCCTTTAAGTTTGCTGGTTAGGGGAAAGTCGATGTTCGACAACGCGGTCTCCCCAACCATTTCACTGTAGGAGTCGGAAAGTCTGCAAGAGTCTGTTTTATTACAGCCCCTACTTTTGTCAGCCTGTTGCAGTCAGGTACGCCTTAATAAGTGGCAGGTCCGCGTATAAAGATCTTGAGTCAGGCTTCGAGCTAAGGGGAAGAGGGAATGGGGTTGGAGTGAAACATCAAGTCGGTAGCGCGAAGGTACTTCTGTATGCAAGCAATCCGCCCCTAGGACAGGCCACGCGGTAGATGCGCTGGATCAACGCGGCGGCCGGATCCGGGCAGGCCAAGCGTTATTGGGGAGGCGCACTCATAACAAATGCCACGCGCGGGGGGAGGGCGGTGAGCTTAGGTGCGGATTCACGCCGCGCCAGCCACCTGAGGGCTTTCCCGCCTCCGGCCCTTTTGACTTTGCCATAGCACTGGGTCCAGGTGGGAGAGGAGGGTGCGGTAGATGCAGCGCAAGTCTACTATCACTATAAATCTATTCACGCGCAAGTCACCGTCCCTGCATCTACTACGCTGTGCGGAACATGGTGTGGACATCGTCGGAATCGACAGTCAAACTGTCGTATGCAAGCAAAAGTCTGAACCCCCCTGAGCCAGACCCAGGCTTCTAGTTGACTTGGTTGACGACGCAATGGTCACACTGTTTGTAAATACGCAAACGAAGCTCGAAACTTCGAACGCCCACTACCCACTCAAAAAACCGGGCGGGTTAGCAGAGGCAACAGAAACAAAAAAGACAAACTAACCGTGGAATAGCATATGCGGGCCCGAGGAGAAGCTGGTCCTTCGGGTCCTGTGCAACAAAAATATAGTCCCTAAGGTAGGCCTTGGGTTTCCAGCCCAGGGTCTTTGCACGCTCAGCGGTCGTGAGTAGACACGCAGATGCGCCGTCTGTCAGAAAACTGGCATTCGCTGCTGTGATCGTGCCATGCGGCTTGACAAAGGCTGCCCTCAGTTTCGCCATTGTAGCAGGATCAGAAGGGCGTATGCCGTTGTCCTGAAAAAGGAAAAGGGTTGTAGCGGCTCGATCGAGGTGGTAGGTCAAGGTTTGAGGGGAAAGTTCATTACCAACATGATTGATGAGTGGCAGAGAAGTTACGGGGAGTACCACAGAACTCGCTATGAAGGCTCCTGGGTGGCAGCGCATTACCAACAATTTAAAGAAAAACACTTATCCAACTCTGTTGATATGACAATTTCGGAAATGCAGCTAGGCAAATGTTCGTCCTGCGTGAACCGGCTTGTCAATTTCCACTGATGGGCTGCGATGCTGGGCTCCTAAGGGGTTCGGCTTCAATTAAAAACCAGAAACAATCTTATAATGGTAGGGGCGCGCTCACCGGTCGTTCTAACGGAACTCACTCGTTCCGTTGGCCTTACGGGCTCTCTCGAGCCCAACCAGCAGCCGCACAGCTGCGCATTATATAGGCAGTATGTTATTACCGACAAACACAAATGACACTGGGATGACCACTTCTGGCTTATTAGGCGTTGTCAGCCAGTCATACCCAACCCCGAAGTGTGGAACACCTGAGGCCCAGTGGTTAGAGGCGTGGACTTCTAACTAACAGGTCGCGGGTTCGAGCCTCCGGTGTTCCACACTTCGAGGCTGGGTATGACTGACGACGGCTAATAAGCCAGAAACGGCCATTCCAGTCTCCTTTGTCTTTGTCGGTATAACATACTGCCTACAGTCTTATGAACGCATTGGGGCATTACCAAGCACGCGGCAGTCAACTCCAGTTAAACATGACTACTCTTGGACGCACCAACTGGTTTTTGTTGCAGGATTTCCTGCCTCCTTATGACAAGCGCAGAGACAGTTCGAGATACGGTCATCGAAAGCGGGACTTGCAGACGTTGGTTACGATGAGGCCGCTAGGGCTACTGCAGCTGTGATTGTTGTGCGGGACACCATGACTGAATTGTTTCTCGAGGCTCCAGGCTACTGAAACGAAGTTTGGCACTTGAAGGTATGACACAACGCGCTGTGTCCAGTGTTAAACCAAGTCATTACTGCTTCAGCAAACGATGCAGATGGTGGCTACGGCAACGGCAATGACAACTGTCTACACAATTATAATGGCGTATGCGCATCCAGTTCGGAGTCCTCCTCGAACAGTGTCAACAACAAAGATAGCGTGCTTCCGTCGCACCCAGTCATCCATCTATTGGGCACATAAAACACGTTCATTTCCTTCCGCGGTGAATTCAACTTGATGATTTCGACTTCTTGTCCTCAGCACCAGATTTGAATCCTCGTCAACCCCATTGGCATTGGTTGGGTGCGTGCCACCTGTCTGCTGGTTCGACGGCAGCTGGCAAACACAGGCGGCTCCTCAAAGAGTGAAGGTCCGGCCGAAGAGCAGTTTTCGACCTTTATTAAATATTGTCCATTTGTATCCTACATGGTGGGCATTTATTGCTGATGAATCGGTCTCGGCCTATGCCTTCTGCCTCACACTGTAGTCGCTGTGGACCGTCCCGACAGCAATTCTGCTGAGGCTCAGCCATCTTCCTACTGGTTTCCAAAAATTGAGACAGAACTGGGTACGGGTATTAGCGCAGCAAGGACCTTTGCAATCGTCATTCTCAGACGGCTTCAGTGCGCGTGACTTGAAGAAGAGGCGCCAGCAAGTCGAATTACGAGTCGAATGTGAAAGAACTGGCTAATTTTCGGCAGTCGCCTGTCCTGCTGGCTGCGCCATGGCGTCTGGGAGTCCAATGCCATCCATCGTGAGCCTCTTTGGCCAGCTGGGATTATGACCTATAATGGTTCTACTTTGTCCATAAAACCTGTACAAACCTGGCAATATTCGATATGGCCTTTCGCAAGGATACCCATACTGTTTAACTGATTCACAAACTGGACTATCGGAACGGTTGTTGGCGATTTTAATGGCATCAATTTCGTACTCTAACACTGGCTGACTGGCCTCGGTCACGTTTATGCCTTCATGATAGCGCCGAGTTATGAAGACCCACAGAACATAGTGTCCCAACTAATCAAGTTCATCAAACCACCCGACTTATCCATTAAAACCAGTCTTTTTCGAGTTGCGTCTCTGACCAGGAAAACCATTTCAGGATCAATGGCCGTCGGCCTAGAGATGTGGACAGTGTGAAAGACCTATCGACAAAGTTGTTATTAAGTGGAAAATCTAAGAACACTAACACCATATGCCATGCTGCTCGCGGGTACTTGTAAGTCCGCGAGGGTGCCTACGGATTCATGGTGATATGCTAACTGCTAACCAGATCCGTGTGTATCATTCAGCCTCCTGTACAGTTGTGAATGCTGGGCCGTGCGCACTGATGACAAGCCGAACACGGAATTTGTCAGCCAATGTTGCCTAAGAACGATCCTTCGGGTTATGTAATCTGACTTAGCCTCGAGTGCGACACCGCACCGGCTGAAATAATATCATACGCTTTAGAGATCATACAAGGACGGCGGATAAGGGGCATTAATTCAGTCATGCCGCCTAACTAGAGGTCAGCATAACAAACTAAATCGACACAGTAAATTAAGACTGTCAGTTTTCGTTGCAAGGGAAGTGTGCTGAAATCGCCAGAGAGACTGCCGTTGCGCGTGCAGGTGTCTTGTCCGCTAAATGACTAAGGCCGGCTTCATCAGATACGATCACGGCTGCATGAAACATGCATGCAGGCAGTGGTACCTTAGAAGGCTTAAACTTTTGGGCCGCCTGTTTGATCCAGGCTACCTTTGTGACAGAGCAGACCTCTTATAGTGAATAACGTCGACTGTCCTTCAATTGATCCTCGTAGGATATAAAGTTACTAAACCTTCGGGGATGATTATAGTACCATTATGTAAATTTTGACTACGGCCAACTCAGCAAATGGGGAGTAAGCTGTGCTAAAGTGAAATTAACCTATTGGTCGTATGCCAAGCATACGTTTCATTCCGTGATCCAGCTTTCTTACCCATTGACAACATAATTAGCATGCAGGAAGGTCACTTTTAGGACATTAATGGCATGTGACTATTTGGCAAACAGATAGTTTGTCCGACGATGATGACCACTGTCCAGCGAAAAAAAATGAAGGTTTTTGCATGAGTTAGATTATAATGAAAGTCTTGCACCAATTCGAGAGAGGACCTAGTCGCCTCGGAATTTCACAATCATCCAACCTATGCATAACAAGGAAAGTCCGTGCACAGTCGACAGTTTTCTCCATTCTCCGACATGATAAGGCCATACGTCGATCTATTCTATTGCATGACGGAGCAGGAGCCATCACATGAGGTTAGGACAGCACTTGCTGGTGACTGTAACCGAGAAATGGCTATTTTAGTTGCCTTATCTTTGTCGACAGAAGTTATATTCTCACTTATATCCCCAGCGTGAACGAGTGGGAAGTAATGGTCAAGCCCACTAGAATTTACAGCGGGAGCAGTGACTGGTCGTTCTTCTAAGTGGGTGTGACCGAGTGGAAGTATGATCTCTGTAAGGACAATACAACTAGAGAACTCGGAGTTTCTCCTGGCTTATAAGCTGTGCATCGGTGTTCTGTGTGCTCGGGTGTGAGATTTTACAACCGCCCATATTGGTGAGGATCAACAAGTCGCAAATTTTGCACGAATCGAAGCCTCAATACGCATTTGAAAGAAAAGGAAACAGCAAACCAGGTTAAAATAACTAAGTAAGAAGAACTAGCACACTTGCCTTTTGAACGGGTTCCGGAATTTCACGCACTTTGAAAGGCACTAGGTCAGTAAGTTTGCCTTCATCGGAAGCTTTTTTGGCTAACGAATGAGATCTACACGCGTAATCATCCTGTTCCTTGCGGGAAACGTCAAAGGCAGCAGCCAAACGATCCGCCGAGTGACCCATGGACTCATTGGTAGAAAATTCCGCGACCGCTGGAAGATCAGGGACCCAGGCCGAGGGACTGAGCATTTGACTGGCCAAAGTAAGTTTTCGCAAAGTCGTTTTGGCCTATGCAAATAGTGAGGCGACCAAACGCGTAAGATATCAGTAAGTAGGAAGTGAGTAACATGGACTCAAGAAAAGTATGAAGGACTTCAATTCACTTTTAATTACTTGAGTTGACGGTGAGATCAGACTGCATGAACTCTTCGACAGTAGCCATGATTCGTTTCAAGTTTGGAGCGGCTTGGGAGAATCAATAATGAGATTGCTATGTGCAAATTCTCACTTTTAATGCCATGGGCGCCGAAACCCCTAGGGTTTACCAGTATGACAAAATAGACAGACAGAAAACCCCGAGTCTACTGAGGAGTACAAATGAGTAAAGGGGGCACCTTCAGCACGAATTCAGGAATGCGTTTATAGGGTCGTAGTAAAAAGACAGAACACCAAAGTATTGGGTTGATTTTCGGCAGACACCTCGAAGAATGGATGAGCTAACTTGAAAGTATCGCCCACGTGATTTCATGTAGCAAAAATTGCATAATAATTTTCAAAGACTGCAAGCTACCATAAAATGCAAACCAAATTTATGGCCTAAATGAGAGTGGATCTTATAAATAAAACAGGACGCAAAGTGAGGTACGTGCAGCCACGATGGTAAAAATGAGTTAGACTTGGAAAAATTTATTACCTTTCCAAATGACAACATGGCCGACCGCATTTTACGGCTGTAACGAATGGGTACGTCTGACATTATGTCAACACCTCCAGCGACTGCTACGCCGATGTTTCCCAGAGCGATGTTGCCCATACAATCTACAATGGCTTGATTCGAGCTGATGCAAGCCATCGAGACTGTGCTTGCCGGCGTTTTATCGGAATATCCGGCGCATAGCGCTGCCTCGCGTGCAACATTCGGTGTCTTCACCTCCTAAGTTTATTAGAACCACGGGAAAGGGAGATTCGCACCTGAATAACAGTCCCGAAGCAAATTCCGTCGACTGCAGACCTGTCAAATCCGACTCTATTTTTTAGATTTCGTAAGACTTCAGTAGCTAGATCATGAGGCATAAGCTTCTTGTAGCTTGTCCCAGCGACGAGAAAGGGAGTCCGAACTCCGTCAATTAAGACAATATCCTTTAAGCCAGAACGCGTAAAAGTTCTCCTGAGAGTTTCCTGAGTTAGGGTATTTGTCTGCGCCGAAAACCCACGCAGTGCTGTGGGCAAAAGACCATTTTTTCGTAGCACTCTCAAGAACCTCATGTCTACGGTGGTTGGTCGAAACACTCGGGCGAAATCAACAACTAGACGTATTGTGAGGAATCCGCAACAACAAAACCAATCAAGTATAATTCATATTGACCCAACTGTGAAAAACTCGACGTCTGGGTGCGTTTTGAACCCGGGACAGTGCGGAGAAGGCTTTAGTACAGCCAACGCTCTAGCCACCGCAATTACGAGACCCCACCGGAAGACGCGAGTTTAATCCCATTTGGGTCAAGTTGCCGTCCAGCTTACTACAACGTCTGGAATCCACCAAATCTTATGCAGTAAGCTGACCGTCAAAGCAAGATTTCCCTAGTAATCCAACTAGAATCACCAGATGACTACCAGGCTCACGTAATTCATACATCTCTTGGCAGGTTTAAGTTTTCCGACATGGACAGAAAAGTGTATTTCAACCAGTGGCAAATAAGTTAGACTTATCGACGAAGTTAGAGCTCCGCAAATTCAACTTCAACAGGATCTTAATCATCCGACTAAGGCTTAGTAACATAAAGATGACGAGATCTGAATATTACTATTCCACAGGAGGTCACCAGCTCGGGCGAGTGAGCGAGTTAAGGAACCAAGGTGCGTGGATGACGCCACTCTCAAACCTTCGCCTCACAGCGCCTAGATAATAAAGAAGTCCCTGGGTATCCTAAGGGACGATCATGGGTCCCTTCGTTAACATTAAAGAAGGGTTTTTAGTCGGGCGATTGGAAAATTAATCCGGCCGGTGTTAGAATAGTGCGTTAAGACGTGACACCTTGCTAATATGAGCAAGACTGCACTCTTGCAGGGCGTTCAACGACGGGTGACCAGACTAATTAGTGGACTAAACTGCCTACCATACGAGAGGCAGCTAGAAAAACTTTAAACGTTTCCTCCCTTTTGTAGGCAATGCAGAGTGTTATGCGGTCGTAGTCTTAAAACTCGTTAGCGGAGTAGACTGTGCATCTCGATTGGCCGATTCCTAGAACTAGCTATCAATTCGAACTAAAGGCAAACTAAACAAAATAGAGAGTACGGGCGAACATCTCCTTCCACCGGGCGATTGAAGAATGAAACAAATTACCTTATTCGGTCGTTCTGATGGAAAACATTTAAATATTTCATATAGGACTTGGTGGTATTTTACATGATAGCCATCTTTTTCTTCGACATGGACTGTTATAATGTACTCCTAAGGCTATGTAAAAATATCCGCGTTTATTTTGCCTCGGTTCTTACTGGAATAACGGTTTCGTAGTCGCAGTACCAATAATGCTGGTTACACCGCTGGTCCCCTGCTTGACTCCATACTCTTCCCGACACCTGTCGTGGAAAAGGAGCTGCAAAATATCAAAGAAGCAAAGTCCTCGGGACCGAACAATATACCGGCCAAATTCTTGAAAGACTTGGCGAATGAACTCTCCAAACCACTGGCACACATCATCCGCTCGTCATTCGAATTAGGGAGGCTGCCATCGGAATGAAAGACAGAAAATATCTTTCCGATATACGAGGGCAGGGCTCGCAATTATGCTAACAATTACCGGCCTGTTAGTCTCACATGTATCTGCTGTAAAATAATGGAAGTCATAGTTAAGAAAGCAACAATGAAGTTCCTGGAGCAAAACCACTTACTCATAGACCTGCAGCACGGTTTCAGACAGAACCGCTCGTGCCTTACAAGCTTACTGCTCTCGACGGAGCAGTTGACTCGCGCACTGGACGAGGATGGTAGGGTCGATGTTATCTACATGGAATTCAAGAGGGCGTTCGTTAGCGTCCCACACAAACGCCTAATCTACAAACTTTCTGCAATTGCGATAAGAAGAAGGCTGCTGACGTGGATGACAGATTTTCTTACAGGGAGATCATAAACCGTATGCGTTGAGGTCTCGAGGTCAACTCCTACCCCCGTTCTAATTGGTGTACCCAGGGCTTCGTCTTAGGGCCGTCGCTATACCTTGTTTACGTTAACGACTGCGTTGACGACCTGGGATGCAGCGCCATCATGTTTGCTGACGATGTTAAGCTGTGGAGAAGCAGCAGATCTAACACAGACAGGTACGCGCTTCAAGACAGTCTCAATCGCCGGAACAGTTGGTCAGCTCGTTGGCTCCTTAATTTTAATGTGGACAAATGTGTGGTCCTGGGACTCCGCACCCGGAGGACCAGTAAGGAGGACGATTCCTTCCAATGCGTCCTGGGTGGTCAGCCCCTTTCAAGTGTTGTGGGACAGAAAGACCTCGGCGTTTTAATGACCTCCCCGCCGAAACCATCATCACAGAGTCAAAGAGTAGCCAAAGGTGCGATAAGGGTGTTATTTACGCTAAAGTGAGGATTTGTGCAGGTCGACAAAGAGCTATTCGGAAAAACCTATGGGGCATTCGTCCGGTCTCACTTAGAGTATGCAGTGCAGGCCTGGCGACCGTGGTTGAAGAAAGATTATCAACGACTGGAAAGAATACAGGGGATGGCTACGAAGATGGTCAAGAATCTTCATCATCTGCCTTACGAAACCAGGCTGACCGAACTAAATATGTTTCCTCTCAATTACAGGCAACTGCACGACGATCTCATTCAAACCTAGAGGATTGTCATAGGCCGTGAGTGTGCCCTAGACTTTGATGAATTCCTCGAATTGGCCGGGACTGATCGTCTGCGTGGTCATCCCTTCAAACTGCAGAGGAAGCTGGCTCATTCGGACGTCCGACGGAGCGTCTTCTCACACAGGATCATTGGGGCATGGAGCGGACTCCCTAATGCGGTGGTTGTTTCGGAAATTGTCGAATCCTTTAACTGTGGACTAGATGCTCATTTGATGATAAACTACTGTACATATAATCACGATTGTTTTAGCGGCGGCAGTTTGCGTCTGGCTCACACTTACCGCTAACTTTTGAATTTCCGCATTTGCTGATGTAATTGTTGGTTCTATTTCTGTTTATCGATATGAATAGGGAGCTCAAGGGCGAAAGCCTCATTCCCTTAATAAACTGACTTGAAGTGACTTGCATGTCTGAAAATAAAATTTTTAGAGGCTTTCTCTCTCTTCCTTATATTTACTGAATCACACCGCTCTGTCGGCTCGCGAGAATACCAACACAGGATAGAGACTGGTAAACAGTAACCCCGCGTCTCAGCAGCAATTCGAAAATCTTAGCAGGTTGACGTCAAGTGCACCATCAGTTCCGTACACATGTGAAATAGAAGAAAAGGTTTTATAAGTCGCATTTATGTGCTGCAGCTTTTCGTGGCACACAGAAAAGTGCATAAAATAAACTAACCCATCTTGGCTGTGCGTTGCCTGCATTTGTTTTGGGTGTCTGCTTAGTGAATGTAGCCAGATTTGGGAGTCCGTTTTAGGTTAAAAAGAATTGAATTCCACGGCATTAGAATAGTAAAAGTTGGGAAGAAGAACGACATGTACAGTACGGAAATCTAGGTTTCGAATTTGGTAGTATTGTAGTCACGAATTTTCCTTACCAGGAGAGGCTGAACGTGCTTGGCTTATTCCATCTATCTTATAGACAACTAAACTGCAGTCTACTCTGGACATTGCGGATTGTCCGTGGTCAAGGTTGCTCACTGAAAACGGAGAACTTTTGAAGTTTGCCCGTAAAAACCAATTACGCGGTCATCTTTACAAAGTCAAGACTGAATGCACGTGACTAGACCGTAGGAAGTTTTCCTTCAGCTAGCTGGTTGTCCGACCATGGAACCCGCTTTCAAGTGGAATCGTGATGTTCGACACAATTTGCATGTTTAAAAGAAGACTTGCTCTCTTGATTTTCTGCAGAAACCGGTATTTACAGCATGACTTCTCACAGCCAGCTGTGTAAAACACTCTGTCATACACAATTTTTCCGTATTGACTTTCAGTGAACAGGCGCGCTTCCTTATCATTACGATTGTACTGTGACCCGACCTCATTGTAAATGTCTGCAACTTTATTTTGAGTGCGAATCTGCGAACGTATTGTACACAAATAGGGTCATCAAGGGCTCCGGCTCTAACCCTTCAAATACATACAGGCTAGTCTTTCAAAAATGGAAAATTTTCAAAGACGTTTTACCAGAAAACTCTTAGGCACGGAACATTCAAATATCTCCTACTCAGATAGATGCCAGCTAACTAACTTACGATTTTTATGGGTTCGAAGACTAGAAGCAGCTTTCTGTCTCCTCTTTTGCACTAATAATAGTTCGAATCTTCCTCGGATTTCAACACCTTCCCCTTGTAGTCACCCCTACAATCTTCGCAACTTTTCCCTGGTTATACCTTCTCCTGATTTCTCCACCTCTCAGCAGTCTCTTTTTTTCGCTTTCAGGTATACATTCCTCTGGAATACCTTTCCAATAAATATAAGACTTCAGATAATCTACACACTTTTAAGAGGGGGCTACGCCTTTATCTGAATACTAGTGTTCAGAGGAACGGCCAGAACTTACAAGCTTATGACGCTCACAGTCGCCGAGACTCAGTCGGTCAGTCGTGCTACCTATCCAACTTCTCATGGATCTGACCTGGGCATGAACCGACTTGAGCATTTTGTTATGCAGCTGGTGGCTAAGATTAGTATAGTTACCTCTGGAGTCCCGCGGCGATCTCACGGTCGCCGGCGGATTTCCTTAGGTCGACGTACCCACTAGCAGCAGTCTCCAAAGAGCATGTGCTGGTATCACTAGAAGTTCTAAGCAGTGACTCCACAATGTCTGCCGCCATGATTTTCCAGACCATCTCTTACGGCCTCAATAACCAATCTCATCAGGAAGTAGAGACGAATAATATTAAGAACACTGCCAATCTTCACATATGCTGCTTGTTTCTTTGGATTTGTATCGCCTGCACCAAGTTCTTTCCTGACTCTATGGCCGAACTTAGCGTGGTCTTAAGAAGGTCTGTCGACCGTTAACACCAGATTTCTTTGTGTCTCACAGTTGCTTAACATTCCTAAATCCCGGTTTTTGGTCAGCGCTCCATCACACCTGACTTCGGCCTTCAACAGAATTTCCGTGGGTTTTAATGGCTGTCGAAGCCATCTTTGACCTCCTAGGAGCTGTTTTCCTGAAGGATTTTGGCCACCCATTCGATTTGAAGAATTGTCAGTTTGCTGGCAGTCTCAGGCACTGCCGAGTTCCCCGCCAGACTTAAGAGAGTCCGTTGCTCAACCCTCTTATTATTATGTTCATTTTTTACTATTCTTGCAGCAGACAGTTCCCCGCCAGACCAGTCCTTCATTTCAAGGGGAATCACATCAAGCTCACAGTTGTTCATTGCCTCACCAACAAAGGCCCTTCCAAAACTTGTCTACTGCGTCAACTTGTTCTGGACGGTCCGGAGAATTTCAATGCAGACTACGAGCAGTTGCCTGGGTCCAACAGCTCAGTTTAGTT
The DNA here is from genome assembly GCA_902702965.1 of Spirometra erinaceieuropaei. NCBI lineage: Eukaryota > Metazoa > Platyhelminthes > Cestoda > Diphyllobothriidea > Diphyllobothriidae > Spirometra > Spirometra erinaceieuropaei. The sequence goes on along the minus strand of CACRXP010000479.1, from coordinate 158,827 downwards.
CAGTTTATTGCGGGAAATAGGCGTAAGCTTTTGAGTACCCTATTTGCAACGTAAAAGTGTGTGGCATACAGATAAATGTTCCGGGCTGAAATAGTTCAAGCACGCCCATAATGGTAGGACAACATGAGAACGAGCTACAAGGGAGAGCTCTACTTCTCATCGCTCTTGGTCATTTCGGAACATAAATATGTCCAGATTCTTTTTAAAACTTTGTATAGATGGTGGCACCACAAAATCTGCGGGAAGGTTATTCCATGGTTTGACCACTCGAACATAGAAGGAGAACTTCCGCACATCCAGCCTTGCCTGCTGAGTTCGCAGTTTTAACGGGTGACCTCGGAGGTTGGTCGTGGTAGCGAATTCAAAAAAGTTCTCGAAGGCCAGACTGCAATCCAACCCCTTTACAATGCGAAAGGCTTGCATGGGATCCTCGCAAAGTTGCCTGTGACTCAAAGAGAAGAGGTTCAGAGTTAATAGGCGAGTTGCCTCGGGAAAGGAGCTTTGACCTCTAACCATCCTCGTGGCTCTCCTCTGAACTCTTTCGAGGCAGTTTTGATTTTCAACCGCCCACGGTCTCCAGGTTTATATGTTGTACTCCAAATGCGGCCGGATGAATGTTCTGAATGTTTTTCAGGAAGCATTTTCGTCAAAGTCCATAAACGCACACTTAATGGCCTACAGTACGGACATTGCGCATTTTGCCACTCTCGAACAATGGGTGGATGGATTTAGGGAATTCGTCGTCAGCACGCCGAGGTCCTTTTGGACTTCGACCTCTTGTAGCTGTTGCGTATCATCACTCTATTTTGTTCCAAAAAAGATGGCTGACAGCTGGCGACCGCGTGGTGACTGCTGGGCGTTTAACGTAACGACCGTCCCTGAATGGTACCCTGTCCTACATATTGAAGACTTTTCGCACTCACTAAATGGTAAGCGTATATAGCCTGAGATTGATCTGAAACATGCTCGTTATTAGATAGTAATTGAAACCAATGATATGCCCAAAACCGCCGTCACCGCTCCCCTCGGGTTATTATGCTTACTCGTATGCCTTTTAGCCTGAAGAATAACACCCAAACCCTCCTTCGGTTAGTCGGTCAAGTTCTGCAAAGTCTTGACTTTGTGGACACGTACATTAATGATTTACTACTGGCGAGCTGTAGCTATTTCGATCAAAAGGTCCAGCTTTGACAACTGTTTGAACGACCTGAATATTATGACGCTGTAATTGATGCTGTTAAAATGTGTTTGGGGGGCGCGACCTAGATTTCACTTTTTATTCCGAAAAAAGCCGATGGGACTTCAGCTATATCAAACTTCTTAAGCCCATACAACCATCAACCTAATACGCCACCGCTTGTGTGCGGTGAACGGTCATCACCGTTTTCCTCACACGGTGCCAACACTTTGCAGCTCCTCAAAAACCTCTTTACCCACTCCAAAAAGACGATGGCGATGAGTGAGGAGCCTATGAAGCCCATCAGTGACGTCAAGGCCGACGATGCATAAGTAACCCTTGTTTCCCACCCTTAATCAGATGTCGACTTAACTCTCAGGACATTTGCTTCCAAATCTGCGTTGGGCATCTTTTGAGCAACCTGTTGGCTGTGTTTTACAGTCTCCAGCCTTCCGAAGGAGGTGAGTTCAGCAGACTCTCGCTACTGAACATAGGCGGCTGGCAAACCCACTCGGGAAAATAACCTCGATATTACTCTAACCGATGATATCTGGACTATCCATACTCATTAGAACAGAACAACCTTCGAAAGTAATCCCAAGTAATGATATCAACATCCCCTCGAATGCAAAATTAGCATGAAAGTTTTACAGCGCAAAATGAAACCTGGAATACTAGACGAGCAATCAATGAACAGCCGTATAAAGTCGTGAGACTGGACCTCATAAGGTCTGACAGCATTCTCGCAGAAGCGGTCAACTTCCCTGGCTTTACTATGGGCACCATTTGAGATATCTCAGTAAAACAGGAATCCCGCATAAAAAGACGAGCCTCCGAAATTTCTCACGAGATTTCAAAAATTAAAAAACCACGTGATCCGCCCGTTCATTATTTGGTCATACCCAAAGCAGAGAAATTTATGAACTAGCAACTCGAATGAAATCAAAGAGGACTCTAGCTGCAGAACGCCGAACGCGAGAGTCCCCCAAATAAGTGTTCCAAATCACCCAGAAGTAAATAAACAACCGTAAATCAGGACCCCAATTTACAATCGTTGACGCGGGACGAATGTTAACAACTGACAATGAAATGACAAATCTGTTCCGTTAATACCCGTCAGCGAGCTATGCAGTTGAAAAGAGCCAGTCTCACAACAAACTCAACTTACAACATTAACCCTTAGCGAGATCTATTTACGGGAGGGAATTGATAGAACTGCGGTCAAAAACTCTTTAACTTCATTTCGTATGGGATAGATGCAGTCTCCCTTAGAAAGTGAAACAAATGACGTATGTTAAGATATTTTTCGCCAAATTATCCTCGTTACTTAAGTTAAGTGAAAACATATGGAGGGAGCTCAAGGCAGAATTCCTCAGAAGATACAATTCTGGTGAGATGAACCTAAGAATATTGAATGGGAAAGTAGTAAATGTTCGGAGCTCATTCCTCTGGAGAAAACCAATAACACTGAGCATAATGAACAACCAGATAATAAGGAAAGAACGCTCCTATCTGACAAACCGATCAGAGGAAACGACGACCAACACACTAACATCCAGTCCAATCAAACACCAGTAGACTCGGAAGGGGGCGATAGACCCGAAAACTCGCACGAAATATCCAGCACCTTTGACCCAAAAATCGTTCGAGAATCTGCCCGGGCTAAGCTCCGCTTTTTTCATGCAAATGCTCAGAGTTTGTTCCAGAAGCTAGATGAACTGAAAGTGCGGATAACGGATACGCAGCCGGATGTCATTTCTATCACAGAGACTTGGTTCCATACCGAAGTCTTGGATGCCGAAATTACACTCGATGATTGCCAACTTTTTCGCCGGGACAGACTGCATAAAAAAGGAGGGGGAATAGCAATCTACGTCAAGAAGGGAATCATTGCGTCGGAACACAAAACCGATTGCTCCCGCGACTGTGAATCAATTTGGTTAAAACTGCGAATGCGTGGCTCACCTAATTTGAATTTCCTGACCGTATATAGGCCGCCCAATCAAACTACTGAGGTTGACGAGGCGATGTTTGGATTAATTAAGGAGGTGTCACAAAACCAAGAGGTACTGATAACCGGAGACTTCAACGCACCCATGGTCGACTGGAACAATTTATTAGTAAACGGTTCGCGAAATTCGTTTGATTCCAGGCTCTTGAAACTCACGGCTAATCTCTTTCTGGTACAAAACGTCACGTTTCAATCAGGATCAGAGCGGGCCAAAGAGCAAATTGTCTGGACCTTGTCCTTACGAAAGACCCAATTAGCCCTGGCGAACTTAGGTCCATAACACCGCTGGGTAAGAGTGACCATGTCATGCTGTTTTGGGAATACCGCCTATGCAGCCAACAAGTGAATACGACCGAGCCTTGGCTGAATTTCTAGCGAGGCGATTTTGCCGCCATGAGAAGGAAATTATCGGCAGTGGACTGGAATGATGTTTTTCCGGACATCCGGACGTTGATTGGAACACTCTCAAAGGAGTTTTAACAGACATCATGTATCGGAACTGTCCGACAGAGAGAGTCAAAAAGAATATTCGTCTTGCCTGGATAACGCGGGATATGAAGTAAGAAGTAAACCGGAAGAACAAACTATGGAGAAGGTATGCAACAACAAAACAGCCATCTCATTACGAGCACTTTCGGCGAAAGCGAAACGAGGTAAGATCGGCTATCCGCAGGTCGCGGAATGAGTATGAAACGCGAGTTATGTAACGGGCCGTCGATAAGCCAAAAGTGCTCTTCAGTTACATCAGCAGTAGGTTAAAGAACAAGGAGACGATATTAGTGTTGAAAGGAGAAAACAATGAGGATATAATCGAAAATGACGCTAAGGCAGAACATGTAAGCCGGTTTTTCGTATCTGTTTTCACTGATGAAACGGACTTTGACGAGGCTGGATTGCCTGCTGGGACAACCAACGAAATAATAGAATAAATAAATAAATAAATTTTAATTTAATGCCAGTTTACAGGCATTGTCAAGGGAAGCGGTTAAACACAAATCCGACCAGCAGTGAAAAAAAACTCCTGAGCTTAAGGCATAAAAATATAGTTGATGGTGGTTTTTGTGGTTTGGAGGGCTCAGGAGAAAAAAACTGTCGGCGGTGGTAGAATATCGACCGTCAAGAAGGGGGGAGGGGGGTTGCACGGTATCGGAGATTATCGGACGTCAAATTCCTTTCATGAAGTTGGGGATAGTCAAAGTAGAGGCGTCGAGGAACAGCTGGTGAGACCGGCCATAGTGTTCAGAGACCACAAACGCCATCGCTACGGTACACTCGATCAGTAGATTCAGCACCCAAAATTTGTGGGAGCTTTTCTGAATGCAAAAATCGAGTAATAGTTCTCTTAAATAAAGGAAAATTTTGCAGACTTTTCACACTCATGGGTAGTTTATTCCAAATAGCAATTGCATTTACAGAAAAGAACCGACGATATTTATCAGTACGTGCCAGAGGCAGAAATAAGAAGACCTCACGGTGACTGTTACGTCGTGGGTGGATATAGATAGATAATTTTTATTAAAGACCCGTCGGGGTCCCATCAAAGCAAGTTAAAATAAATTTGCATGCGAGTTTTAGACGAGGTAGGCTGAATCTTTACAAAATTCAATTCATAGTTTCTGAATTAGAAGTCCATTGAGAAACATGAAGATTGAGGGGTGAAAAAAACTCCTCGGAAAAAGTTAAAAATGATGTCTTAAAGAGGTGAGCGGGTTAAATGTGTGATTATATAAGAGTTTAAATAGCAAAAATAGTCCCTTTTGTAATCTACGGAACCATAAAGGATCGAGGCCTGTAAGCCGGCAACGTTCTTGGTAAGACAAATGTCGGTGTTCCGGGGTTAAAATTCTCTTAGTAAAAAAGTGTTGAACGGAATCTATCTTCTTCCGCTCAGTAGCACGCATGAGGCTAAATGAAAACGAACAGTATTCCAGACCAGGTCTAACGTACATGTTGAAAAGGCGCATTCTAATGTCCCTAGTTTTAAAATTTCGGAGGATAAACCCGGTCGTTCAACGTGCTTTGGAGACTATCAAGGCACAGTGCTCCGAGGAATTAAGACTCTTGGAGTATGATACGCCCAAATCCCTTATAACCCCTGGCACATTTATTGCGTGACCTTCAATACATAGTTGAGGTTGGCGGTCGTCGCCAACCACCATGACTGAGCACTTATGCCAAGAAAGAGAAAGGCGCCATGTGCGGCACCACTGGGCGAAAGCCTGTAGATCGCTCTTTAGGAGCTCAAGCACGATGTCACGATCTGCCGGCTTATATCGATATGCAACTTTAAGATCATCGGCATACATGAAAGGCTTACCATTCTGAAATAAATCGGGTACATCATTAACGAAAAGGCAAAATAAAAGCCGGCCGAGTACACTACCCTGAATGACTCCACTCCTCACACGTGTGGGGTTGGAGATGGTATTGGAAATCTTAACACGTTGTGTGCGAGTGCCCAAATAAAAGGATATAAAATTCAAAAGTTTGCCACCTATTCCGAAAGAGGACAATTTCAAGAGGAGAAGAGCATGGTCAACACGGTCAAAAGCCTTAGTGAAATCGAAATATACTGTGTAAAGAGCAAAACCATGGTCCCTAGATTGGAGAACATAGTCAAAGAAAGAGAGTTGACAGGTGTCACAAGATCGAGCTTTGAGGAATCCATGCTAAGCAGCACTCAGTAAGTTATTCACTGTTAAGTGACGCAACATCTTATCCTTGATCAATGTCTCTAAGATTTTCGAAACTGCAGGGAGGGTGTTTATTGGCCGAAAGTCATCAAATGATGTAGATTTGCCGTGCTTAGGAATGGGCAAAATGTGTGATTCCTTCCACAAGGTAGGGTAAGTTTCACTTTCAAGAGCAAGATTAAATATCTTGCATAAGAGGGATGGGAAGATCGTGTTTGCATCGGCTTTTAAAATGCTTACTGGGACACCATCAGGGCCTGGACTATAAGATTGACGAAAACGCCGAATCGCAACAGTCACATCCAACAGAGTGAAAGTTATAGTTTCTAGAACTGCCCCGGTCAATGGCTGGATGGTCGGAAGCGGAGTGGTCGAGTCTTAAATGAACGTTTTGGACAGGAAATCATTGAAGCTGTCCGCGGTTAACTAGGAATCAACTATGGGATTTCCGAGATCGTCTCGAAGGATGGGATACTGCGTCTTTTTCTGAGTTCGTATTTTTCTAGAGAAAAGTTTCGAGACACTTAACGAATGGTTTTCAGTAAAGTGGACATCTTCGGCTAGCTGTTTTTCTTTAGACAATCTCTTAGCTCGATCAAAAATATCACAAATCAAGGGCAGAACAGAAACATCGTTCTGCAGATGGAAACGACGATAAAGCCTGCGCAATCTGCGACGAAAGGGTAAAGGTAGGAAAATCTCATCCCCAACATTAATAATTTTCTTACGAGGGACACAACGAGAAATAAGCGGATTCAGAATTTCGTACAGTTTTGCAGTGCAAACATTTACATCCGAACTAAGGAAGAACTCAGTCCAGTCGTAGGAATTAAGGTGTGTTAATAATTCGGTTGAGCGAGTTGATCGGAAATCGCGGAAAAAGCTATACTTTTGGGACGACGTTTCGTCAGCCTCGAATTCCAACGTTGAAACAACTATGTCATGGTCTGAGCCCCCGAGTGGGCCTAGGGATGACACTGACGATGGCAAGCAGCCTCTACAGAAAATTAAGTCAAGTATACTTGAGCCTCGGGTGGGAAAATCAACAACCTGAGTCCACATCCCGACATCCACAGCCTCAAGAAAGTCATCGAACCTTCTGGGGCCTGAAGGCGGAGACCAGCGGACTTCAGGGAGATTAAAGTCACTCGCAACCAGTTGATACTTAAAACTTAAGTCGGCCGCAGCATGAAATGCCTGTGAGAGTAAGCGATCAAAATTGTCATTGGCGTTGGGAGGGCGATAGACGCAGCCAACGAGTAAGGAGAACTTATTTTTTAGTGCAACCTGGAGCCAGTAGCTGCCTTCTACCGCTGAAAAGTGCGGAAGGTCCAACGGCAAACATGTAAGTGTTTGCTTAACGTAGACGCAGCTGCCCCACCGCGGCTATCTTGCCGATCATTTCGAATGCAATTTTAGCCTAGAAGAGAGAGTTCGGAGTCAGCTACTGAGGCTGATGCCCACGTCTCAGTTACTAAAACAATATCAGGACAATGGACGAAAACCTGAGTCTGAAGCAAAGACATCTTATTAAGCAAGGATCTGGCATTTAAAACAAAAAGTTTGAAGGGAAAGGCTGTTAGTTTTTGAGGGAGGTGGGCTACCTCGTCCAGTTCTGGGTCGCCCACGGAGCAAACGGTCCGGATGCAACCATCCGGTTCTGCAAAAAATTTTGTGGCATCAAAAAATTCTGACGTGGGTAAAAAGGGGTAGGACTTGGGGGAGGGAATGACGGGCAGGTAAACTGGTAACTATTGTTAGCTAACTTATTTTCAGCTGGAAATCCGCGGGGCAGATACTGCAACGTATTCCCGCCGGAACGAAACTGAGGATCGGATGAATTAACTGATTCAGTATGGACATTATCATGAGGAATAAGTTGGTAAAACGGCCGTGGAGGAAACAAGTTAGGGGGTGGGGGACGCATTGTTTCCATTAGAACAAGGGGTCTATTAAACGGTGGGAAAATCGGCATATTCGGCCTAACTGCCTTGATATGAGGGCTGGGGGGCAGTTGCGAACCCGCTACGTTTTGAGTCGGGGTATTTGAGGCACTGTTCGCCGATTGTGGAGGAAAACATTTTATACTGGTGCTGGATTTATTGGGTGTCCGAGTGGCTGAGACAGCAATTGGATTTGCCTTTGACTTAGGCACATGCTTAGGCTTACTAGGGGTTGCTGAGGGAGTCGATAGAGGCGTGTTTATACCAGGCGTGGTGGTGTGTTTAAAGAGGTCAGCATTAAAAGTAGTAGAACTCCCTACGGAATTGACTATGCCGTGACTTGCAGATGCCGCAGGTGGTGTTGTAGAGGACATATTCAGACTGACAGTAGGTGTCATTATCTTGGTGTTGGTTTTTGCCGATTACAGTTTATTCAGTCTTCGCTGCAGGGGTGTGAGGTCTGGCGAAACGGAGCAGCGCCATTTACGGCAGAAGTCTCTAGTCATCTCCCTACTCGACAAGATAAAATCGACTTCTATCATGGAGAAAAGGGTAACTAGTATCGGCGCATTACGGCTAAGCGAGCGAAGTCGCTTAGATTGTGCGACACTAAAACTCAAACCACAACTTTGTAGGAACAATTGCGCTCCCTCCATAGCAGATAAGTGGCTCGGAATGTTTCGCAGTACGAAATTATGCTTGCGTTTAATTCGTTCCTCAGTTTCCGAACTTAGTACCCCAATAAGTTTAAAAGCTTGTTCAATTACTTTTTCAGATGTACTGTTTATGTCGCCATATATCAACTGATCAAGTATTTCGCCGGCTGATGGCCTGCTACGACTAGCAGAGGCGTATTTTTGGACGACTGAAGGGTCGAGAGGTTCTACATGTACTAAAGGGGTTTGTGAGTTAATCAGATCTGCAGACGGCGAAGAACATACGCTGGCGTCTGCCATGTCTTCAATCACGATTTTAGCACCCAGAGACGGTGGGGAGGCCGCAAGCTTTCGTTACAGAAGAAGGATCAAAACGGAAACACGCACTGAGTAGCAAGTATTACTGTTTTTTTACTACGAAAACTAGAAAGCGGTTGTAGGGAAAGGATTCACTACAATGGATTTTTTACAAATAACGACTATTTTGCCAGACTGTCAAACAAACTGGGAAAAAAAATTTACCTTATGTAGAAAGGCGACTTTTAATACGGACTCAAGTAAAAAACAGGCATTAATTACTTAAGAATGTCCAGATAAATGCAGAGCTTCACTTATCTTTGAAATTGAGCTGCGCGCCTTGACCTTGACTTCACCCTCGACTTCACAGAAGAAAATGTCAGGAAGGAATTTCTAGCGCTTAAGGCGGGTAAGTCTCCGGGTCCCGACCAAATTCCGGCAAAAGTTCTGAAGGTGTTGGCTTGCGAACTCGCCAGACCGCTTTTACACATCTTCAGGTCGTCCTTTGACCGAGGCATTCTCCCCTCTGATTGGAAAGTGGCGAACATATACCCCATTCACAAGGGTGGATCTAGAAAAAGTACAAACAACTATCGGCCGGTGAGCCTTACGTGTATTTGTTGCAAAGTCATGGAGAGAATAGTCAAAAAATCCATAATGAAGTTCCTTGAAGAAAATAATTTCATTGCTAGTTCTCAACATGGCTTTCGACGAAATCACTCCTGCGTAACTAATATGCTTTATTCAACGGAACACTGGTCTCGCTCGGTAGACGCAGGAACAAAGGTCGATATCGTTTAAATTGATTTCAAGAAAGCCTTTGATAGTGTTCCACACCACCGGTTACTTTACAAGGTCCGAGAGTCAGGGATAAGGGGAAATCTTTTAAACTAAGTAAAGGACTTTCTGACTGGCCGATCACAATCTGTGTGCATTGGTAGTGCGAAGTCATCGCCAGTGCCAGTCGTGAGTGGAGTTCCCCAGGGCTCTGTACTCGGACCAGTACTATTTGTAATCTATGCCAAAGACTGTATGAATGGACTGGACTGCAATGGAGTCATGTTTGCCGATGACATCAAGTTATGGCGAGCGATCAACGGGGAAACTGATGAACAGGTCCTGAAAGAAGGACTGAACCGCCTATGCGAATGGTCTGAGAAATGGCAGTTGAAGTTTAATCTTGAGAATTGCGTCACGCTGCGACTCAAAACAGCTGGAAGAGCCGACGGAGAGGATCACCATTACCTGCTTGGTGGAAGGTGCCTTTCAAATGTGACCCAACAAAAAGATCTTGGGATCAACATTTTGTCGACTCTTAAGCCTTCCACTCAGTGCGTTAGGGCGGCCAAAACGGCAACTAGTGTTCTCTTTGCCATTAAACGAACTTTCGTAGACATAGATAAAGAGTTATTTGGAAAAGTATATGGAGCATTCATTCGTTCGCACCTGGAATATGGAATCCAAGCGTGGCGCCCGTGGCTAAAAAAGACTATAAGTTGCTAGAAAGAGTTCAGAGAAGAGCGACAAAAGTTGTGAAAGGCCTCAGAACTTTACCTTACAACTGCCGACTTAGTGAACGTAATATCTTTCCTCTTGAGCACAGGCAGGTTCGAGGTGATCTCATACAGGCCTATCGGATATTGAGGAACCGGGACTGTGCCCTACACCCGGACGATTTCATCATCTTGGCCACAACAACAAACCTGCGTGGGAACTCCCTAAAACTTAGAGGATCCCGATGCCGCCTAGACGTTCGAAGATTCTGTTTTTCACAGCGAGTCGTCGGTGCCTGGAACGGGCTTCCCGAGGACGTAATAATGGCGGATACCACGGAGACGTTCAAGCAAAGACTAGATGTATATTTGCTTGGACAATACCGCTTGTCTGGACAGAACAGCTCTGTGGTGCCAAGCCAACGCCTTGCATACACCTACCGCTATTGCGGATGACTGCCATTGCATTTTACCGATATAATCTACACCTGAATGTGTCTGAGTTTGGGTTCTGCATTTTCAATGAAAAATATTCTGTTAAGTGTATATATTACTGGCAACAATTTAGTACTGCGTTTATTATAGTTACATATTGCATGTACCGTTTACAATAGGGTTTTCAAAGGCATTGCCTATTACCCTTAAAATATACTGACCTATATACTGACCTATATGGGGATGCACGAGCATCTACTCCATCTTTTAAAGTAAGAATCAATCAGATAGCCAAAACTATTTTAGCGCTCATAGAGCGCCAGCAATCACAAATGTGTTTAAAAAAATAATCGACAACCATTTGCTTAGCTATTTAACAAACGTCAACCTCACATCTCCAAGTCAACATACCCTCTTATATAAAAGTCATGCTAGTCCTGACATTACACATTCTTGAAATTCATTTCCAGCAACAGCGACAACGGAAACGTGACAGTTACAATATAATTCTAACGTTAATGATAATTAAACAGCATTATTTGTGTACCATCAGGACAACGGAATTATTGTGTGTGAAAGAAATCTTGATAGTATCGGAGAAGATAACCATGCTTGCGTGCAGCACGGAAGCTATTTGGTTGACTATCAAGATTCCTGGCTTCCAGCGTCTCGATGCCCTCCCTAACTATCGACCACCTGGGACAGGCCTAATCGCCGACACTCATTCATTAGAACAGATGGCGAAATTCTCGGCCGGCCTAACATCATTATCGTGAGCGAATACAACACGCCAGGGATTTAATCGGACACTGTTCAGGCGGCTTTCCGAACATCGACCTTCGATTACCATTAACTGCACAAAACACTGAAGGCATTCCTCGCATAACATGTCATGTTTCCAACTAGGAGATGTGAACGACAAAGAGCAAACCGTCTGGAGTCGATTTTTACAAAAACACCCAACAACAAGACGAGGTCAGCTCCATGCCCCACGCTCGGCATAAGTGACCATGTAGTGCTTATGTAAAATTATTCGTTAGCCTGCGTCTTGTGTACTCTGGGCCGACAAAAGACGTGAAATAAACGGGGACGACCCCAATCGGATAAACACAGATTCCTTTGGTCCGGACTGAAGTTCAGTATTTGCGGGAAATATTAATGGCCAACAGAAGTTGTTCAAGAATGTCCATCCGGAGCTCGCGATCGGCCGTTGTCCACTGACGAAGGTAGAATACGACAAGCGGTCTGGGTGGCTAGATAGCAACATAAAGAAAGAAAGTAACAAGAAGCATAAATTGGGGAGAAAATACTACGTCACTGGTCAAGGGGAATATCTCCGGAATGACATAACACACAAGAACAAACTGAAAAGTATGATAACTAAAACCTACAAAAAGCGATGCAGATTCCGAAAGTGTTTTACACCTACCTCGGTAGAATTACAGGGGACAGACATAATTTCCCACCAATAAAGACAACTGATGGCGTAGGAATCGCTGAAAACTGGGGTGAGGCTGCGTACTTTCCAAAGTTCTTCCAGTCGGCTTAAACAAACGACACAAGGTTCATTCCTCTCTTTAAAGAAGAACTGCTGACTCGAAGCATTAGCAATGTACTCCTTTAAGGATATCATATCTGAAGAGAATTAGAAGCATTGGACGAGTCGGAGTCTTCAGGAGCAGACAAGATTTCAGCCAAGCTTATTAAAGAACGTGTCAATAAACTTTCTATTCATTTGTCAATGGAATTTCAAACGACATTTGACGATAGAAAACTTCCTGTCGATTGGAAGCTGGCGCACATAACTACACCGTGCAAAGGCATAGCCGGGCCTTGACGGAAAATTGCAGGCCCATAAGCTTGAGATGCATTCAGAGCACATTCACGAGGAGGACCACGAAAAGAGAATGAAAGCCATTCTTAGGAGCTCACAAGCTGATATCGAACGGCCAACAAGGGTTCTGGGAAGGAAAATCTTGCATGACAAACATGCTGCAGTCTCTCCAGAACTGGATCCGAGTTTTCGACTACAGGCACGCAACTACATAGTCTTTATTGACTTCCAAAAGATTTTGACCCTTTGCCACACCAGAGACTCATACAATTTGGGATGAATAGGAGTCTGAGATGACCTCTTCAAATGGATAGACAACTTTCCAGTGGGTCTGAAACAGGTCGTGCACATTGGTCACGAGAAATCAGCTCCTGTTGTGGTCAAGAGTGCTGTTCCCTAGGATTCCGTAATGAGGTCTATTTTTTTCATTGCAACCGTGAACGAATGAAAAAGGAATTTTGACAACGATACGGCAATGTTCGCTGATGACATGAGAATATAGAATGTAGCCTGGAACCCTGCTGCCGAAGACAGACTGCGAATGGAACTTAATCGGTTGGAGGAGTGGTCAGACCGTTGGCTCACGCGGTTTAACGCGATAAGTGTACTATATTTCGTCCAGGCAACCTAGTCAGATCCGCCAGCACAGGAAATAATTTTTTCGCCGATGCAGGTTTACGAGACCTGTAAGCTCAAAAAGACCTCGGCGTGCTGACAAAGAGCGCCTTAAAACCATCCACTTATTGATCGAGTGGCAAAAGGCGCAATGTCCTACTGAACGTCATCAAGCGAAAAATTATAGATTTGTACGAAGATGCCATCTACAGGATCTCCAGAATAATCGTACGGCCGCACTTAGGATACGGCAAACAAGCTTAGAGACCATGGGCAGTTCAAGATATAAATTGTATTGGAAGAGGTACAGAGAAGAGCAACAAAAATGGTTAGGGGACAAATCCCCTTTCCTCATGCAATCTGGCTACAAATCTGAGCTCTTTTCTTTGAGTTTCAGAAAAATGCGCGAGGATCATTTAAAAAACACTACGCACCGTGAAGGGGTTGGACTGCAGCCTGGCGTTTGTGGACTTTTTGAACTTGCTACCACGACCAACATCGGGTATCACGTATTATAACTCCGCGTTTAGCAGACAAATTGGTAGTGCAGAAGTTCTCTTCCTCTGTTAGAATAGTCAAAACACAGAATGCCCTCTTTGCAGAAGTTGTGATGTCACTATCGGTAAAAGGCTTCAGCCGCTCCAGCTCCCCTTTTTCTCCGGCTCCGTTTTGTCGGTCGATGACCGCGATAAGCACTGACAGGCCGCTGACACACGACCAGCCCCCCCGGCTAGAACTGGGACACCTCCGGTCCAGCTGCAATGAACCCCGGCTGCACTCAAGAACTAGTATCGCCTAACGCGCGTCGAACGCTTTGGCTTGATTCCCGTGAGGCCTTGTGAGTATGCGCCCTCCATTCGTCCCATAATTAGTCCAATCACACGACCACCACGCAGACAGTCACCCCCTCCTGCTAACTTAGACACACACACTCGCCTTAACAAGACACACCGTGACTGACGCTCTCTGTGAACGGACGCTTTTCTCTGTTGCAAGCAAATCGCCAACTTATGGTAACCTGCCCTGTGTACAGAATAAACTAGTCCTCACAGCTCCCTGACTTCTGACAGTAGACGAAACGAACTTATTGTGCGTGGTTTAAGTCGATCTCACATCCTTGACCGCCACAAATTGGTGACCCCGAATTTCCCAACACGAGAGTTTATTGAGCGTCTGTCAGTCCTCCGTTCATCTCCTGCACCATGTCCGGCGACGAGACGTCAATGCCCGTTACCTCTACATCGCACGTCGCCGTTAAACTTCCAATCTTTTGGCCACGAAATGTCGAGCTTTGGATTGCACGTTGCGAAGCCGAATTCGAAGCATGCAACATCACTCGTCAAGAGACCATGTTCAATCACTTGCAGCGTTGTCTTCCTGACGAGTATGCGGAGGAACTCTGCGACCTCCTCATCCACAGCCCTTTAGAACAACCTGACGACAAGTTGAAAGAGGCTCTGATAAAGCGCGTAGCCATGACAGAGGAGCGCCGACTACGACAACTCCTCACTGGCGAAGAGCTCGGGGACCGAAAACCTTCTCAACTACTGAGAAGAATGCAGCAGCTTGTTGGCGAACGCAAGTTCGACACCTACATCCTTCGCCAACTTTTCCTTCAGCGCCTCCCACTCGACGTCCAGACAGTTTTGGCTGTTTCTCAAGGAAGCATGGAAGAATTGACAGAGCTTGCCGACAAGGTTATGGCATTGAGAGTCGCAGAGACTCATTCAGTAAGTCACACCGCCAGCCCTATTTCTCATGAATATGATCAGCGCCTTGACCGGCTCGAGCAGTTGGTCATGCAACTGACAACTCAAGTCAGTGCAGTTGCCGCAGGAGGTCCGAGGCGATCATGAGAGCGTCGGCGGAATTCCTCACGTTCCTGTAATCGTCGCCAGCAGTCTTCAAGTGGCATGTGCTGGTATCACCAGAATTTTGGACAAGCAGCACGACGATGTCTGCCGCCATGTTCATTTAAGCCGCCTCTCAAGGCCTCGGGAAACGATCCCGCCCGGCAGTAGCGGCGAATACTGCCAGGGGCGCTTCCAATGTTCACACTCGCCGTTTGTTTCTCTGGGACCGTATCGCTGGCGCCAAATTCCTTGTCGAATCTGGTGCCGAGGTTAGCGTGGTTCCACCAAGTCCGGCCGAATGCAAACACCGCAGCTATTTTTGTCTTACAGCTGCCAACAACTCCAGTATCCCCACTTTTGGACAGCGCTCCATCACACTTGATTTGGGCCTTCGTCGGATTTTCCGATGGGTTTTCATTATTGCCGACGTTTCCGTCGCCCTCATAGGCGCCGATTTCCTAGCTCACTTCAATCTACTAGTCGATTTGAGGAATCGCCGGCTCGTCGACTGCATCACCAACCTTCATACCCGTTGTCAATCCGGTGTGTATCCCTGCGTCAATCCTCTCACTGTTATGCCCATTTCTGACTGTCCTTTCCACTCACTCCTCAGGCAGTTTCCCCGCCTGACCAACCCCTCATTTCGAGAAGTGGACATCAAGCACACAGTCACCCACCATATTTCCACCACCGGACCTCCCAAATCTTGCCGACCACGTCGTCTGGCACCGGACCGTTTGAAGATTGCCAAGGCAGAGTTCGAACACATGCTTGAGCTCGGCATCATCCGACAGTCCGACAGCTGCTGGGCATCACCACTCCATCTTGTTCCAAAGAAGAGCGGCGACTGGCGACCGTGTGGTGACTATCGGGCGTTGAACTCTGTGACTGTCCCCGACCAGTATCCCGTTCCGCACATCCAACACTTCACTCTTTCGCTACATGGTAAGCAAATATTCTCTAAGATCGACCTTGTGCGTGCCTACCATCAAATCCCGATCGAAGCCAGTGATGTTCCGAAAACTGCAGTGACCACTCCCTTTGGGTTATTCGAATTCACTCGTATGCCCTTTGGTCTGAGGAACGCCACTCAAACCTTTCAGCGATTCATTGATCAGGTTCTGCGAAGTCTCGACTTCGTCTACGCCTTCATTGATGATTTGCTTGTGGCTAGTTCTGACGCTGCTGAACACGAGATTCATCTTCGACAGCTCTTCGAACGGCTCGACTCCTACGGCGTTGTCATCAATGCCGCCAAATGTGAGTTTGGAGTTCCCCGTCTTATCTTCCTTGGTCACGAAGTGAACTCAGATGGGATAAAGCCTGTCCCGGAAAAGTTTCGGCCATATCAGCGTTCGCCGTCCCAACAACCATCAACCAACTACGTCGATTCTTGGGGATGGTGAACTACTATCACCGTTTTCTTCCCCATGGTGTCACCATAATGCAGCCTCTCAGCAGCCTGTTGACCCACTCCAAGAAGACACTGGTGATGACCGAGAAGGCCGTCAAGTCCTTCAATGACGTCAAGGCCGCATTTGCGAGCGCAACACTACTAGCCCACCCCCTCGCTGATGCCCAACTAACTCTCATGACAGATGCTTCCAGCACTGCCGTTGGTGCATCACTGCAGCAAACTGTTGGAGGTGTTCTACAACCTCTGGCTTTCTTCTCGAAGAAGCTAAGCCCTGCGGAGACCCGCTACAGTGTCTTCGGCCGAGAACTGCTCGCCGTCTACCTATCCATTCGGCACTTTCGCCATTTCCTCGAGGGTCGTGAATCTGTTGTTCTCACAGATCACAAGCCACTTGTTTTTGCACTGAGGGCCTCTCCCGATCGATACTCGCCCCGTGAAATCCGTCATCTTGACTTCATCTCACAGTTTTCCTGTGACATCCAACATGTCCCCGGTAAGGAAAATGTGGTTGCTGATGCTCTTTCAAGACTCGAGATGGCCTCCATCACAACAGCCGCCATAGACTTCACGCTCATGACTGAGGCTCAGCGATCGGATGACGAGCTCTCCCAATACCGCCACGAGGACTCTTCTTTACGCCTTCAAGATGTCCCCCTTCCCACTGGCACTGGCACTATAACGTGTGATCTTTCTACCGGACATGAACGTCCCTTTGTCCCTGCAACTTTACGACGAAAAGTGTTCAACGCCCTTCACAATCTATCCCACCCTGGAGTCCGGGCGACAGTGAAACTCATCACTGACCGATTCGTCTGGCCCAACATCAACCGGGATGTACGGCGTTGGACTCGATCCTGTCTGTCATGTCAGCGAGCCAAAATGCATCGGCATACTACTACTCCGCCAGGAACTTTCGCCATTCCTGATGCACGCTTCAGTCATGTGCACATAGACCTGGTAGGTCCGCTGCCACCATCTAACGGTTCTACCTATATGCTGACATGCATTGATCGCTTTACTCGGTGACCGGTTGCTGTGCCTATTCCGGACATCAGTGCCGAAACCGTAGCAAGAGCTTTTATGACACATTGGGTGTCCAATTTTGGAGTTCCTGCGACTGTCAAAACCGACCGCGGATCCCAATTCGCGTCCACGCTGATTCGCGAACTCACATGCCTTCTCGGTACCAACCTAATCCGAACAACAGCGTACCACCCTCAAGCAAATGGTCTCGTCGAACGCTTCCATCGACAGCTCAAGACTTCCCTTATGGCCCAGCCCGATCCTTCCCGATGGTCTGATCACCTTCCCCAGGTGCTGTTGTCCCTCCGTTCCACTCTCAAGGCCAACATCGGTTGCACTGCAGCTGATCTTGTCTACGGAACCTCCCTACTACTGCCCGGTGAGTTAGCGTCTCCCTCAAACATGCTAACGTTTTTCGAACCTTGCAGTTATGTGGAGCAGCTGCGTAGTGTCATGCGCAAACTCCGCGCAACGCCCCCTCGGGCGTCACCGGCCAATTCCTTCATCCCTTCCGACCTGGATAAGTGCGATTTCGTCTTGGTTCGGCATGACGCTGTTCGACGACCACTCCAACCACACTATGACGGGCCGTATAAAGTCCTTCGTCGATCTGACAAAGATGTTGTCATCGACCGCAACGGCAAGACCGACACAGTCGCCATTGATCGCGTCAAGCCGGCCTACATCGACGACAGTGACCTTTCCTCACCCCAACACTGTACCCCGCCGCAAACAGTGGTGCCTCCACCTACTGGCAACAGTCCCCCTCCGGTTCGCCGCACACGATCTGGCCGTCACGTCCACTGGCCCGACAGGTTTGTGGCTGGCTAGCATGTCGACGCCTTCACTTCGTTTGGTGTCTGGGGGGGGGGGGGGTTGTAGCAGCCGCTCCAGTTCCCCTTTTCTCCGGCTCCGTTTTGTCGGTCGATGACCGCGATAAGCACTGACAGGCCGCTGACACACGACCAGCCCCCCCGGCTAGAACTGGGACACCTCCGGTCCAGCTGCAATGAACCCCGGCTGCACTCAAGAACTAGTATCGCCTAACGCGCGTCAAACGCTTTGGCTTGATTCCCGTGAGGCCTTGAGTATGCGCCATCCATTCGTCCCATAATTAGTCCAATCACACGACCACCACGCAGACAGTCACCCCTCCTGCTAACTTAGACACACACACTCGCCTTAACAAGACACACCGTGACTGACGCTCTCTGTGGACGGACGCTTTTCTCTGTTGCAAGCAAATCGTCAACTTATGGTAACCTGCCCTGTGTACAGAATAAACTAGTCCTCACAGCTCCCTGACTTCTGACAGTAGACGAAACGAACTTATTGTGCGTGGTTTAAGTCGGTCTCACATCCTCGACCGCAACAAATTCCGCGTTTAGCAGACAAATTGGTAGTGCCTTGAACCTTGAGAGGTCGTATTCCGAAATGAGAAGTAGTAATGAGAAATTGGATTATATCTTTTCAGTCTCACGTCCAACTTGCCATGATAATATGAGCCTATTGAGCTATTTTTCCGCATGCCGAGTTCAAGTTTGCGATGCAAATAGGGTACTCAAATGCTCACGTGTATTTCCCTCAATAATCTGAAATTTCTCATATGGATGTAATAGGCATACCGTAACCAGCATGCAGAAGTCGGCCGAGACAAATTTGGTAAAACGTATTGAGTGGAGCAGTCTATAGCAAATGCCGTTCTCGACGACACAATTCCGTCTCCAGTTGTGCGTTCCAAAAACCCTTTCACAGTCATCGGTAAACAAAGGAATAAATGGAATACTATCAAGTCAAAAACTTGTATCGTAGTCGTGCAAACGCGCGTGGATTATTCTCCCACGTTTAGTTCAGTTCGGATTAGTGTGTTTGAAGAAAATGTGCCTATTCCATCAAATTCCTTATTTGTCACAGTAAAATTAGAAGAATGAGCAACAGCAAAAAGAGGCTGCTGTGACAAGAAGAAGCAGACTTAGTTTCATATGAGAGCTTTTTTATCAAAGGTTACTTTGCCACCTAGTCCTCTTGATGCTGCAGCATGTCAGGTCGGTCTTTGAGCGTCTCCACAGACTAAGGTATTACAAGCGTCTTAGACAGGTTATTACACGGTTTGTAAAAACTTACTTTTCTATATCCACTTTTCCTTGAGGCGCGCATAGTTTGTGGGACGCTCCCAGAGGTCTGTTGCAGTGACAATTTGGAAAAAGTCCCCACGCCGGAGGGCGAAGTCCAAACCACGAACGACACAGAAAGTCTGTATCAAGCCTCCACGCACTTGCCTATAAACGTATCCCCTCAAACCTACATGCTTTTGAGTATTCAAATGAAAAAACCACCTCAAGTAAACTATATATTTCCTGTCTGCTTTCACGATTTTTGATGTAGAGTTGTATAAGTGGTATGTGGGGTTTCTGTGTCCGAATGTAAACCACCAGGCATGCATACGTGAACATATTTGTGTCTGACAAAGCAGCATTTTAGCTGAAGCTACTCACAATTCAGAAAATGCATCTGGGTATTTGGATACCCAGAGATAATACTGGCAATTTTATTGTAGTCTCCATAGAGCGAAAATCGCTTTAAAGTGTTCGGCCAAAAATAATTAAAAACAAATCCCAACGACCTATGACAAAAAGGGAAAAGAAAAAGAAAAAAACTGGCACCTGAATTGCAAGAAGAACACAAAAAACCGAAATTTAGCGTGACAACACTACCCGGATTTTACTAGGCTGAAATATCCGCGGAAAAGAGAAAATCGAGGTCTCAGGCTTGTACATGATTTGATGCATGCAGAGGACTTTTTCAACGGTGACGAACTCTATTTATGCATAGAATATCATATACGTTACTTCTTCTGTGTTCTAGACGAGTTATACGTTCTCTTGTTGCGTTTTAAAGTTTAACTGGCGGGCATAGGAATATTTCTCCTCCGTGCCTTTCTGTCTGTTACAGAAATCTCTGTTTAACAATGATAGTATTGTACTAGCCTCTCACTAGCTCTGTACAAGGAGCTCAGATCTGCGAGCTTGTGCGTGATTAATGATCTGATTGACTGGGTGATTACAGCATACCCCAATCAGGCAGAGGGGCCGCTAGGTGCATTTCGCCGGCCAGCTGGTGATCCAGTGATCGATTTCGCCCTCATCTTACATATTTGGTAGCAAGTTTGATCCTGGCAAGCTGCCGCCTACTAACCTAAAAGCCGCATCGTCTACCGTAATCGGCCAGATCTCCTGATCGCAAAACCCGGTGCTACCGTCGTCCGGAAGAAGTTTATTTTCATATCCGTTCCCGCTGCCTTTGCATAGGCCTTTCGGCTATGAAGTCGATAGGTGGAGCAAAGCCCTTCATCGGATTTTGAATACGCCGGTCGTCGCCTCCCAAAAAACCGGCTTAGACTTCACCGCTAGGAAAGCTAAAGCACTGCTCAATCCTTATGGTAGATGAAGATATCCTCCTCATTTTGGATGGATAAAGTCTAGAGGCGATTGACTGTTGGTTACTCCCGTTACTCAGTTACTGCTCAGTGTCGAGAAGAATTAAATCGCGCCCTTAAACTTGCGCATTACTTGTTTTAGTGGCCCGTGAATCGCCTGTTACCCCACCATGATGTCTAACGCCCAAAGTTCAGAGATCTAAACATTAGAGCAAATTCGAAGCTGTCCGGCCTTTTGGATGCGACAATCGCTTCTACTCTACAGACGTGAGTAAGGTCGAAGTGTTTGGTAACTGTGCCACCAGTTTGTATTCGGAGCCTGACCTGCGGGTTGTCTTGAACGTGGATCTCCACCAAAGGTCGAGAATGCCTCCTGCTGGCATTGGAGTTAGAGGCAGCTATGCGATTGAAGACAGCCAGACGTAAGCCCATCGAAGTTATAAGGTCCTCGTTACGTTTCATAGCATGCTTCCTATTTGGCCCTGATTTTCCGCTGTGGAGCCTGAAATGTAGATTAGTCCTTAACTAAAATATCCAGAGACGGTTTCGCTGCTAGTATCTGCACCATGCACTAGTGGTGAGTCTAGCACTAATTTGGTCCGACATGTTCGGGCGACTATGTAGTCGATTTTATTCGGGTACGAGTGGACTATGTGGCTTCTGAAGTATCGAAAGCACGTGTTTATAGCGATGCAACAGCTCAGCTCCACAAAATTAACAAACTTGTTGCCACTGGAGAAACGGGTTTTCATTTTGTAGTGTCCGAGTGTTCATGCAGGTCTATCGTACTTGCTTGTCTCAGAATTCGCACGCTGGCTGTTTTTCGCTTGCTAGTTGATCGTTTTCTCTTTATTGTTAATGCTCTGTTGGGATCTTTTTGCCTTAAAACTTGTTGAAAGACACTCGAGGAAACACCAGATAAAAGTGGCGCCCAAGACGACGACTACTTTACGCACTTAGCTTGTACGCCCTAAGGATAGGGTTGGCTATCTCGATAAAAAAGAAGTCATCTATAAGATCCCATGCGATTCTATTGATGCCGTATATTGTGGCCAAACGGGAAAATTTGCCTCCACACGCATCCACGAACATCAACAGACAGTTAAGAGGCAAGACCACTTGTCTCAAATGGTCATGCACACACTTGATACTGGGCACACTTTCGCATGGGACAAAACTCGCATCGTCCGCGTTTGCCCATCTAAAAAGGCCGAGAGTCCCTTGAAGCCATGCACTCCGATGAGTAATGCATCAACAGGCATATCGAGTTAGATGCCACGTGCAAAAATCTCAGGGAAAAGTGGAAGAAACGAAAGCCGGTCTATACGGACTGACGGCCACTTACTGGCTGAAGCACCAAATGAGTATTGATTTTGTAGCACGTTTGAAATTTTAATTGTTGTCTACGTATTTACTAGAGTCTGACGACGACACGGGGGACTGACGTCGAAAATTTGCTCAATAAAGTTTTCTCCTTTTCCTAAAGAACGTATTCATTTTCATATATATATATATATATATATATATATATATTGAGAAGAAAAGGCGATCTCGGGAACCATAGTTTTACTGTCCTGACGTTTCAAAAGCATACAAGCTTCCATCGTCGGAGGCGAGTGTGGTATCGCGCCTCACAGTATTTATGGGTGGGTAACAGTCATGTCAAAACGGGTTTTCTTACATACGAAGTCAGGGCGGCAGGGGGGATGGGGCGGGGAGGGGAGTCCTAGAGCGTCTTTTCGCCGGATGAGGGGGTGGTGGATCAGAATTAGTGGTCATCAGCCGCATGCACACGTGAACTGTGGTGGGCGGGGGGGAGGGAGGGAGGGTGACGGAATGTACTCAATCTACATCGGAAGCCGGCGTTGAGACGTTGGTGGTCGTCGTTCGTACCTTCATTGACCGTAGCTGTCGTCCAAGCCTGGCAATCTTGTTTACGCCGCAGCGACTGTCCGTTTTCTCGTCCGCCGGACTAGTAGATGGACCGGCTGTGGTGAGGACTGCGCCTTCGTCGGAACCCGGTTGAGGGGTGGCTGGGTGTGTATCCGCCATGGGCTCGCTCATGTCTGGATTCATGTTTAGCCTGGGTGCACGTCTGCTCATTTGTTTACTGAGCTGCGCTCGAAGGGCTTGATAGGCAGCGGGAAGAGTCACACAGCGGTTGATGGAGGTTGTCCCCGTGTGCCAAGCCTCGATTGTTTCCCTGGCTATGCGATCGTTTCCCCGGCCCAGAATTTCGGCATGCTGAAAGGCGAACGTGTGTCCGGCATCGGCGCAGTGTTCGGCCACCAGAGACAAAGGGTCCATTCGCCGTACTGCCCTCATGTGTTCTCCAACACGGGTCTGTAGCCGTTTGCCGGTTTCCCCAATGTAGTTGACTTCGCAAGAGTTACACCGGATCCGGTAGATGACGTTCGTGGTTTCGCCTAGTGGCAGAGGGGCCTTAGGTCTCATGACCAGATGTCGAATTGTTGACTCCGGTCGGTGGGCGATGCCGATCCCCAGCGGTCTTAAGAGACGCGAGACGGCCTCAGAAACGCCGTCGATGTATGGAAGCGCCCGCCATATTGTTGGTCGTTCTGTCACCAAACGTCGGCTCGGTCCGGCCTGTCGACCGCGTTCGATGAAGTTGCGAGGATACCCGTTGGCCATGAAGAGGCGCTGGAGGTAGCGTAGTTCTGACCTTCTGTCGTCCGGCTCGCTGCAGTGTGTTTCTGCAGAAACACAGGTGTCAGGGAACTGCCAGCGCATACCAGACTGTGAGGGCCATAGTTTGTTGATCCTGACATGGTAGACGCTTACAGACCTTTAGACCCAGATGGGTGACACATGAACCTGCGTTGGCCTGGGTCTAAATAGCAAAATAAGCCCGAGACAGCCCCCTATCAGTCCGTTCGCATCTCTGTCCACGTCCCCATTACTATCATGTCTTGGCCGAGTGCGGCTTTATCGTGACCTCTACCGCCCATTCGGGACTTGTTTGCTTCCCAAAGTCAATGACTCAGTGTGCACTTATTCCTGTATGAATAAATATCCCATTTGCAACAACAGAGGACGTCATATGAAGTGTTTATGACCCATCTGGTAGATCCCCTTGTAGACCACTTGCGCATGTACGTGTTTTTGGCCCCAGTTTGTGGTTGTGATGGTGATTGACTAAATGAAGACACAATAAACCCGAAACATGGCCCCACAGAGTGCTCGGTGACCCACGCAAAAATAACTTATGATGTTTTTTTGTGAAAATGTAATACGTCTATGTATACTGCACTGTAGTTTTGACTAGATCCTTACAGTGTCTCGTTCACTGAATGACGCTTTTATACCTTGTTGACGCCGTGCCACTGAGCGCATATATATGTCTTAGGTTTTTAAGCATTTCTTACAATCGAAACGGTCGTTCGTTCCAACCAAGATGTTTTGACCCAATATCCGAATCAGTCGAAATACATATTAAAAGAAAAGATCATGTTCTTTCCCCTCCTGAAGTCAAATGCTTTTCCAACTGGCACTCCAAAATATAGTTCAGAAACAGTTTGCAGGTATCCAGGACCTTGAATTATGTGCCCGGATGTACTAAGTCATTTTGATAATTGTGTTTTGCCCATTATTCAAAGTAAGTGAGGACTTTCGGTTATAATCAATTCACGCCAGTCAGCTTGCAAATTCGTCACTTAAACGCAAATTACCAACAAACTAAGACAAATTTTACGTATGAAATTCACCTGCTAGTCTCATTACGTCGCAGAATATACTCGTCCCAACGTAATCCAGAACACAAACTGGAACCCTCCCAGGCGGTCACATAGCTGCCATTCAACAACATCCTAGTGCCGCTGTTTACGTCTTATGCAATCGAGTACCTTTATGACTTATTACTTCAACTAGCCCGTAAACTATATACATGCTAATGAACAGTTCTTTTTCTTAGGAACGAACCAAAAACTGCCATGCCCAGAACTGCACTACATACCCCCACAACGCAGCATGCTATGTTTACTGAGGAAAGGCAGACTGTTCCTACTCGTCTCCTCTTAGGCACCTGCAAGTCTTGGGAGTCCAGTGTTTACGAGGTGCTCCTGTCTGCCGCACCTCCCGACAAATTCCTCAGTATACCCATCGAGGGTGGATCTGATTGTGGAAAATTTTGTGTGGTTGGGCCCGAAGTCAATCCCTCCCGCCTTGTCTATCATCCCATTTTGTCCGGTCCGAAGAAGACTGCTTCTATCCTCAGACCCGGTGATGTCATTCTTGAAATCGGCGACTACCAAGTCTCCGGCTACACTAAGCTCGACGCGCTTAAGGTGTGTGAGGCGCTATCCTACTGTGAAGAGCTTACAAACAGACCGCGCGTACTGATGAAACTTATACCTCTGTCTTCGTTGCCAAACAGCGACAGTCGTTTGGGTCCCTTCTTGTCAGCCACATTCACAGTTGGGTCGCCCGAATATCTTCTTCAGGAGGTTACTCGGGATAACATATACCAGCGTGTTGTACCCTGTGAGTGCTTTCTGATTTTTTCCGGTCTCCATTACACACAAACTTTGCACACACACACGCGGTTGTCACAACCTCCCTATCACAGGCGGAAGTTTGTGTTCTTTGTGTGAAACACACACTCGCCTTTGAACTTCATTTACTTCGTTGTACCCTTTAGGCACCACGCGTGCTCCCAGACATGACGAGGTGAACGGTGTCCACTATCAGTTTATGGGTGTTGAGCAATTCCTGGCTCTCGAAAAGGCCGGTCGTTTGCTCGAGAGTGGCACTTATAAGGGTGAGTTTCAGCCGACCCTTGCTCCATACTTTTGTGCCTTTGCTTCTGACAGCTTGAGACCTTGCTTACTAACATTCAGTGGGACCGCCTTTACAGCGACGATTCCGCTTTCAACGCATTTAGGACTATGGATACTTACTGAATGCTCTAATTTGATCTCCCAAATATTTAGACAATCTTCTCATCTCATTTTGTTGTTGTTTTTGTTGTTGTTTATCCACATTGGAAATTGCCCTTCATTCGCACCTCCTGAAAAAAAGTGCCATTGGCCTTTTTCCATTCAGCGGCAACATTATCTTCCTGCATCATACGACATAGGTTGGAGACCTATTGGCAGTACAAATTTCTCAGACCATGTCACACTCCCGTAGTCGTAGCCTTTGACCCTGGCAAACATGACACCAAAGCTTTGTCTTTTTAGGCAACTACTACGGAACGCCGCAACCTGATCCCACTTCCTCGGCTCTAGATCCGGAACTGCTGAATCGCAAGCCTGCGTCACAAAATGGATCGGCCCCAACCGAGGCTTCCGCTGCTGTCAGGCCAGTTAATGGCGAGAAATCCTCGGGAACGACGACGACGACGACTAATTGCCAGTCCGCCGAGCCTTCCGCCAATGTTGGCCCACCGAAAACCAATGACTCCTCTCCTCCTGTGGCCGAGGGCAAAACGGAAAATGTAGGCACTGTGAACATTTTTTTGCCGCACAGTCCGTGATTAACGCATCCAAAAAGTACACTCATGGACCGATATCGCGAAATGTCAACCGAGATTCTGAATGGCGTTCCCGAATAGGAGGGTTGAATTAATGATTAACCTGCAGCATAAGTCTATGATATTTCAGACACGCCAGGATGCTGGCTTTTGAATTAATTAAGTAGTAGTAATTAGGTAGTAAGTAGTAAATCCTTTATAAATTCGAATACATCTTGTTAAAAACATGCACAATAATATCCCTTTCTTGTGTCGGTAGCAAATTGCGCCTTCTTCGAACTTTATACTTGAAGAAAAGGCATCGTAGGATTTTTGAAAAATTTCCAGTTAGGGAACTTTTTAAAACCGTTCAATGTCCATTCAATTAGCATCATATCGGTCCGTTTATTAATGCTTCTCGTGAATTATCCAACATAGTCCAAATACATTGCAGCATTTTGTGCTCCCTATACGGTATCTTCTGAATGGCATAGAGGAATATGTGATTTTCCCTACACGGAGCTTATACAACATTTAGACTGAAAAGCCTGAACGCAAATACAACGGCAGGTCGGGCTCAAAACGGTTTGGGAATTAATAAGTGTTTTGACAGATTTCTGAGTAATTTATTTTGACCCACCAGTGAAAAACTCGGCGACCGTAGTGGTGGATTTGGTACATTCCATACTTTGCAGTAGGCCGGGTGGGTAACGTAACCCAGATGTGACTAAATTCATGACTGTCGGTGGGGCCTCGTACCTCAGATGGCCAGAACGTTGGATGGAGTTAAGCCTCCCTCTTTCCGTCGTGGGTTAGAATCCCACCATGGTCGCCTAGTTTCGCTTATTACGGTTGAAATAAATTATTCGTGAATTAAAGGACTTTTTTTAAAAAAAATGGAAGACACCCTTTCTCATGTATAAAACTAGACGAGAGCGTACTGTGCTAACAAATGGGTACAAGAAAAAATATTTTCCACGCGTTTTCTGTGAAGTGCGTTTGAATTTATAACGACATCGAGACACAATAGAAAAATCATGCTACTTAAGTAGCCATTTTTTACCGAGTTTATTTTCGCAGGTGGCCAAAAAGAAGTGCATTCAGAAGGTAAAATCTTTTTACACCCGAAATATGGCGGGATTACGCCGCGCGATAATCAACAATTGAACCCCACCAAAGTAATCCTTCCTACTGGAGAACGCATTTCAGTTAATTTCGCTTAATTTCTCATTAGGTCGGTCGCTGGCTGTAAATGTCAACGGCCAGTGCGGACTGGGCCGTATTGCTTGCATGTCTACTGCGCGCAATTTGGCGGGCATGATGTTTAAGGTGTCACGGTTGACGCGAAGCGGTCGACCTTTGTGTCCCTTGAACGGACCACGCGGTAGATGCTCTGGACCAACACGGGGGCTAGATCGGGGTCCGGCAAGCGTTATTGGGAATGCGCACCCATAACAAATGCCAACGCTGGGGGTGTGGCGGCACGCCCAGATGCAGGTCCGCGCCGCGCCGGCCGGGGTCCGAGCCGCCTCCTTCCTTTTACCAAATCCTGCTCGATGTTACTGTATGGATCAGAGGGTACGGTGGTACGGCTGGGTGCGCGTTTTCGCCGCGCCAGCCACAAGCGCGCTCTTCCACCTACAATCCTCTTGACTCTAACCTGGCCCAGGTGTGAAGGAGGAGAGAGTGCGACAGGTGCTGCACAAGTCCGCTACTACTCTAACCTAACTCATGCGCAAGTCTCCATCCTTGCTCTTAGCCTGCTGTGGAGCACACGGTAGGCATGATGGTCCAACTGTCGGTCGGCTACAGCGTGAGATAAAAACACTCCCAGACATGGTTTTAGTTCACTTAGGATGTCAACCCGCCTTCGGTTGGTTTAGGGCTCAGCGCACACTCTGTCAGCCACGATTGCGCGGACTACCCAAAGTCGTTTTTTTCCCAATTTATAACGGCGGTGGGGTGAGCTCGTGGATCCTCCTGCTGCCCGTCTTTATGCAGTCTAGCCTTGTGCCGGTTAGAGGTACTGTAAGACTGATGTCAGTGAGTTTCAGAGGAACGCGCCACTGATTCTGACGGAATGCCATGTGTTGCACATGTTCCGACATCGCGCACGGTGCACATAACGCAATACGAAGTGTCCTGATAATTGCATCCTGGTGTTTATGTCCGAACGCCCGCCCAGCGTGCTGGACTGTCGACGTTCAACCGTGGACGGTGAACGCATATTTACCTTCCACCCCTGGCCTGTGTGTAGATCTTGGCGTTTCCCAGGCTTACTTGAAAACAGAGAGGTCGGAGCTGTAGAGGAGGGGAGGAATCGGGAGAGCGAAATCAGTTTTGGGTCTGGACTGAATTTTCGGCACTTTTCTATTATAACCCAGCGGCAAGTCCTGCTGGCTATGAAACTGAGCTCACACGCCTATGCAACCCTCCGTTTATGACTGGTGCTGCAACGCAGTCAGTATAATGCGCACCACATGCTCTTTTCGTTTAAACAGCCGGCAGGTTCTCCTCTCACCTACTGAAATTCGGTTTTTCTATACTCCATTACTGCAGATCAGCGTCTAAAAACTTGACGAACCTCTCAAGACCCCTCTGGTAACCTCGCTTTCAAGCATGGGTTGGAAGCTCTGCGGCCACCACCACCACCACCACCACCACCACCACCACCACCACCACCACCACCACCACCACCACCATGTCTCTTTAAGAAGTCGTCATCCTGGATTCAAATCCTCTTCAATTTTTAGTAAATATCGCGTGCACTCGAAAATTCCTTCTGTCTACTAAAAACGCCAAATTTTCACACGACTTCCAATGCAGCTTTGGACTTTCAAAATCGTGTGGAACAACTGCAGTTAGGGTTTTTGCTTTCATAGATTTTTCCGCAATGCGTCACGGGCACAGGCAGTAAGCAGTGGATGCCAGAATTTTTTGCGTGTGCAGCACAAGCCTCCAGCTGTGTACACCTACTTTGTGCCACCTGTGGTTTTGAAAGCTTTCTCCAACCGGCACCGTACCCCGGGCGCGTTTTTCACCACTGTGCCTTTTGCTCCACCGGTGTGTCGCCCGCCGCACTGTTTGCGTTTACCCCCTGGGGGGGGGGGGGTCAGGTTACGCGCCTCACCGATGACCTCGAAATACGCCATGCTCTGTCGGCACAACTCACACCTATCCGCAGGCAGCGTTTAACCCTCCCGCAGACTGCAGTGCCGGTCGTGGGTAACGTTCCTCAGCCACAGCCACAAATGCCTGTAGTCTTCAGCGCCTGGCTTCGTCATAAACTGCGGCGTGGCCTCTCTAAAACCACTGACAAGTTTACCATCTACTTACATTGGTCGACTCCTGCGTTTTTTCCCCACCAACAGCGTTACGCGCCGCAAGCAGGGCTCGACATCTTTGCCTTTCATGGTCGCTCTGGTTGTTGTTGAGCCGGATCCAGCGTGGACGTAGAGCCTACATTCCACGTTCCTCATTTTCAACCCACGACACGCTTGAAGGGGCTACCAGGTGACGGACTAACTTGGCGCTCCTCCCTTTTTAAGGTCAGACTGCAATGTCTTCTTCCTAGTGTACAGCCGGTATCCGATTGCTCTTAGATGAGAATTTCGAAAACCATTGGGCTCAGTACATGTACTGCACGCACTGATTTAGCATCAACCGCGCCAACAGCTGCGTCCTCACTCACAGTCATCCCGACTATGTCTTTACTTCAGTACGACAAATACGATGCAAGTACTGGACTTCAATAGCAACCACCCAATCAGCCACAAACGCAGTTGTGTAAGGACGCTCTATCGTCGTGTCGAAACGCACTGCAGTGAGCCGGAAGACAAGATTGCCGAACTACAATTACTCCGACGGGTCTTCAAAGTCAATGGCTACCCGCGCAACTTTGTCAACCGGTGCCTACGCAAAAGGGACGAAAGGCCGAACCGCACGGACACCAAAGTTTGGCGAGCGCTTCCATATGTGAAGAACGTTTCCGAAGCTGTTGGCCGCCTTCTCGTACCCCTTGGGGTTGGAGTTGTACACAGACCAGAGGCAACCATCAGGCGTCAGTTGATGAAACCAAAAGACCCACTGCCACGGCAAGAAACGTCTGGAGTCGTTTATCGGATCTGGTGCGGTTGCGGACAAAGCAACTACGTTGGAGAAACTGGAAGACAACTCCAAACGCAAATGGCCGAACACGCTGCAGCGGTGCGGAGAAATGACGCCAGCTCTAAAGTTGCGGCTCATTCGACGGGTTCCGGCCACACATTCAAATTTGACGAGGCCGAAATTCTCGCAAGAGGTGACAACCGCGTGAGCCGGGAGCTGCTTGAGTCATGGTTTACTGGCCCCCAGTCTATTAACAAGTGCAATGATCTTCCCATTCAATACACCATGCTGAGACTTCGTCTAGGCGGAGTAGTTGGCCACGCTGGGAGCGCACAGGTGAACAATCTTCCCAAAACCCGGGTCAGCGCGTCAGATGGCCGAGCAATCATCACACCAACATCCAACGCACGTGATGAAATTGCAGCAATTAACGACGCGAATGTCGGCCATCACGCCACGTGCAACGATCCCTGATGAAGGGGAGGGAGCCGTGAATATTCATAGGTATGCGGTAGCATGGGGACTGCATCCTATAAATACTGCAGCCGCATGTGCATGAACCACCCTTATCTGCTTTTGTATCTGATGATGGATTCGAGCAGGAATCCGAAACGTCAGGCTAATAAAGCTCTTGTCCCGGCGATCGTGTCTTATTCTTTAAGCTGCGTCCTCACCGGCAGTCATCCCGACTATGTCTTCCCTATGAAAGTGGGTTGAGGTTGGTTATGCGTCTCTTCCCCTCACCGACACTGGGGGATCCGGCCTCACGGCACACCAGCGCATTCCTCACTGTAATCGATCTAACGCGCTTAAATCTACCATGGCGCGCTAAGATTCGTAGCTTGGAGGATTGCCCATGGACGAAAGAACTTTGTCCTACTGAGGACTGAAATGTCTCCATACTGCAGCCGTTATGGCACCCTAATGCACATGAGATCCGACCCAGTAGAAATAGTGGGGATCGTGTCGTCTGGGGCACTTGTGGACAGGCTGTCTAGCTTTGTCAGCCACTGCGTCCGCCCCCCCCCCCCACTTCTGGTAGTCTTGACTTCGCAGCAGGGTGGGTAGGGGAGAAAAGAATGCGGTAGATGCTGCGCAAGTCCGCTTTCCCATAGCTTAATTTACGCGCAAGTCAACGGTTCTGCGTCCATTCCGTGGGACACGCGGTGAACGTCATCGGCCTGTCGTGTTGTGTCGAATTAGGCGAATTTAAACCTAACTAGTCACCAGACTGCAGGATCGGTCCGACAGATTGAATCTTAGTGGGAACGGAGTGCAAGGATGCAGTTACAACAGTGAGCGCTCCCTCCATCGTACCCACCGTAGAGCTACAGCCACTGCAGCCGCTGACAAGCCGGAATGGTCTTGTTGTTATTGGGATCACGTAGTTGGCTGTAATGGTTGCGAATAGGGTTGTGGGAGAGTGTCGTCAGCCGATATGAAACTTCCACGCAGGAACAGGCTTGGGTCCTCGGCATTAACGGCTGCGCTGTGCAGACACTTGACCTTTTTGCCACTCGCCGGCGGCACAAGAATCCTAGGATTCCGATGGAATCAACAACAACAACTTTCTCCTTCAGGTGTAGCGCAAATGTGCCGTCTTGTCTGGTGGACTTTTCATACTTGAGGTTGGGAATATGCCACCTTAATTACTCATGTTTCAGACTTTCGTCGGGGCAAGCACAGTCAGTGCTGTGTGCCCGTGTCTCCTTGTTGCTGTTGTTGTACAGAAAATCGTCGCGTGGACAGGCCCAGAGTAAAGGAGTAAGCGAAGGGCTCAGGAGTGACCTTTTGCCGGATGGCGCAGCGGTGCGTCAATTCGACCGCCGCGTGGGTATCACATTAGGAAGGAGCCATCGCAGCGTGACTCTCCGTCCAGAGTTATCCAGCTAGTTGGCCGCTTTCCAAGAAAAGAACTCTAGCAAACCGTGGCAGTTCAAAAGCGCGCCAAATTGTTTAGCGCGAGGGATATGCGTCGAAGTGTTGAGAGGGCGGGGTCACCAGAGGCGAACTCTCTTTTCGCTCTCCCGTGTACTAGTTGACCGTCATCAGGTCAATTAGTACAGTCTTCTGGTGTGGGGATTGGGCGCAGTGGCTGACAGTGGCTACGATAGTCCGTGTACGTGTTCCACGCACGACCTGGTGACCACGTCACACACTGGGATACGGCTAGGAACATGCCTCCCGTGTGAGTGAGTGTTCTCCGTAGACGGGGGGTGGAGGAGGTTTCTGGCCTGGGCAGATGACCACTTCTATATCACTTTGCTGCTACTGTTTAGGTCTGATGTGTCCATTTTCTACTACTTGCGCACTGAGTCCGCGTTATCGGTTGGATTGTTTGCAAAGCGCGATTCGGCGATTGGAGAATTGATTGGGTGATAAAATGCTGTGGAACATTTGCACCCGTTCTGAGCAAGGGGCGAAATCTGGGTTGAATTTTTTGGGAAGAAGTTCACAGACTTATTGATTTTACTGGCTGGTATTTTCACCACTCATGCAAAATCTAGACTCTACTCAGTGCGATAAACATTAAGTGAAATCAGGTTCTATTTAGAAACGACCGTTTTTTTGGCAGTTCTTATTGATATCGGTAATGAATATAGGATGTGGTTTGCCCGCGTAATGCACTGATTCAAATTCACTCGCACATTAAGAGGCTGGCTGTTTTGGTCTCCAATTCGGTGCCAGTAATGATGTAAGGAGAAAGCATTTGAATGGGCACGCACGGACAGATGCCACTGAAGCAAATGTCAACGACCAGTGAAGATGCCAAAATCACTCGATTGAGGTGCCGTTTCTTGCCTGTCGAGAGCGATGCACAGTCCTTGAGTAAAATGCAATATATGTACTTGTATATTTTAAAATTTTACTTGATAACATCACTTCATCAACGCTGATAAGTACTCATCATCTGATACATTCTAAAACTTCTCTCTTGACGAGCAACTTATTACACGGGGGTATTCGGGAGTATCAGCAACCTGTCCTCCCACCTTGTTTTGCAATTTAAAAGCAGTGTACGCTTTAGGGGAACCTCCGAGACAGAGGGATTTATGTATCTGCCAACGGATTCTGTTCGGTTTTAGGCCTCAACCGACGGTGGGCCGCCCCTCCTGCCGCCGGGTTGGGAGGTGATTAACCATCCGGAGTACGGCACCTTTTACATTGATCACGTGCACCGGAAAACTCAGTACGAACCGCCCACCGCGGCGGACTTTGAGGAGGCTGCCAACCTCAGCACCGCTGCCCATCTGGTCTCTAACGAACAGGCTGCCGCCGCCGTCGCCGCCGCCGCCGCGTCAGCAACACAACCGGACACCACTGGCAGTCCCTCTCCCTCCGTGGCCTCCTCCAGTAGGCAGTCCAGCAGTCGGCAAAACGCCGACTCCTCTCCGGTGACGGTGCTGCGCACGCCCTCTCTCAATTCGGGACGCAGCTCCTCCAGTTCCTCCAGCCAGCAGTGTCGTTGTCGACCTGATGTCTTCACCTCAGACATCTCCAAACTGCGCGGTCCTCTGGTGACAACCACGCTGACCAAGAGTCCCCGCGGCTTCGGATTCACCATCATCGGCGGTTCCAGTCCCACACAGCCCGGCTTCCTGCAGGTATGTACGTAGCTACGTCGCGTGGGGAAGCATGCTGAGACATCAGGCTTTGCTGCTGGAAACCCAGTATGAGTGCGTCTTTTCCTGACCGCAGCGAGGGGAGTGTTGCCTCCTTCATAGCATAGAACTTCAGACAGAAATGGCGTTGTTTTCAACCGTAACAATTGAACAGTGTTCGCTCCGTCGCGTCGAGCCAACTTAATGTACAAGAAACACTCATTCACTTACGGGAGATTTAGCCTCTTCTAGGGTATTCATTGATGACGGGAAATTACCAGTCTGGCCTAGTTATTCCTTTACTGTGGGGCACAAAATTGTTCGGATTTATTATTTAGAGCTTTTGAAGTTGAGGGCGTTGCCGCTTTCCCGAACAGAGCGTGATTTTTAACAGTCTGGCTCACGACTTTCGTGGGAAGGCCGTTCGTAAAAAAGCCTCCTCGCCTATGGGAATAGTCGCTAGTAGATGAATGCGCTTAAAACGCAGACCATACGTACTAACGCAGGAAATGACCTGTGCATGAGAAATAGTCGTCGTTTGAACCAGGTGGTCTTATACAGTAGGTGGGCCAACACATGAAATGTCAACCGAAATTCCGAAATGCGTTTTTGTTTCGAAAAGATTAATTAAGTAGGTTTGTAAAACTAATCAGTCTGCAATATAATTCTATAGCATTTTAGTTACCTCAGGATGCCGGCTTTCGAACGAACCTCCTTCCGGCTGCATGCAAAAACTACACTCTGTAAAAAACGACTACTTAGGTAGCAGGAATTTTTTTCATTGATTTTCGATGCCCCTAAAAGTCCATTTATATTTTATAGAAAACATGCATAAAAATGTTTATTCTTTTGCTCATTCGGTAGAAAATTATGTCCTATTTTAATTGTATACTCGGAGAGAAACAATTCGGTTTTAAAAAATTTTCCGATTTCCGAATAATTTTGAGCCAGCTCTCCCATTACACTTGGATTCTGGGTTTCCAAACTACAAGCCGTGTATTTTCCGCGTACGGAAAACCACACACTTCTCTACGGTAATAAAGAGGGACCATATAAGGTTCATAAAATTAAGCAGTGTATTTGATCCATGTTGTTAACTTTACAAGCCACATCGGTAAATGCAGAGACATGACGATTTGTGAACGACCATTTCACGGTATTGAAAAATCTCACAATTAGAAACCTTTTAGAAACCGAATAATACCCTTCCTTCCAGTGTCAAATTAAATGAAGACGTAATTTTCTACTAAATGAGCAAAAGAATGAATATTTTTATGGATGTTTTTAATGAAATATAACTAAATCTTTAAGGGCATCGAAAATCAATGAAAAAAGTGCATGCTATTTAAGTAGTCACTTTTCCGGAGTATGGTTTTTGGATGCAGCTGGAAAGAAGTTCACTCGAAAGCCGGCATCCTGAGGTAACTGAAATATTATAGAATTATGTTACAGGCTCACTAGTTTTACAGCCCTACTTAATTAATCTTTTCGAAACGAAAACGCATTCCGGAACTTCGGTTGACATTTCATGAGTTAGCCCACCTACTGTATGTCATTAAGTAGATATCTTAAGGGTAGCAGCCGTACAAGGAAATGCTTCCTAAGGCATCGAGTTATACTAGTGGGCAAAATTCAACTGCCAAGCTCACTCATTTACACAGCTTGTATCCGGTCAGAGCATATGGAGTGGCCAATTTTGACGATTGACCCTGTGTAGGCCTCACTAATGAAGGCTTCTTTCACCAAAATTGGCCTAATTGCTTAAAAAGGCGATAGTCTATAGGCGATAGGAGAGGCTTTTCGTAACCCAACTGGTTCCTCTTTTGGCTATTTCAATGAAACTTTGGTACTGAACTGCGACGATCGTCCGGTGTCCCCTTCGGATCGAAAGTTATGATGCGATTCACAGGTGGATTGCTCTTTTTGCGATTACACGACGTTGCACAACCTTCAAAAACGAAACATTTTAATTTTCATTGAGTTTAATTTGTCACGCTACTGTATCCGTCGATGAGCATGAACGTTCAAATCATGTAGTTCCAAATCTGCCGTTAGCTTGCAAATAATTTGGCAGACGCTTGCTTCAACCACCGTCTGCAAGTCCAAATGGCTGGGATCAAAGAGGACATACCACTCCCCCTCGTCTTACTTTCGAGATTGATTTGGATTTTGTCGAATTTTCAAGATGGGGTCTCACCGTTCGTTCTCCACCACGTACCGCGTGACTATTGCGGGTCCCTTCAGGCCAGTTATGGACGAGCTTTGCCTCCTAGGAGTTAAAATCCTTCATTATGCAATGTGTCACGAAAAAGGGTATGTTTCAGTGTAGTCCAGGTGCATCTGTTCCAATCAGAAAGACAGATCGTGCGCTTCAAAACGATTGACGGCACACCACAGAATGTGTATTTCGTCAAAAATACCTACTCATATTACAATGTTGAAAAAAACTGTCATTCTCTGTGGTACAGCTGGATGCTTATGGGAGTTGCCATAAGTAAAACTCCTGACGTCTTTGGGACGTCAGCTTTTGCGTTGATTCATAGTCTGCATAACCGTTGGGGACGTAGCCTGCGTCGAATTGCCACCTTTTAAACACCCGAATGTTTGTTGTCGAAGGACTGAAGGTGTGTGATAGGACTCACCATTTAGATGCTCATCATTTCGTCCGTTGTGCCTTGGGGCTCATACTAGAACCCTTGCAGGCAGTCGCACAGCGATTAATATTAGACATAGTTCCACACTTCGAGGTTGGGTATGACTGGCTGATGATGGCTAATAAGCCAGAAATGGCCATTCGGGTCTCCCTTGTCTTTGTCGGCACTATGTCAGCTATGTTTCAATGTATTCCAGATGCGTCGGTTCCAATCAGAAAGACAGATCGTGCGCTTCAAAACGATTGACGGCACACCACAGAATTCGTATTTCGTCAAAAATACCTACTCATATTACAGTGTTGAAAAAAAACGGTCATTCTCTGTGGTACAGCCGGATGCTTATGGGAGTTGCAATAAGTAAAACCCCTGACGTCTTTTGGGACGTCAGCTTTTGCGTTGATTCATAGGCTGCATAACCGTTGGGGACGTAGCTTGCGCCGAATCGCCACCTTTTAAACACCCGAATGTTTGTTGTCGAAAGACTAAGGCGTGCGAGGGTGTTTGTGATTGGTCTCACCATTTAGATGCTCATCATTTCGTCCAGTCACACACCAGCAAATCACTACCTGTAAGGCTACTAACTACTCTCACTGACCCTTGTTGACGCCCAACAGGGGGGCGAAACTTGGCTACCGTGTGGCAACGTTGATAACTGCTTTGAAATCGACTTGGTTCCATAACGTGTTTGTTGCCTCCAGGGCAGAAGACATTCTTCATCCGCTCCAATGTCTCACGCACATAACTTGACACAAACGGCACGATGAGTCGCTGTCGCTCGTCACACGGGAGAGTGACGTGCGCCAACTTGCTGGACGGAAGTTGACT
Source organism: Spirometra erinaceieuropaei (assembly GCA_902702965.1). NCBI lineage: Eukaryota > Metazoa > Platyhelminthes > Cestoda > Diphyllobothriidea > Diphyllobothriidae > Spirometra > Spirometra erinaceieuropaei. The sequence goes on along the minus strand of CACRXP010000479.1, from coordinate 121,286 downwards.
TTCCCATTTTGCGGAGGGTTTTCTGCCCTCAGGTGGTGGCTCAACAACACGCTGCTTTCTGCTGGGAATGCCAGCCTAATTTTTTGTTGGTAGCACTTCTCCCTTCTGTGCTCGCAACAGGGAGCTCCCCAAGGCGAATGCCGTGCTTTGTCGAAAAATTGCTTAAGTCACCTCGGTTTGGCATGTTGTACACGTCTCCCCTATGCATAGATTACCGTCTTCCTGAAGATTTTCTACTTGATAAATGCCATTTTGTTGTGCACAGATAAAGAATATAATTCCGGGCGGTCCCGCGGCTCTGAATGGAGTTCTTGCCATCGGTGATGTCCTCGTCTCCGTAAATGGCGTCAATGTGTTGGGCTTTTCACACGACGAGATCGTTTCCCTCTTTCAGTCCATTCAGGTTGATTCCAGCGTCACTCTGGTCGTGAGTCAGGGCTATGCGCTCTGCAAGTCGCCCATGGATGTCACTGCCAAACCCAGTCAGGTAGGTTTTGTTCACTGAATTGTTTAGCTACTCAAAAAACGCGAGCTTAGAACCAAACCCATTTCCGTCACACATTGCATACTTTACGAACGTGCCTTTGTAGAGCTAGCCGGTCGGTTTTGGAACTTTATCCCAAATCCACCTTATGCCATAAGTAATTACGTCCCCTGACCGTCTGGAATATTGGTGGCACGACATGCTGTATTGCAGTCCACCCCGAGCTAATTTTATGAAAAAACGCGATTGTATTTTGATGCAGCCAAAGGTTTCAGAAAGAAGCCAGTCTCAGCACCGTGCGTGACAATGAGCGAAACCCCACTTGGGGTTAAGACTAAGACACGCAGTGGATGACATCTCGTGAATTGTTAATTAAAACCCGTAAATTGACATAAGTTAGGAAGGAATAGTTGAGTGGGACTGCGATGCTATCTCTCACACAGCCTAATCGCAAAAAATTGCAGTCAAGATGCTGGCTTTTTAATGCACATCTTCCCTATCGTCAGCGGAAATCACACTCGGTAGTATGATTTTCCCCATTACTTTTCGATTCAGTTACAGTTCTCATGCAAGGTGTCGAAGTTGACGAATAATTGCTAATCACTCATAAACCGACACCAATGCATGGACCCAATGTCTAAGTTAATAAATAAATTAATACTTTAAGGGAACTAAAGACATAAAAATACTAAGGGCAATGTTATGTTGTTTATAAATGTCAATTTCTTTTTAGAATAGCAGTACATTCCGAAAACGTCAAAGATTGCTCTAATTATGTAAACTTCAGTCTTAGATGTGCGGAAAGTCTGCCCACGCAATAACAGTAAATATGACAGCAAAAATAGAGTAGCGCTCAAAATAATGTTTTAATGAAGGTAAACATTTAAATGTCTTGCGCTTTAAGAATTAGTCTAATTCCAGCCTACATTCTGAGTATAGATTCTAAAACGGCTTCCCGAGGATTCGTGGTGTTCTCTACTCTTTTGAACTGATTGAGATGCGGATCAATAATACGAACAGGAGTTTGCGCGATTTCGCTCATAGTAAGATAAGTTATTATAAGGGCACATGTTGCCAGCCGGGTCATTGGCTAATAAATTTTAATATGATTGACAGATGTAGTCGCAAACATACCATTTTATGTGTGTATACAGAGGACTTCTCTTCCGTGACATTAGTTTGCACTTTTCTTTTCTGAATTGCGTTGGGTTTTAGATCGTCCTTGAAATATTGCTGAATGCTTCATAATTTTCAGTGTTTTCATTCGATTACCCATCAAGATCGATTCTGTGTCGTGTTTTAAAGACGTTATATGCTATGCGTGACCGATCTCACGAAAGGCTGGCCGGAATCCTGAAATGTAAAATGCATTTTTCACATTGATTTTCGATGGTCATATAAATTCAAATATATTTTATTGAAAAAATGCACAAAATATGCGTTCTTTTACTCGTTTGGTAGAAAATTACATTGTCTGCACATTTTATACCCGAAGGTGTATATTTAACTTTTGGATAAGTTCCCCTATTCCCGAATAATTTGGAGCCTGATCAGCCGTTGCATCACCATTTAGCGATTTCAGTCTACAAGGTGTATGCTTTCTGCGAAAGGAAACTTACACACTCCTCTTTGCCTGTAAGAAGATATTATATGGAGTTCAAAACATTTTGCAATAGACGCGGATCATGTCGTACATTTCATGAGGAGCATTGGTAAACGGACATGTGCGATGCTGTATGTGTGGACATTGCATGGTCTTTAAAATCTCATAATTGTAAACTTTTTAAGCCCGAAAGATAACTTTCCTTAGGGTATAAGATGTGAGAACAATGCGCTTTTCTACCAGACGAGTAAAAGAAAGCGTATTTGTTGTACATGTTTTATATAAAATATATTGAAATTTATAAGACCGTCGAAAATAAATGTAAAAATGCATGCCACTTAAGTATTTACTTTTTGTCGAGTGTGGTTTTGCAGGTCGAAAAGAAGTGCATTCAGAAGTCCGCATCCTGGCAAGTCCGAAGTACTATAGGATTGTACTGGATGATAATCAGTAAGTAATCCGTCCTAATCGAGAACGTATTTCAGAATTTCAGCCAACACTTCATAAGATCGATCACTCACTGTACCTAGACATATTTTGTAGGTAGTGCGCCTAAATATCATAACATTTATTCTGTAATAAATTACGTGCTCTTCAAATTTTCTCCTCTAGGAGAGGGCATCCTCCCGTTTTAAGTCCCCGAGTAATTTTGAACCTGACCTGCTGTTTCGCTTGCATTTGAAGTTACCGAACCAGAAGATGCGCACTTTTTATTTAATCAAGTTAATATATTTATTTATGCTATTAAAGCGGTTTCATATATGTTTCACAAAATGCCGCAAAATAGCGCTTGAGCAAACGGTTCACTGTCCTAAAAATCACGTTATTAAAAACACTTTTTAAACCGAAATATTCTGTTTCTTCGAGTGGATCGATCGAAGAACACGTTACTTTCAACAAAATGCGTGCAATGGAATAAATCTTTCCCCTTATTTTCTATGACATGCGCTTGGATTCATAGGAGCATTGAAAATCAGCATAAAAATTCGTAACACCTAAGTAGTCATTATTTAGCCGGTGCCATCTGTGTATACCGGACTTATCGATGCCATTTAGGAAAAGGTCATAGGAAATGTTGTGCCCACCGACGCCCACTCAGCTCTTATCTAAGGCACCTAAAGAGGGGTTTCCCATGATCGCTTATGTTTACTGACAGTTGGACTGACTACTTAATGATCTTACTGCCCGCGGACTTTTACCAGCTGCTCGTGAGACCAAATCCACTATCGGATCTAAAAGCGTGTTTAAAAAAATTACCGGCGTCTTGCTGAACCTTGACATACAGGGGACACTCTTTCGCTCCTCCTCC
>CACRXP010000479.1:94451-107080 GCA_902702965.1 Spirometra erinaceieuropaei | reverse complement strand
CTCAAGTGACTCGGTGGTTCAGACCTCAAAACTACAGCTCGACGCTGGACTACTGCTGCTACTGCTGGGTAATGGCGCAAACGAGCTAGAATTGATCATTCCATCTTCCCTGTCCTTGTCGGTAAAACTGTACGACTATTAGTCATCATGTTACCACTTGCGTGGGCCGTAGATCTTTACCCCTCAGAGGCAGCACGGAATCGATTGTATTCCGTCTTTCAATCAGGATAGGCCGGTGCGCGCCTTTGTTATGCAATTGCCTAGTTACTTTGTACTCGCCACAAAATTAGACCGCTAATGTCGCGTTTACCGCAGAACTCCCAGGAACTTTATTTGATGTACTTACTTGGCCGATGATCTACCAGTTCACGGTGTTATGCTTGCCAAGCTCACTCAGTTAAAGGATTCCCGCGTCAATCAACTGATTGCAATTCCACTCTTTTCATGTGTTGCGGTCACAGAAAGACAGAAGCTGGGTCGTTGACCACTACAAACATTAATTAACGGTGATATAAAAACGACTATCATGCTATCGCTTCTTGTTGCACTCGACTGCTTCATAAGTACTGTTTCTGTCCTCCTATTCGCTGGTCGGGAATGTAGACTCATTTTGTAAATGGTTTTTTGAAGTCGCTCTTTCCACATTTGATGCCTCTCAAGCTGTGCTATTTCTCTCTCCAGATATCAATCGTTAAACAGCAAAATGGTTTCGGCTTCACGTTGGCAGATCAACCGCAGGGTCAACGTGTGAAGGAGGTGCTTGACCCAGCTCGCTGTGATGGCCTCAAAGTGGGTGACATCGTTGTGGAGATTAATGATCAACGCGTCAAGGAGCTGAGCCACCTTGAGGTGGTGCAGCTTCTGAAGACCTGTCCTGTCGGCAAAACCACACGATTTCTGGTCCAGAGAAGTGCGTTACTACCTACTATTTTGTTGTTTTGCCCTGGAGACTTGATTATTAGCTTTAGAACTCCGTCGAAAAGCTTATTCCACCCTCCCACCCCCTGTTTCATCACATGTGCACAAAATTAGGCCCTCCCCCCATCTAACCTCAACTCCAGGAATGTTTGGCAGCAGGTGCATTAAGCTGTGCCGGGCTCTGACCCGGCACATTTTTTTGCCCATAGTAAGGCCCCTGTACATAATGCTCTCTCTCCCTAAGGAGCAGCACGTGTGGGTAGTCAGTTTGCCTTAGAAAGCGTGCCCCCTATTCTGCACAGTCAAACCAACTTATGTAGCAGCTTCTAGTCAACCATCCATAACAGAGCATCTGTTGTGTTACATTTCCTAGAGGTCTGTTGTTTCAGTACTTTCTTCTCGACGCGCGTTTCGTAGGATGGTGCTTCGGGCAACTGCTTGCGTCATCGCCCAGGGTAGGGCAGTAAATGCCACGCCTTTCCAAGAGCTATTTTCTGCAGGATTGGATGTTACCTTGCTTCGACTGCTATGGGAAAAACGAGCTCATTTGAGGGCTCCAGAGCGAGATATACTTGGATAAAGGAAAAAAAGTCACGCCTCTCCGGCCTTTCCTTTTGCTTTATGAATATGCTTTCTTATGCAGTTTTTTTTTCAATGAACTACCTACCGGGGTGTATCCCTTCATAGATAGGAATTTTAACTTTTTTAAAGTAGTAATCTGCAGAAAGGACAATGGATTATCTTAGACGGGGCGTCTCTTAAAACCCGTGATTTATATTTCATTCTAAAAGTGCAAAATAGGTAACGAAGCCCTACGTCAAGCGTCAGTACTCTCGAAGTTATCCTCAGAGCATAGGAGGTATTCAGAAATGCGAAGACTCCTGAATGTGTGGGTGCTTGGCGTCTGATTTCTCAATAGCATGAAGCTGAGACGGACCTGTTGTCCTGTCGGCTGCGATCGGGAATACTATAGTGGGAGGGCGTCTAACTTGTTAATATTGCATGCAACCACGAGGCAGTTGTTAAAAACTACTACTGAGTTCCGTAGCACGGTGAGCGCCCCTCTACCATTGTATATTCCCGATGGAAACCGACTGGACAACGAGCCCGTGGCTCAGTGGTTAGGCGCGTTGGACTTCTAACCAACAGGTCGCGGAATCGAGCCCTAGGTGCTTCACACCTTACGGTTGAGTGTGGCTCGCTAAAGACGGCTGCTAATCCAGACATGGCCATTTCAGTCTCCCCTGTCGTTCGAACTAGACCTGTCTGAGTAGGGATTTGTCGGCAATCTAGTCTAACTTGTTAATGTTGCATGCAACCACGAGGCAGTTGTTAAAAACTACCACTGACCACGGAAAAGAAAATGTCTTCATCACTAACTCTTGAGCAGCAGCGTTGTCATTAGACAGCACGGGTAACGTAGCAGTTGCGTCCCCTGCCAGGCGTAGCCTCTACGTCCAGTAGGTGGACTGCGTCAAAGGACGTGCAGAGGTCTACAAAGTCAGTTAGTGTCACCCGCATCACGGCCTAAGCGTCGGATAACACCGTCTTTTGCCTTTCCAGACATTCGCTCGATCGTCAAGAGTCTGCAGTCGGCGACATAGCAGCACACTTCGCTTTAATGGCCCAGGTCGGAGTCCTGCGGTCGGGAAATCCCCTCTGGGCTCTCTTCTCTCAGTATGCATTAGATCTAAGTCTACTGACGTCATGTGCTTCAACAGCGATGGGCTCTCCTGCACGTTTCGCGGAGGACAAATGCTTTGGGCACAGTAGGTGACCAATCTCATGAAATATTAACCGAAATTCTCGGTGAGGGAGATCCGCTTAGGCGGGGTTGTATAATACAGCCTAATCCCGAGGTATTTCAGTCACGCTAGGGTGCCGGCTTTTAAATGCGCGTCTTTCCGGCCGCCTGCAAAAATCGAACACGATGGAAAATGGCTACTTAAGTCGTGTAGATCTGTTCTTATTGGTCTTCGATTCCTCTGTGAATCCGAGCATGCGATGAAAGTATCCTTTCTTGTATTCCTTTTGGTAAAAAATTACATTCTCTTTCATTTTTTTAAGTCGAGGAAAGGGGAACTTTCGGTTTAAAAAAGTTTGTGGTTGTGAGATTTTTTATGATTGTGGGGGGTTCATTCAAATAGCATCCTATCTATCCAGTTATTAATGCCCCTTATGAAGCACAAAATGTGCTCCATGTGCATTACAAAATTATGTGAGCACCGCATGGTATAGAATGTATGGTTTTTCTCAAAAGGAGAATGTGTGGCTTGTAGCTTCGAAACCCTTAACGCAAGTGCAACTACAGGGCGGGTTCAGAATTATTAGGGAGTTGAACACTTTTTCGCAATTAAAGTATGCGGGCTTTCGAGTAAAAATCTGAAGGAATCCAAACGTGCACCAAAATGAACGTCTGAGGACGTACTTTCTACAAAATATGTTTGGATTTACAAAAAAATCGAAAATCAATGGAGCGAATATGTATGACATAACTGGTAATTTTTCAGCGAGTGCAGCTTTTGTAGGCGGCCGAAAAAGCTCACTCAAAGGCCGACTGAATTCACCGGGAGTTATGCTGCTCCACGGTCAGTGCTACAAGTGGAGCTTTCTAACGTAAATCTCATTGCAAAATTGCAGTTGATACTTAATCAATGACCCCGCCAGTTCTGACAGCAATCGAGCATTTATTTTGAGCTAGCCTTGAAAAAACTCAACTTCCTCGGTGGAGGGGTTCGAACCTAACAGCAACAATGGCAAGGCTTGGGTACAGCCAATGCTCTAACCACCTGGGCTACGATGTCCCCGTCAGGAGTCATGAGATTAATCGCCTTTGGACCAGGTTACCAGCCCAGCCTACTGCAGCACATGGAAGCCACCAATTCTGATGCAGTAAACTGGCTGCCCAAGCAGAATTTCCTAAGTAGTCCAGGTAGCCCAGGAGCGTTGACTGTACTCAAGCTGTCGTCTTGCTGTCTTGAGTTCAGTGTCCTGTTGGGTTGTGATCGGCTGATGACGGGTAATAGGCCAGAAATGGCTATTCCGGTCTCCTTTTTCTTTGTCGGTATCACCTTATCTACATATATCACTAGTTGCTATGCGACTGTCTTCGAGGGTTCTAGTTTGAGCCCTAAGGCACAACGGGACAAGCATGTTCCGTAACCTGATCGGTGAGCGCCCTTACTACGATAATTATTAGGCATGCATTTCATTTGAAAGGAATACTGGAGTAGGGTTAGCATGTTCACACGCGTACAGTGTCTGCTTATAATCTTTTTTGTTTTCAAAAGACTTATTTATTTGGAGTTTTCGGAATCCCTGTGGTCTCAATACCCGACTAATTGGATGAGTTCTGCAAACCTTCCCCTACACCCATCCGACTCTGTTCACCGATAGTGGATGGCTTCTAAATCTGAATGTTGTCTTTTTCAACTAAACTTTCTATCTAAGCGGACGACGCTCCGTTCTATGAACCATACTCTTCCACACAAACCCCACTTATTGTATAGGTGTGCAGGTCTGACGAGCATTTACGGATCGCATTCTCCTTCCCTTGTCTGTTCTTTTGACTGACACCGTTTTGCATTTCAGGCCACTACACGCTCTCCGACCTGGACCGTACGGGAATGGGCCTTGGTGCCGCCTTCACTGTGAGTACCTGCTGACTTATGCGAATACCACACAGGCCGCATCTCATTCTTCCTAGATGTAATCTCATTTGCACAGAATTATAGGCCTCAGGTTTGTCCGCGCTGCGTCCTCTGAGTCAGTAACCATTTGCGTAATCACCCTGTCGGTGTCTTTATCCCTCCGCCCAACCTTATTTTTTCTCCCTCTCACACCCACACGACTTTCCTCATTTTGGCCCCCGTTTGCGTCTGTTTCGTCGCGACGCGGGGATCTTGGTATGCGAGCACATGAATGAATCATCTCTCACACTTTCTCTCTCCCTCCCTCTGCCTCTCTTGTCTGCACCCATGGGCGTTATCCTTCCACTGTGTCCTCATCTCCTATGAGCTGGATTTTCGCCATCTCTCTCCCGCCCCATCCCATTCCACTCTCTCCCTCCATCTGATTTAACAGTCTCCAGTCCCTGCGGACACGCCTTTGAGATGGCCGCCAGGTAGCTTGTTGGCTCCAGCTTGCCTGGAGTCCTCCGTCTCGTTGCCCTCAGCACATCTTCCATTGCGGAGGAATGGCTTAACGGGGTGTGTGTCGCATTGTGGCCGCCCTTATTCCCAGTGGGCATCCGCAGCAGCAGCAGTAACGACTGCAGTAGGCTTACAGGGTGTTCTCAGGTAGAAATCCTGCACCGGACACCAGAAGTTACAGTTAGGTACGCATCGTTGAGTCCCCGGGTGTCTATTGGAATGAAGGCGAGACCGGACAGAAGCATGCCCTAAGGATGTCATACACAGCAGACGTAAAGAGGTAGCAATAAAACAGTCGGCAAAAGGACATTATCGAAAAAGATCTGGGACACTGGAATAGCCATTTCTGGCCAGCCATACCCAACCCCGAGGTGTGCGACTCCCAGGGCTCGATTCCGCGACCTGTTGGTTGGAAGTCCAACGCCCTAACCATTGAGCCCCGGGCTCGCAGTCCTGTCGGTTGCTATCGGGTACATTAACAGTGGTAAAGGAACGCGGCGCCTCAAGGCACAGCGAGACGATCGTCCCTCTACCACTGTTAAAACGATTGGCATTTACAGGACGTTATACTTTATCAGTGGTTTGCTTTGCAAGTTTACGACTACACGGGCCTCTGGATACGGGCAGAAGGTCGCTATGCTGGTTTGTTGAGTTCCAATGGGGGCTCCAATCACCTCACAACTTGCCTGCAGCGCAGTCATGGCAATGATCTACGCGGTTGCAAACTCGAAGGCTTGATCTGTCTACAAAGTGGTGATAGCAGTTTAGAGTACCTAGTCACTATCACACAGACACTTTGTGCTTATGGTATATGACATCCCAACTTCAGTCCGGTCTGATCCACATAGCTATGGGATGCTTGCACAACACCAGATTGTTTGCTGAAATTCAGTCGCAGTTTGGTTATTCATGACGCAGATGCGTTCGGTGACTATCGACAGGTATGCAACGCAAAGTCCCTAGTTCTGCTACTAAGCGCTTTTTGATAGTATAACATATCCTCCATTTCTTTTCCTCGTGGTTTTTCTGGCGACGAACCTGAAGGTATCTACTGATAAAGCCTTTTTTATATTCCCTTCTTACGAATTGATCGCGAAAGCATCGACCCTCGCCTGCCTTATCTTCTGGTTGCTGTAGCGGTTCTGAGTCCGTTTGAGATGTTTCCACATAACGCGGCTTGCAGTGTGCAGAACGCTTGCTGTAAAAGTTAGGGAAGGTGAATAAGGCTACTACTTCCAGTTTGTACGAACGTGTAAATATGTGAATGCTACTACTACTACTACTACTACTACTACTACTACTACTACTACTACTACTACTACTACTACTACTACTACTACTACTACCACTACTACTACTACTACTACTACTACTACTACTACCACTACTACTACCACTACTACTACTACTACTACTACTACTACTACTACTACTACTACTACTACTACCACTACAACGGCGATTGCTGCTGCTACCGCCCCCATATATTTGCGCCTATTGACTGTATTTAAGGGCATTTTTGCGTTTCGCGCCTGTTACCTAATCCGGCCAATTGAATATTTCCATGTTTTCAGAGGCTAAACTTAAGCTACCTAAACTGGCACAGCGGTGACTTTCAGGACTGCGAATTTCCTTCTAGTGTAAAAAAGCCAAACTCTTTGTGTCCAGCTTGAATGTATACTTTTTAAACAGGAACTCCGCCTATATGCATTGTGGGTGGGTTTTAAACAATGGCAGTAGAGAGACAAACTGTTGCTTTAATTACCCTGCCAAAATTATCGCCTCTGGCATATGCAGCGGACGGTGGGTGAGGCGCGCTGCAGTTTTGTGTTTGGGTGTTACCTCGGCCCTACGGTGTGGACACATCTCTGATCGCCGCCAAGCGCGCTTTGTTCAGCCGTATCGCCGTTCTCACCTCTCTGGCGTGTGTGCGTGCGTGCGTGCGTGCGCTTTTATGGAATTTTTCAGTTGTTTTGCAGTATCCGCTCTGATGGCGCACTATTTGGCTCCGCCAAGGTTCCCGCCCGCTCTTCCGCTATACGGCCTAATTGCAGCAGTGGCGCTGGCTGCATCAGTTGACTCGTGGCTTCGCCATTTTATACGTCGGCAACAAAGGGGTGCGACGGTTAAGCTGCCCGGAACCTTTGAACCATCTTCGAAGGACAGTAATTAATTTGACCGTGATCCCGGCCCAGGGCGTAATACATGGTCAGTTTGCGGAGTAGATTGTCTGCGTTAACCTTCCACTTTGGAAAAGCCGTCAATATTTGGTTAAGAATTGCCAACCGTTTTCCGGACCGCATCATGGCTAAAAGTGGCTGAATTAGGCATACAAGGAGGAAGGGTCCCGAGGGTGGGGAGGGTGGGGAGGGCGAATGGGCCACCTGGACGCATAGTTGTTTCGGGAAGGAGTACCGACGCGGCCAAGGAGGACTGGGATGGTCGTTTCTGGCCTATTAGTCGTAATCAATCAGTCCTGCCTGGCCCCGGATCTGAATGATCTTGATTTCGAACATTTGTTTTTGTCATCGAACGTTATTATGTCCAGCGCTCCCTCATTGGGCCACGGATCTGCTGTCGGGATCTGGAATATTCATTATCGTGGTGGGGACGTGCACCGATCGATTCAAAAGAGTACCGACGCAGGCAGGGAAGACCGGGGGTGGTCGTTCCCGGGCTATCAGTCGTCATCAGCTCGTCCTACCTGGTCCCGAATCAGAATGACCTGGGTTTCGAACCTATAGACCTACTGTCCTCTGCCAGTTGTGATCTGGAATGTTCACTATCGTGGTAGCAACGTGGACCGATCGGTTCAGAAGACGCGCTCGTCACGTTGCAGCCTGGTGCTTAAGGAACAGCTCTCACAGATAGTCGCGTAACGGCAAGTTATGTAGGTAGAATGGAGTATCGACAAAGACACGCGAGACTGGGATGACCATTTCTGGCCTATAAGTCGAGATACAGGAAGCGTGTAAACCGTGGTGAAGCAGCCTCGAAGGAACCCGCATCGTTAATAAATTGTTTACACCCAGTACTATACGCCGGATCATTAGACCGGAAGGGATACCAACCAGTTCCATGCTGAACGGAGACTTTGTGATACATCAGTCGCTGCTCCTGATCTCATAATCTGCATTCGACTTGTCTCGCACCTGCAACTATTGGATGACACACGAGGGAGAAGATGAGGTCGATCTGAATCTGATCTAGCGCAGACTTCTTCACTATGTTAAATCTAGTGCACACTTTAACTACCATCAGGCGCTTAAATTTGCGGGTTGTATGGGTTTCATCAGACACTGTTGCCTGAAACCGTCCTCAGTCGTCGTGGTCTTGTCCAGCCAGTACAAAATCGTTACTGCGGCGAGAGTAGGGAGTGAGGTAGATGCGGCGCAAATCGTCCTGATTACAATCCAATTCACACGCAGATCACCACGAGTCTGTCGGGACAGTGCTGGTATTTGTCGCCTGTGTGTGCACAAAAGGTTCTTCTAGCCAAGCTCTGGCTAACTTTGAGGTTTTGATGAGCCACGAGTTTATCAGTGAGATATCATCTCTTGGTCTTCCATGTGCGCGATACTGCCGTTCAAACATGGCGGTTGGGTCTCTCCAGCAAGCCAATGGATGCATGAATAGACCCGAAGAAGGTGGTTGTATCACTTATGCACGCGTTGCTCAACATTGACTTAGCTAGCAACCGAGCAGTTAGCGCGAACGACAACGACGTCCACCGTGTGCCCCCACATTAGTTTGTAGTGTTATAGTCTTGCTCACAGAATCTATCGCACTCGCCCCCCGCACCCACCTGAATTCGGCAGCGGGGTGATGCTAGGTGGGCTTGGCCGCAGTGGCTGACAAAGCTAAACGGCCCGTCTACGCGTGCTACGCACGCGACCTGGTCATCGCAGCATTCATTCAGTTTTCACAAGAACGATTTGGGTCCCACCTAAATGGGATTGTTGGACTTCTGACAAAACTGAAATCCAGTCCCCATAATACAATCACAAGCTTCACGCAGAGAGCTGGGGGATCCCTAAGTGAGCGAAATTGCTCACGGTTGCTTCCAACAGTCTCAAAAACGGCAAAGCACACGTGTGGGCTTTCAGCATGGAGACACCCACTCAGTCTATTACCTATACTGCTGGCTGCTTGACTTAGCAAGTGTCAACAGTGCGGAGTTATTGTGCGGGTGCTACGAACCTTTAATTTGCATATTTTCGTCAAACTTTAGTTTGATTCAAATACTCCTGTTAATAACAGGCTTGCTCCGTGTTTGCTCAACAGTTGCGGGCGAACTTACCGTTATAGCGGAAGTATCGCACCAGTGTTCACGCGTGAGAGACAAAAAGTAGATACTTGAGTCCAAGCGGGCACTTCCTCTTCTGTTTGTCTTCTCGGAAGAGAAGGTCTTCGATACTCTTGTGGTAGGCATCATAAAAGTGATTACTGTGCATGTAGATGGTGCTAGTTCGACCATCGTGAACTACAGTGTCCACCGTGTGCCCCATGGGCAGTGACTTTCGCCGCATCTGTCACACTCCTTCCCGGGCTCGTTAGCAAGACCAAGTTGGTGCGCAGTGACTTACAAAGCTAGACAATCCCTCTACCCGTTCCATACACGCCTGGTCTGCGTACAGACTACTCGGATTTCACACAGGCAACACATATGCAGCTCGGATCCCAACAGAGTGGTATTGCTATAAAGATCACATTAAGAAGAAGGGCCAATTGCAATATAACTCTCCGTTCTGAGAGGCAGGCCGAGTCATTCCGTTAGTTGGTAGCCTTCCAAGCCACCGATTCCAGTGCAACGTGATTGATTCAAGTGCGTCAGACTGTTTACAGCCAGGAAATACGCTGAAACGCCGTTGGGACAGAGTTCCCAGAGTCTATTCCTTCTATTCACCAATCCGCCGTCCGAGGTAGCGAGGAATAGAACGAAGTTTGTAGCTCTGGCTTCGTGAGGTTGCAATCCCTAAAATCGTCATTTTCTGTGCTGGTGAGTAACAGGCAGGAGTTCACGAGCCATAAAGCTGCCCAAAATGGATTCCGTTGACCCATCTGTTGCAGTATAAGCCTGTCAATGGAATTTGACCGGATTCTGTCCGTCTATTTTTCCAAATCTTCGACACTTGGCTAGGCTGTGGTACTGCTTTTTATGTCCGGTTCGACGATTGTAAAACATGGTTAAGGCAAGTGTGCTCTTCATCCTTTGTATGTCTGAGGATTCCTTTTTTGACAACCATCTTTTTGGTAACTGTAGTCCACTATTACCCAATTCGGCAATGCGCTCGAAAGTATTTTGTTGGTATATGCCACAACCGTACCTTTTCACTGTAATCGCATCCCTGTATTCGGTTTCCCCGGCAGCCATTTCCTTTTCCGTTATCAGTTTTAAATTAAACATCTGGGTTGTCTTTCTAGTCCCATTTCATCACCCCTTGGTCGTCAGCCCCCAATATTTTCATTTAGAACACTTTTTGTCGCTGTTGTTTTTCATTGAATCGCTGACAAAGCGAACTGTACGGCCAAAATAGCAAAAAACACCTTGACGTTCTGATATCAGCTGAATCCTTCATTGCTTTAATGTGGTATACAGTGAGTAACTGACCACATGCAATGCCAGCCGAAATCCTGAAATGTGTTTTTAACTAGGGAGGAGTACGTGAGTGGACTGTAATATTGATTATCTTGCGGCATAATTCTATAATATTCCGGACTCGCCAGGGTATTGACTTTTGAATGCCTTTTTTTTCGTAGTCCTGTAAAAACTGCGTTCGGCAGAAAGTGGCAACATAATCGATATATATTTTTCACGCTCGTTTTCGATGGCCTTATAAATTTAGATATAGTTTGTAGAAAGCATGCACAAAAAAGTTTCTAATTAGGAGATTTTTTAAGACCGCCCAATGTCCACGCATACAGCACCGTACCTTTCCGTTAATTAATGCTCCTCGTAAGGTATACGAGTTATTCCGCACCCATTACAGGATTTTGTGAATCCTACATAGTATATTCTTAAAAACAGAGGGATATATGATTTTCCTTACGCGGAAAGCATACAACCTGTGACTGAAATCGCTAAACACTAGTGCAATGGATGATCTGGCTCAAAATTATTCGGTAACTAGAACACTTTCTCAAAAGCCTTTCATCGAATATAAAATGTGAAAGCGACGTGGTTTGCTACCAAATGAGTAAAATAAAGCAGGTTGTATTCATGTTTTCTATAAACTACAATTTATAAGGCCATCGAAGATCAATGTGAAAAATACTTATTAATCAAGTAGTCACATTACTGAGTGCAGTTTTTACTGGAGGTTGAAGAGAAATGCGTTCAAAATCCAACACCCTAGCGAGTCCCAAATCTTATAGAACTGTACCGTAAGCTGATCAATATTACAATCTCACCTATGTTATCCTTCCTAATCGAAAACGCATTTTAGAATTCCGACAAACATTTCATGAGATCGGACACTCAGGCTCCTAATCCGTCTAAAAATTTGTTTTTTTTTACTGTCAGCTGGTGTCTGCAAACGTGTCTCCATCGTTATGACTGATTTACGTGCTTGACTATACCGGTTTATAAGGCGTTTTGTTTTCCCTTTTCTAGCATCTACCTGACTGCAGCTCCCTGGATAGCGGCGGTACGTTGCTTGGCCATCTTCTTTCGTATTGTTTTTTTAAACCATTAACAGATATCTCAAGAACATAACGCGAGTTGTATATGTATAGATTTCTTTGTGTGCAATCTCAGTACGATTTCGCAGTCGGTCAGGTCCAGGTTGTAATCAGACTAAAAAACTACAGTGGTTTACCAATTCATCGATCTGGCGTCGGCGTACAGAGCCCTGCGCAGTCATTTCCAGTCTTGTGCCATCGACTGATAATTGGCCAACAGGCCTCATCATTGTCGCTCGTTCTTTTGTTGCCACTATCTCTGACGATGCACTCCAGCACGAGTTCAAAAGCTCTGAACAGTCAACAGAATGTTCCGATGTTCGATCACCCTTCTTCACATCTACTACGCTGAGTTTAGGAAGTGTCGTTTACAACTGCGTTGAAGCCAGTCAGTATAGGCCGCTACTCCTGATATCTCAGTAGTTCCTGGCGGAACCAAATTTTAAACTACTCAATAATTGGTTGTCTGTCTACTTCACTGTGCGACGAATCAGCCCTCCAGAAATGCATGGCATGCTCCTTGAAGTTGATGTAATTACCGCCGGATCAGACCGTTGTCCTTTAAGTGCCACTTCAAGTTCCGAAAAAGGCCCCAACTCCCCAAATTCAACCTAGTTAACACCCACGTTGCGGCCACTGACGTCGTCGTCGTCTCGAGGGTGCCTTTCTCTGACGATGACAGGAAGAGCTGGAAGTGGGTTTCTCCTGATAACTATTGCCTCGTGGGCGATTGTACGATTATTCATAGAGATGCCTCGTGGAGGTCGCTGATTTCAATGTGCTGGACAGTTGAGCAGCATGCCTAAGATTTTGCCCCCCGTTCTCTCAGATGATGGCCACTGTCGTCCCTTCCCTTTTCCTGTCCGGAATTCGGTGGAT
>CACRXP010000479.1:60336-88264 GCA_902702965.1 Spirometra erinaceieuropaei | reverse complement strand
GCGCCTGAATGCTGGGGTGGTTTCACCGTGACCTTTGTCGTTAAGGCGCCGAGGACTGCATAGGCCCAGGCGGTTGCTGAATGTGCGTAATGGCTGTTGACCGGAACCAAAGGCCGCGATGGGTTTGTAGGTACCGGCCAGGCTAGTCGGGCTCGGAGTCTGTCATCGCAGTGGACATGAATAGGTAATTTGTCCACACTGTGCTAGTCGTGAGTGTGCCCTCTGTCCCCACGGTGACTACACGGCGAGTGTGTAGTGTTTGCAGTGAAAACAACCTGAGCGCATTTCTTTACTCCTGGTGATTTCTTGTTGTATGGAGGACGAGCTGGTTGCGTCCAATCCGGCCACTGAACGAGTGTTAGCAGTGGCGGCGTTGATCCGCTGCACTCCAGTCTTGCGTGAGGGTTGTTTCCACTGGTAGAAGATGACTGCTCCGATTTTATGCCTCTCCACCATGCCTGTTGGTCGTGGGCAAACTATCCCCTGGTCTGTTGCTTGCTTTTCTAGCATTTCCGTAGACCTTCAAGAAGTTCTCATAGCGTGGTTTTTGTCCGCCCTGTGTGTGAGTGCCCCATATGAAGCCCCTGTAGAAGAGTCATTTCGTAGTGGAGTCTTTAATCATGCTTATGATATTTCTGTCTCAGCATTTTAGTCGACTCTTGTTACTGGGTCTCCGACATCCGTTCCAGCTACTTTTACTATCACTTGGACGGGACTGGGCTTTCTTGCCTAACTTTAGAAGACTGTTCAGGTCTCCGAGCCGTCAATGAACTTTGTTGAGAAAACAGCCCTGTATATCTGAATTTCTTGTTTGAGAGGAGACCACAACCATTTTGACCGTGCTGTAGCCTCTTAGCGGACCGGGCGGCTTTGTAGATCTGGGCTGCAACTTCATCGTCATTTTAATGGTCAGTGTGATGGTACTACCCACATAAAAGAATTGGTCTACCGCCGCGAGACAATTGCTGTTAGCACTTACTGCGTATTTGGCGTACTTGACAGTTGACCTTGACTAGGGCATGCTAGTGGTTAGTCGGAAGTTGGCGCATCCGAAGGTGAAGATGCCCAGACTTCACCGCGTGCCCTCATCAATTGTGTTCGGTGCGTAGTCGTTAGCAAAGAGATAATTCATCCTGCCCTTGGAGGCCTTTTTGATGACTTTCATATTGCGGGTGCGAAACACAGTGAGTGATCGATCTCATGAAATGTTGGCCAAAATTCTGAAATGCGTTTTCGATTAGGAAGGATTAATTAGGTGGGATTGTAATACTGCGGCGTAATCCTATAATATTTCGGACTCGGCAGGACGTCGGCTTTCAACTGCACGCCTTTTCAATCTCCCGTAGAATTCGTGGTCGGCAAAAAATGACTACTTAAGTAGCATGCATTTTTCCCATTGATTTTCGATGGCCTTGCAAATTCTGATACATTTTATAAGAAACACTAACAAAAGTATGCCTTCTGTCAGTCGTTTGATAGAGAACGGCCTCATTTTCATATTTGATACTCGAAGAAGCAGGATAATTAGGTTTTTAAAAAGTT
Source organism: Spirometra erinaceieuropaei (assembly GCA_902702965.1). Lineage (NCBI taxonomy): Eukaryota > Metazoa > Platyhelminthes > Cestoda > Diphyllobothriidea > Diphyllobothriidae > Spirometra > Spirometra erinaceieuropaei. The sequence goes on along the minus strand of CACRXP010000479.1, from coordinate 86,722 downwards.
TCCTAGTTCCCGAATAATTTGGAGCCTGATCGGCCGTTGTATTAGGGCCTAATGCTTGCAGTCTACAAGCTTCATGCGTTCCGCATGAAAAAAAATCACATATTCTTCTGTGCCTTTAAAAAGATTTCATATAAAGTCCATAAAATTTTGCAATGGATGCGGACTATGTTGTACATTTCATGAGGAGCAGTGATAAAAGGACAGGTATGATGCTGTATGAATAGACATCGCACGGTCTTAAAAAATCTCATAATCAGAAACTTCTTTAAAACCTAATTATCCTGCTTCTTCGAGTATCAAATATGAAGATGAGGCGGTTCTCTATCAAACGACTGACAGAAGGCATATTTATGTTTCTGGTTTCTATAAGATATATTTGAATTTGCAAGGCCGTCGAAAATCAATGGGAAAAATGCATGCTGCTTAAGTAGTCATTTTTTGCCGACCACGAATTCTACGGGAGATTGAAAAGACGTGCATTTGAAAGTCGACGTCCTGTCGAGTCCGAAATATTATAGGATTACGCCGCAAGATAATCAGTATTACAATCCCACCTAATTAATCCTTCCTAATCGAAAACGCATTTCAGAATTTTGGCCAACATTTCATGAGATCGATCATTCACTGTAACTCCCCGTCGGCTCGATAAGTTATGTTAGTCCTCTCGACGGCGTCCATTAGCCTTGTGGAGGATGTGAAGCTGAAGGTGGTTGGAACGAGGACGCCGTCATCTCTCATCCTTTTTTCAACTCAAAGGCCTCCGATTTGGTTCTGCTGTACGCCATGCATCCCATAATATTATCATATAAGGCTTAGACCATGTAGTTAGTGCTCGTTTGCCTGGAGACGGCCAGTTTGCCAGGATGTTCAGGCCACATTTTGTAGCCTCTGCGTCGAAGGGATTAGCAGTACTTCTCTGAACAGGACGGAATTTGGTTTAGTGGAAAAACGACCTGAATTAGCCTGTGGAGCTGCAAGTCGCCCTCTGCACAAGACCTATCTTGAGCAACTAGGTACGAAACTGTCATCTACGCCCGCCACAACACGGCCCTTTCAGCCTTACTGACTGAGTCAGGTTTTATGCGCACACAACACTGCCCTGTAGGCAAGACCTTACTGGCAACCCCAGTCTTGTTTAGCCAGCCGGTTGTAAGAGTTAGCGTGGTGTAATCGGAGCACAGAGTACAGCCCCATGGAGACACAGGCATGAGTTGGGTGCCACTCAGCGGCCAAGGAAAGCGAACACGTCACTGTTTCGGACATGTTTCACCACAAACATGCGCGCGCGCGCATACACATCAGCACAGCCGGCCAGAAGCACTTCATCGAATTGGAGTTAATCAGTGCCTCGCCACCTGTCATTCGCCGTCGCTGCAGATCGTTTGTTTATTCAAGGGGGAATAGGCCGACACTGACTACCCGGAGCAAACGAGCTCCAAGTAAGTGGTAGAGGTCATGAATAGTTACCCAAAGTGGTTAGAATGTGAAAGCTAAGTGAAGAAGTAACTATGTTTGTGCGAAGATTCCTGTTGGGAATGTCAGAAGATTGGTGGGCGGACGTATGTACGTTCCAGTCAGTTGTCGGGTTGATTTCTATAGCTTGCGTGGGGTGGATAGTAACCACCAGATGCGTCGCAGTGGGACTGCTGACCGCAGTCTTTCCTTATCTAAATCAACCCTTAATCCAAGCGCCCACAAGTCCGGTCAGTGTATCTTGCCCTACGGAAGCATCTGATGAGGTAGGAGTATGTTGGAGGAGTCTGCAGTAGAGACTTGTCTTTTGTTTGACGAAGTAGGACGGGATCAGTGGGGAAGGCCGTTTTTACCCTTGTGGCCGGAAAAGTTTGGGAAGCCTGGGAACCACGGAGATCGCAATGTTCACTACCGGCTTGCCACCGTTGTCGGCCAGTCAGACCCGAGGCCAGTTGGCCATTGCCAGGTACCAAGAAACCAATAATGAACCATTCCGGTCTTATGGTCTTTCCCCTTACCAATTCCCGATTATGGATTACCTGTTGTTACTTGACCCATGACGGTCTACGAACCGGAGCTGCAAGGCGGGACTAAATCGTTCAGATCGATAATCAACACTGTCAGGTGACAAGCATCTCTTGACTCCCTTATTCTATATGTTCCAGCATTGCCGAGCATGTGATCTTACCGCCTGGTTTGGATCTACACCTTGTCACCTCCCAGCTATCTGTACATCCAGCTCAATGTAGTCGTTCCTTTGTCTCGGCGGTGCGCATATTTTCTCGCGGTTACTACGCTCACGCCGGTCCAGTCGTGCTGCGTCCAGCGCAGTGACTCACCACGCCTTCGGCCGCGTGCCCCGGCAAGGCACATGCGACCTTGAGAAGGTGTGCTAATCGTGTGCAAGTGATTGGCCGAGAAGGCCCTTCGTGGTTCAGTAATAACCCATCAGTATGACGCACTTTGGTCCCTTGTGCAGGCTGGGCTCAACGCAGGTCCGCCCTGCTTGGCGCAGCGGATAGTGTTGTTAGACAGCGTGCTGTTTGTTATGCCCGCAAAGCAGGCTTCTCTAGTCCTGAAATTAGCGGTGTGTCGTCCAGGTACCGCTCGCATGTTGGACATTTTTAATGTTATTTTTTTTAATTCGGGTGATTGTAGTTACATCATATGTTAACGTATCAGAATAGAACATAGGAAGTGCTGAGATTGGGACGCGCCGATTAACGGAGCCTTCTGTTGGAACCATTGAAAAAAAACTCGTATTTCTACCATATGTTTGTTTTTTTTTGCTGGAACAAACGGCGCATTTTGAAAGATGCAAATTAGGAACGCGCAAACGGACGGAAAACAGGTAATCCAGGATAAAACGATATGCGGCGGGCAAACTTAACTCTAATTCCGACCCCATCCGTAACCCTAATCTTCACCCCAACCCTTAAGTCTAAAACTAACCCTAGATTTTATCATTTTCTTAGGTTTGGACAGAAGCGTAACCCTAATGTAACATGTCTGCCGAGATCGAATAAGCAGGCATGCTATGGCAGTTCGACCGTCAGTGCCGACAATGTCCACCATGTGCTCCACAGCAAGGTGAAGGCGGGCACCGTGGGTTAGTTTATAGTGAGAATAGACTTGCACAGCGTCTATCGCACTCTCACCTCCCCCAACCTGTACCCGGTGTCTAGACCTAGTCAAGAGAGCGCAGGTGGCTGACACAGCCGGACCCGCATCCAGACGTACCGCCACACCCCCTGGTCCACACTTGACCCAGATTTCAGCCAACAACAGAAACACCGCAACAGGGGCCAGAAGAACGAGGATTACTGGGCAGCCATGCTCACGACCTGAAAACCCAGCGGGAGCACAAGTACATCCACCGGCGGGGAACCAGGTGCCAGAGAACTGCCAGCACACACACCAGGCTGCGAGGGTGATGGTTTACTGAATCCTGACATATCAGACGTGCACAGTCCTTAAGGCACAGAATGGCGACGCGCAGCCCTGCACTTAGCCTTGGGCCATCACCCTTTAAAGGGCGGTTAAACAGTCATTCCTAGACTAAGAGGCACTGCCCGTAAAACACACACACACTCACAAGCACGAGAGTGCCATAGGTCAAGATAAGAAGGAGCCGTGACAGCCCGACTCTCAGTCCGCCGCTCGACACAAACACACCTGGGCGGACTGCGCGGACTGAGTTGAGGAGTCGGTCGGCAGCCTTCCAAGCCACGGCGCTTGGCGCACTGTGAGAGTCGCAGACCCGGATCACACACCGAGAAGGAGCCGAGAAGCACACTTTCCACTTACGCGTTAGGTGTCACTTAAGTGCTTTGCGTTGTGTGACGATGGGTGGGGTTGTTGTGCGGTGCATATGCTGCTGGCGGAGGAATGCGTGGAGGCGTGGTATGACCGGCGGTTGTCCACCGCAGGTTTTCATGATTGCGCGTGTGACCTAGTAGGCCCACGCGGCGGCTGAACGTACAGGGCAGTTGGGGCGGATGCGGCGCTAGTTATCCAGTCTCTGCTGTTATAGTAAAAACACAGGCCTACATGTTCAGTTATTACCTGCATATCTCCGGAAGGTCTTTTTCCTATAAACTGAGTATTTAGATAAAAGCTAAGTTGTGGTGATGTTCAGGTTGCAAAGCCTTTTTCTGCAAGTCTTCTTGACGTGGCACTGCAGTACGGCCCGGTAAGCTTCTTCCACATGCATACATAAAAATCAGTGCAATAATAAACGCATACCACGTTCTCTGTAAAAGAACTTAGTATTTTGGGACGTATAGACTCAGAGCATATCAAAAGACAGTTTTATTGGCAATACGCTAGTCTTCAGTTAGTGATTTACTATTCTACTTTTGGACTGCACACATTGGGCGATTGGATTTGGCTGAAATACAACCACTCCCTACCCCGGAAATAATCCACAGACCGTACTGTATCCCATAGGCACGGGGCAGCCCGCAACATAACTCCAACCTCACTGTTGAATGCCTGCGACCAGGTAGCCATCCGAATCAACCCCTCAATAATGTCACCCCATACCAACTCGCACACTTCGAAACTGCGTTTTCTACCACACAGTTCGGCCATCGTTGCCGACAATGTCCATCGTGTGCTTGATGCAGCCTATTGCGAGTGTAGACTTGCTCAACATCTATCGCACTTCTCCTCCTCCTCCTCCTCCTCCTCCTCCTCCTCCTCTTCCTCTTCCTCCCTCCCATCTGGGCCTGGTTTGCCATCGGCTGCTATCATTAAATTTTGAAGCGAGTCCCCCTTATGTTCTGCTCGGCCCGGTTTATTTTAGGGAAATGTAGGTGTTGAAACTTTAAACTCCCTATTTGCTACAAAGACGAGAAGTATTTCAAATAGTTGGAGAACGGGAACATCAAACAGCTACATGAGAACTGTCAAAGCTGTACAGACAAAGAAATTATTCCAAATGTTATAAACACTGACACTACTAAGTACATTGAACAGTAGCTAGTCTGGATGATTGTGCTATAGGAAAATTGGTTCCATTTCAATTATCTGAGTGAGCTGTGTGGGAATGTCAGTATCCGGGTGCCATATAAAGTTGTCACATTTTTCCTTTTCTACGCTTTATTAGCGTATGCAGCCACCAAGCAAATAATCAAAACAAACATGCCTTCAACTGTATCATTTTGAGGTAGATAGCTAAACCGCGGCTGAACAACTGTAGTTCAGGTAATTAAATACGACGAATACACTGTCGAAGTCATCGTTTCCGAGGTCGATGACCAAATGCGATCTACCAAACGAAAGTAAGCAGCAAACATGCAAACAAGCACTTCAGGGGGTGGGGAGGGAGGGAGGGTGATTGTCCAAAGTTCACCGGCATGTTAAAATACTCTTTTGGAATCCTCCTCCTGTAAACTTGTTGACTGGACAGAAGCCCAGCCTTGTACATTCGAGAAACAAAAGCCTTTTCTACGAGTCTTCTCCGCGAGACGGTGCGTTATCGTGCAGTGCTACTTAGGCAGTCATTTTTTGCGGAATATAGTTTATACAAGCAGCCAATAAGATTCTCGCTCGGCATTCTGACGTGACTGGAATATCTTAACGTTATGCGACATGATAGTTCGTATTACAAACCAACTAAAGTAATCTTTTAGACTTGAAAACACATTTCAGAACTTCATTCAACGCTTCATGAGGTATCATATCTTCTGTATTCGAAGAAATGTCGAATTCTGCAACTACGTTCTGCCGTCAGTCTGTACTCTCGTATTTCCGTCTTATGACAGTTCGGCCGTCGCACCCGACGATGTCCACCGTGCGCTCCACAGCAAGGTGAAGCAAGCACGATGACTTGTGCGTGAATTTGTTTATAGTGAGAGCAGACTTTCACAGCATCTACCGCACTCTCCCACCTGGGTCGGATGTCAAGACAGAGTCAAGAAGACCGGAGGCGGGAAAGGGCGCAGGTGGATGACGCGGCCGGACCCGCACCTTGGCGTTCCACTCCACACCCCTTGGTTCGCACAATGCTTGACCAGGATTTTAACCAATAACAGCACCGCAACGGCTCAGAAAGACGAGGATGATGACTGGGCAGCCATGCTCACGACCTGTGTACCCTGCGGAAGCACAAGCGCGTCTCCCGGCAGGGAACCAGGTGTCGGAGGACTGCCAGCGCACAGCAGGCCGCGAGGGCCACGGTTCGTTGGTACTGGCATAGCAGACACTAGTACAGTGGATGACGTGACTCATAAAACGTTAACTGAAATTCTGGGCTAGACAGAGGAATAGGTATCTCTCGTCGTATAGGTGGCCTTGCGGTAAACTTCGGGTGGCCGTGGGGAGGGGGGTTGGATTAAAGACACGGGAATAATTACGCCCCTGGGAAGGGGTACCTATTCCCGGATTGTAATATTGATTGGTGTGCGGAATAATCCCGCTATATTTCATCCACGGGGAGGATGTTAACTTCCGATTGCGTGTCCTCCCGTATCTTTGTAAAAATCAAACTCGCTATTTAAGGTCACTTGAGTAGAGTGCGCCTTTTCCATTTCTTTTTCGACGTCTTTTGAAATCCAAACACGTTATACATAAAGCGTGCCCCAAAATATCCTTTCTCATACCATACTTGTGGTAGTGTTATCTAGTTTTTTAAAAACGTTTCACTTCCTGAATAATCTTGAACCCTATTAGTCATTGAACTTGCGCTCAGAGTTTACAATCTCCACGCAGTTAATGCCCTCTTAGACGCCGTTGAGAAGATACCATCCTAGCACTCATACAATTTTCTAATAAACACAGGCCATGTTGTATAGCGCAGAAGGGGCCCTAATTTACGTGCATACATGATGCTACACGAGTAGACATTTGGCGGTCTTATTGTACCCGGCCGCAAGTCTTTTTAAAAACTGAAAGATACAATTTCCTCAAGTATAAAATTTGATGAAGACCTAATTTTTCTATAAAATAACTATAAGAATGAGTATTTTGACGCGTGCTTTGTATATAACGTGTTGGGGTTTTTTAAGGACATCGAAAATCAATGAGAGAATGCATATTGCTCAGGTAGTCACTTTTTGCGAGTATAATTTCTTATGTGGGCGGACAGACGCACTCGAAAGTCGGCAAACATCCTGCTGCGCTCTGCGCAAATTAGTATTCCAAACCCACCTTGGTGAGATTTTCCAACGGTGATGTTATTTCAGACTTAAGTTATATCCCCTTACTTTGCTGAAAAAAATTGCACAACGACCAGGGTGAGCAGTCTCGCATGCCCTGCACAAACAGGAGTTTATTGTATTTAATGTTCGAACAGTTGATGATAGGTCCAGCCGTCTGGCGGCTATTGATCTCCAACCAATCAGTAGCCTAAACGGCAATAAGTGCCTCAGTCGCGCCAACAGCGGCTGTCTGGGAACGCAGCCCGCCCTTTGTGTGTGTGTGAGAGAAAGTTTATCAGACTAGCTGGGATGCTGGTAGCAAGCTGAGAACCCCAAGTAGAGCCAATTCGTGGTAGTTTGGCGGCCGCTGATGGACGACGTAGACATTTCGGTGGCTGTTTACCATCCACGGGTGCTGCACGCAATTGAGATCGCGATCCGGCGCCAAGCACGGAGCTCGAGATTTTGTGGATGCGATCGTTTACAGGCGAGAGAGCGAGAGAGAAAGGGAGCAGGCGCCACTGCACTACCCAGTCTGGCGGCGACAACATCGCTTGTGTAAACTCGACTGTTGCCAACTCCTCAGGTGATAATCCGACACCGGAAGCGTGTCAACCAGGGTATTAGGTCTTTCACATGTTCGCGCGCTTGTTTTATCTTTTGATTCAGTATAGCGTACACGACCGAGAAAGTCAGACGAACAAAAAGGGGTTTCCCAGAGGGGCATATTCCGCCTTTGTTTTGTCGTGCTGATAGGTTTTGACAGCGCATGTTGCAGTGGCTGACGGGAGCGCTTGAGAGCGGGGACGGCCTTGGCTTAGCGCAGTTCATATATATATATATGTGCACACGTTGCTGTACTCTAGCAGTCTTTGATGATGAACTCCTGTTCTAGTTCGAAAGTTAAGGCCGATCAATCTACCGTCCCAGTGACCGCGCCTTTGTCTCCTTTTAAACAAGGGCCTGGGGTGCACATCTTTTCCTCCATTCGACAGATTTAGTATATTTCTGACCATAACAAGGTGCATTTCGCGTCCCTATTGAGCAGTATGGGGGAAAATATTTTGGAAAGACAGTGACGAATGCAGCCTCTATGATAAAAGCACCGAGATCATAGGATATCTGACCTACTGCCAGGTGCCAGGAGTAAGCAGATGGTAATTTGAATGGATGCAGTACTCTTTTATTACCCAATTCCCGCATATAAAACCTTATGCGGAACCCAAGAGCCGTAGTGCTTCGGGAATCGACATTTTGAGTTTCCACTCTCATCTATTTATGCAAAATGAAACAGTCAAACCGAATATCTTCAAGATTGTCAACGTAAACTACGTCTCAGTTCGTGTTTAAACTCCATCTGTATTCAGTTATTGGCGGCCTAGGTCCCGTCTTGGCTTCGCTTTATAGTAGATTACATTACTTGGGCTGATTTATGCTGCTGATAGGTATGCAGTCTAACCGGAAGTTGTTTCATGCCCCGTAGTACACCATCTTTTCATCCAGAATCTACCGAGTGTCTCATTGCGCAAAAAGCAATGAAATTACGTGTTTGTTCTATTGAGTTTCGGCGGCCAAGCCAATTAACTGGTTTACAGGGCATTAATAACAAGCTCCTTCGCAAGATTTGCCTTACAAGAATAACTTCCTTCTTAAGCGCGTTATTTTAAAATCAACTGAATAGTTCGGTCAGCAAGTAAGCGTGCCTCCCTAGACTTTCCGAGAGGGACCACTTAGGTGGGGCTATAATATTGACTGTCGCACGGCACAGCCCCAAGATATTCCAGACACGCCATGGTTACCGATTTTCGAATGCGCCTCTTGTTGGCTGTCCGCAAGGGGTGCACTCGCTAAAAAATATGACCACTTAAGTAGTGCGCATTTTTTCCATTTAATTCCGGTGAATGCATAAATTCAAATATATTTCGCAGAACACGCGTACAGAAGTATGCTCTCTTTTGCTTATTCGACAGCATATTGGGTCTTCTCCACATTTTAAACTTAGAGTATCTTTAAGTTTTTAAGTCCTTTTTCAATGGACAAAATCCGTGCTGGTCAAGTAGTCATTTTTTACCGAGTCTGGTTCTTGCAGGCGGTCAGAAAGACGCTCATTCAGAGGTAGGCATCCCGGCGTGACCGAAATATCCTCAAAGTATGTTGGCGATGATCAGTATTACAATTACACCAAAGTAACTCTTTCTAATGGAAAGCACACTTCAGAGCTTCAGTTATCCTTTGATAAGACACGCCATCTGTAGTTTAATGTCTGCACCGTTTTTTGGAGGACATGTGCATCAAGCGGACTTATGAATTTTCAAAACTAACGGTTTTCGCTAAGTACGCGAACCAAAATAGTGTACAGATTCAGAGCTGTTGTTTGGAAATCGGGCCAGGCCAACCTCTTTTGATTCCTTTCTAGCAAGAACACCTCCGACCCGTAGGATAGTTATACTTGGTCAGCGATTGAGCCCAATTTGTTTCGCCACAATAATCCCTGAGGGATTATGTGTTGTGGCCGTCCAAGCTAAGCCCTTACTCTGGCAATCTCCCTATTTGTGGAAATATTTGAAAAAGCTCAGTCGGCACTTCAAAGGCCTCGATGCATACTCGCTGTGCCGCTCTCTACTACTAATGATAGTACCATTTAGTTTGGCGCCCATAATTAGGGGACAATCCGATCCCGGGAAGGGGGGTGAGCAAATACAGGGCCTTGTAAAATTATGCCGCTGCGCCGATCTTTAATAGCTGCACCAATTAAAAGATCCTTTGATCAACTCTCAACATATTATATGTGCACTCATAGGACCGCTTTTAAAAATAATTGCAGCTGACTTTTATGGTGTCCCACTTTCCGGAACTTTTGAATTGCTCATATATTAAGTTTTACGAGGCCAGCACACTTAAACAGCAATTTTTTTTATAAAAAACGAACTGGCTGACGGAAAAAAATCATGTCGCATGGCTCATGGCTTTTCAGGATGAGGATACAGCTCCTGCTTGAAAACCTATCCGTTGCACTTCATAAGTTTAAACCGATTTCTTCTCTCACTTGATTTAAAATCAGAGCCATCCGAAGGCTTTAGCCGTCTCCTCTTACCCGTTTTGAGGGAAACTAGTCGTTACTGTTTTGCTCTTGAATTGGATTTGCGTATCATTCGGCACGCCTCTGTTTAACGAATTCATGTCATTCAAAGTGGTCCCGTTTATTCGTAGGATCGTCACCAGATCCGAGCTATTAATTTTACCCGATATCATTTTGAAAATTTTGACCTACCACTTCTTAGAATTGATATCTTTCTGTATGACTGCTTTGTTCATTGAATGAATTGTTTAAAAAGCTTTTTCGAACAACGCTGGCCTACAAATCGGGCGCCATGCAAACGAGTCATTTTAAAGGCCTTTCTTTGCAACTATTTCTGACGTATATTCGCTTGTAAAAGCTATTATATGCGTAGTAGTAACTATTTTCTTGCATTATGCAAAACGCGTATTCTTTAAACTTAGGCAGCAATTCCGAACAATTTCTCATTTTGAGGGATTTTCTCAAACTCGCCAGATCAACCATTGTTCTGTGCATTGCTCAGGGGAGAGCAGGGCCTATGACTCCTAAGTCTCCCCGTGTAGTTACTAACAGTCAAACAGAAAGCCATTACCGACAAAGACAAGGGGGACTGGAATGGCCGTTTCTGGCTTATTAGCCGTCGTCAGGCAGTCATACCCAACCCCGAAGTGTGGGACACCCGAGGTTCGCACTCGCGACCTTTTAGTTGAAAGTCCACGCCTCTAACCACTGGGCAACGAGCCCGTTGCGCCCCCTACCATTGTATATTCGCGATCGAAAACCGACAGAACAACAAGCCCGTGGCTCAGTGGTTAGAGGCGTGGACTTCTAACTAACAGGTCGCGAGTTCGAGCCTCGGGTGTCCCACACTTCGGGGTTGGGTATGACTGCCTGACGACGGCTAATAAGCCAGAAACGGCCATTCCAGTCTTCCTTGTCTTTGTTGGTAATGCCATTCTGTCTATATTATGCGCTGCTGTGCGGCTGCTGGTTGGGCTCGAGAGAGAGCCCATAAGGCACAACTGAACCAGTGCGTTCCGTAAGAACGATCGGTGAGCGCCCCTTAACAGTCAAACACTTGAGTTTTTTGGGACTGGAGGACATCCGGCCTTAGACCACCAAGAAATGTACATTTGTCAAAGCCTAGGCACATTTGTTCTCCGGATGCTGGCGATCAAAGGGTCCAAGCCCCACCGTTTGGCAAGTTGCTAATTGACTTTTTGATGCGCAAAGTACTTGACTGGACGCGGCCTCCAGGTTCGTCAGCACAGTACTGTCCTTATGACGGCGGCGGCGGTTCGACCGTCGATTTCGACGGCGTCCGCCGTGCGCTCCAGAGTAGGATGAGATCATGGAAGGCGACTTGCGCGTGAATTAGTTTACTAGTAATTGTAGATTTACGCAGAACCTACCGCACTCTCTCCTCCCACCCGCTGAATCCGGTACCAAAACAGAGTCAAGAAGACCGGAGGTGGAAGAGGCTGCAGATGCCTGGCGTGACGTAAAGCCGCAGCTAGGCGTATCAACGCACCCCCTGGTCCACAACAAACGCTTAACCAGGATTTTCAACAGCACCAAGTCTTTGGAGGCGACTCGAATCCCAGTTGTCGCTGAGTGAGCCTGCACCTAGGCCCGACGCCGCACCGCGAATGTTGGCATTTGTTGTTATGGGCGTGCATTCCAGAATCGGATGCGGTGTCCGTGTCGCTCCAGCGCATCCAGCCCGTTTTAGGGAGAAAGTCAACGATAAAGACTTTGATTAAACTTCTCAATGCTCCGACAGTCCCCACATTAGCCCCCAGTCTCCACAGCCTTGGATTGGGCTGACTGCCTGGCGACGAGAATTTTCTATTTAAGTCTTCTTTGTACTTTTAGTCACATTTTTTAAAACAGCGAAAAGCTAGACCCTTAACGTACAAAGATGCGTGAGCCTGTACCAGCCATTTCCGGTTTATTAATCGTCGCCAGTCGGGCCGGCTTGAGATGAAAGTGCAGTTTATATTAAGCTTTTTGAGCGTGTTTTGTCGGATTCTTCAAACTACTCGCTGATTGCAAGTTTAGCGTTACATTCTTGGGAGCGGTGCATTTGTTGATATGAATCTTTCATAGTTTCAAAAGATATCCTGGAAGGTGACTTGACGACATTCAGCCTAAGCATGCCTGGTTTTAATCATGATCTCGCCCAACCCACTTACTTACTTACTGAGCGGCGCTCAGTGAAGGCCATCATAATTTGTGCACGCGATAAGGCTACTATTTATCCTGAAAAGCACTTACTTACCTCACCTGCATTTCTTGAGGAGTGTGTTTGCTTTGTGGGTAGGGCATCTGGGTCGAAGACTGTCTGGTTACCTAACCTTGAAGGATGACGGCCCAGGCTATATGTAGAACCATGTGTCGCCCTTCAAGGTCTGTAAGCACGTGCTATGCCAGTATCAGCAAACTATGGCCCTCCCATCCTCGTATGTGCTGGCAGTTCCCTGACACCTGGTTCCCTGTCTGTAGATGCGCTTGCGCTCCCGCTGGGTATATAGGTGGTGGGCATGGTTGCCCAGTCACCATCGTCCTTCTGACCCCCTGTTGGGGTGTTGTTGGTCAAAAACCTGGTCATTGGCTGTATGTACCAGGGGGTGTAGAGTGGAACGCCAAGGTGCGGGCTCTACCGTGCCATGCAACTGCGTTCCCCCGCCCCTGCTCTTCTTGACTCTGTCTTGACACCGGGTCCAGGTGAGGGAGGAGAGAGTGCGGTAGATGTCGCGCAAGTCTACTGTCACTATAAACTAAATCATGCACAAGTCACCGTGCCTGCTGCACCTTGCTCTGTAGCGCACTGTGGACATCGTCGAAAACGACGGTTGAACTGTCGTGTTGTTTGGCAGAGGTGCACGACGACAGTTCGACCGTCGGTTTCGACGATGTCCACCGTGTGCTACAGAGCAGGGTGCAGCAGGCACGATGGCATGCGCGTGAATTATTTTATAGTGACACTAGACTTGCGCAGCGTCTACCGCACTCGCTCGCTCTTCCTCCCGCACGTAGGGTCCACTGTCATGGCCAAGTCATGAAGACGGAAAGGCAGAAGAGTGCGCATGTGGCCAGCACGATGAAAACCGTGAGTTAGGCGTAACACCACACCCCTTGGTCCACGACAAACGCTATACCAGAGTTTCCAACGACAACAGCAAAAACGGGAAAGGGGGTAGGGCTGGCGGGGATTGGAATTGGCGCAGCGTGAGCCTGCAACTGGGCCCCGAACGTTGGCATTTGTTGTTATGAACGTGCTCACTCCCGACAAAGTCTGCCGGAATCCGATGTAGCCATCTTATACATAACGACGCACGTAGTATGCGAGTGCATAACCACTCAAAATCCACCCATGATTCTCGCCACTTCGGAAGCAGGCTTTATATCCTCCTTTTTGTTAGCAAAGGCCGGAAAAATTATGATAATTCACGATTGTCACCTTAATAAGCCAACGCAAACGCCGAAAAATTCAAAGTCTGACCTGCCAACGAGAATTGCGCTTTCGTACCGATCATTTTGTCGGCCTTTCTCGACTACATGTGTTTGACGCGAGGATTTCGAAATTAATCGTCTCCGAGTGCCACCGGCTGAAATTATTTTAGACATAACATTTTCTTTTTCTTTGATAACGTTGCTATTAGCTGAGAAGGAGAAATTTACCACAGAATGGATTTACTATATTTCAGAGAGCTTGATCGACTCATCCCCTGTAAAAGCGTCAGATACACAAGATCGGACAAAAATTCAGATTACCTCAGCGGATGATAGTGGAGTCTCTGGCAGTTGTTTAGTCTGCTTTCCATTGGTGAGCTCGTTGTCGGGCGGTGTCCGGTCGATTTTCCCTAGTTCAACGTGGCCGCATTGTCGTGATCCCTTTATTAGCTATAGGAAGCTCAGGATGCCTGTTAATAGAGTTGACATCTGAATACCACGCCTCAGGTGTTGGTTGTTTTGTCCTTGAGTTGCTGCGGTCTAAGATAGTCGTTCCTTTAGGACGAAAACTATGACCAGTTTCTCCAATGCGCGTTGCAAGCCAAGAGTTTGGGTCTGGCCTCAGAGTTGCTAATTTGTGTTCGTATAGGTGGGCTTGCTATTTTCGTCCGATTTCTCCACCGTAGTTGCAGTCTCCATCATTGTAATATATCAGGTAGGCAACTGCCAAGGCCTGACTAAGTGACAGTGTGTCCGTAGGTTGCATAAAACGGCGACGAATTGTGACTTACGGTTTATGGATCGTACGTAGGTCAAACGGTTTGAAAGCGTGTGCTATGCCAGTATCAGCAAACCATGGCCCTCGCAGCCCGAAAGGCGCTGGTAGTTCCCTGACACCTGGTTCCCTGCCGGCAGATGCGCTTGCGCTCCTGCTCAGTATACAGATGGTGACCATGACTGCCCAGTCATCCTAATCCTTCTGATCCCTGTTGGGGTGTTGTTGTTGTTGGCCAGGTGTATTTTGTAGACCAGGAGGTGTGGTGGCATGCCTAGGTAGGCGTCCGGCGGTGCCAGCCACCTGCGCCCTCTCTCGCCTTTGGTCTTCTTGACTCTGTCTTGACACCGAGCTCCGACGGAGGAGGAGGAGGAGGAGGAGGAGAGAGTGCTGCAGATGCTGTGCAAGTCTACTACCACAATAAACTAATTCATGCACAAGTCACCGTGCCTGCTGCACACGGTGGATATCGTTGGAATCGACGGTCGAACTGTCAGATAGACGGCACGTGCTTACCCCCCCCCTGTGTTAGTTGTGCCAGTCGAAAGACCACCTCGGCGACATTGCACATTTTCGTTTCTAAACAACCAGTCTTTCATAAGGCCGATGACCCTCTCGGGCCTTTAAACCTCACCAAGGATGTTTAATTAAACAGAAAATGTCGGCATTTAACAACCCCGTGGTGTGGACTTCGTCTGTTATGCCTCTCTCAGGAGGACAGTGCCCTACCCACTGAATATGACTAAGATTTCCCAGAATGAAAACTTCAGCAAATTCGGCGATTTCCTGCCTGACCAGCTGTTGCTGAGCTCCCCTTTTAATTCTAATCCAAGCAGCGGGGTGGTCCCAGTACTTGATAACTGAACGATCTATTGTCTGTCAGGTCAGTTATTAACTGTCCGGACCCCTTCTCTTCAACTTCTTAATTCCGAATAGCCTTTTCTTGCCAAAAGTTGTAAAAGGTCAGATGAGGTAAACAGACCCCACCCGCCTGTGATAAGGGACCAGTGGTAAATGGGGTTTTTGCAGGTAGGACCGGGGAGCGCACAGGCGACGAGGTCAGGTAATTGTGTGCGGAAGAAAAACCACTGGGAATGCGCGGTTTTACAGTAAGTGACCGATCTCATGAAATGTTGGCTGAAATTCTGAAATACGTTTTCGATTAGGAAGGATCACTTTGGTGGGGTTGTAGCATTGATTACCATGCAGCAGAATCCCATAGTATTTCGGACTTTCCAGGATATGGGCTTTTGAACGTACTTCTTTTCAACCTCCTGTAGAAACCACACGGTAAAAAATGACCACTTAAGTAGCATGCATTCTTACATTGAATTTAGACGGTTTTATACATTCGAAACTTGCTTTAAAGTGAGCTTTCTCGCATTCCTTTAGTAGAAAATACGTTACCTTCGCATTTTATACTCGAACGAAGGGTCTATTCGGTTTTAAAAAGTTTCTGCTTATGAGATTTTTAAGACCATGCAATGTCCACACATACACCATCGCACATGTGCGTTTACCAATGCTCATCATGAAATGTACGACATATTCCGCGTCCATTGCATGAACTCCATATGATATCTTCTTGAAGGCATAGAGGAATATGTGATTTTCCTTACGCAGAAAGCATACGCCCTGTAGACTGAAATTGTTAAATGGTAATGCAACAGCTGATCATGCTCGAAATTATTCGGGAACAGGGAAACTTTTCCAAAACCTAAATATACACTTTCTTCGGGTATAAAATGTGCAGACAATGTGATTTTCTACCAAACCACATCTTACCACTCAATCCTCAGTAGGACTGATCGTCAGGTCTTGATGGCTCCTTCTTTATGTTGTCTTTACGACCTTCATCGGCTTCCTTAAACAATTTAGGATAAAATTCCCAACATAGCCACTCGCTGGACTAGGAAGGGCAAGAGAGCGCGGTTAGATGTGGTTATGTAGCCCCACCTGATGCAAACAAAACCCAGCTGCCTATAATACGAGGCTGTTGGCAATAGGGGTTTTTACAGGTGGGACCAGGGAACGCACAGGCGAGGAGGTCAGGTAATTTTATGCAAAAGAAAAGCTATTGGGGATGCGTGGTTGTACTTTGAATGGTTGAGAGATAGTTGCCCCTAACACTTAACCGCAGCCCTAAACCCTAACCCAACAGTATTGTGTTCATCAGGTGGGGGCTACATAACCACATCTTACTTAGTAAAACGCTATTCGTTAAGTCCATCTTCTAACCCTTTAGCACAGGCATGTGAACTTATGAAGAAAAACTTGCTGAGCAGTGGACTACGTCTCGCAGCTGCTTTAGGCAAAGTCAAAAGTGGTAGGAGGACGCTCATCGATCGTGCTACGGAATTCACGCGTCCAGTTGTGCCTTGGGGGTCTCTCTCAAAAAGTCGTGTGCTACTGTTGTACCGCCTTCTGTCTAGTTCTCCCTCTTTTTTTCTGCCCCTTCTCTCGCAAAAGATGCAAAGCTCCCTCACCGCCTCCACGGTGCGCTTTCGATCTCGCACACCGGGCCCGGATGACCACCGTTCGTTGCGCTCCAGCACCCTCGGCAACAGCTCAGACTGCATCTACAGCCTCCTCGGCGACTCCCTCTCCGGCCTGAACCTGCTGTCGCCGCAGTCACCACATCGTCGCTACCCGTACAATGACCGACTTGCCGGTAATTGGCCCCACCCCAAGCAACAGCAGCAGCAGATCCCCAGCGACCACCCAGATGCCGTCGACTTTTATGGCCGAATGGGGGCATACCCGACGAGTGAGTCGACAGTTTTTAGGACTGAATTCACTGCCAGTTCTGGCGTGAGAAACTGGCTTTATTAAAGAGCTCTGGCCCGCGACATGCCACCACGCAGGGTTGACGGCAGACTGCGCAGAAATAAGCACTTCCATCTGCAGGTGCTTCGTCAGTAAATCCTTTGAAGGCTGCTCATCTCTTGCCTTGCTGCGGATGCCTGTCAAAAGTGGATGCATGGTGCGCTAAAGAAATCGCACCGTCAGCCCTAGGCTTTGATGATCTACGGTCTGTGATGGCAGGGATGAATGAAGTCGCTAAGTCGGCCGGCATACTCATAAACTCTGGGAAGGCCGACTGTCACTTTGGAAGAGCAGATTATTTTAAATAGCCCCGGGGAAGCTGTTGCCGATTCGCAGAATAAGGACGACTTTGTCTCCAGGGTCTTCGCAGTCCCTAGGAAGTGTCTATGAACCTGACGCGACATCTCCATCGTCACTAAAATCTGCGTGTGCCAAGCACCCGTCCGGTGGGTGACGGGCTGTGCGCGCGTGGATGATAAGGAAAGGCTGGAGCTGTTTGACCTTCGCAGTTCGAGGATCATCCCTCGAGTGAAGTAAACCGACTTCATCTCAAATAGGACGGTTCGCACTCGCTGCGGCTATATCTTGAGTATATCTATAACCAGCCCAGAAAGACGGCTGAAGTGGTTTAGACACATTCTTTGTCGTCCACCTCAGTGTTTCTACCCTCTATCCGATACTATTGTCCAGCTGGAGAGGAGATCAGGTGAAAATCTGGCACGATATACTTCGTGTAGACGCGAAGGTGGCCCCTGGACCCCTGGCTGGAGAAGAGAATGAGTTGTGCTGTCCAGATGCCCTGCCGCAGATCGCCGTGCATGTAAAACAACCGGGACCAACCATGTCAAGCATGATCTCAGCTGTGCCGAATATAAGTACTCCTGTGTACCTTTGTTTGTCTTTTCGAATAGGGAGCCGATGGAAGAAGTTTGTAGAGTTCTGTTTTTTTTCGACATTTCCTTCTTTTATGACAGATAACTACCCGGGCGGTTACCTATTTGCCCAACCAACCAACTATGGGTCACTGCTGCGTTCCGGTAAGATGCCCCCTCGACAGTTTCCGCCGATTCCGGTGCCGGCGAAACTTCGGACCACCTCCCCGGCTGATCCCAGCATGACCAACTCGACTGTTTTGGGCTCCACTCTGCCCGGAGAATTTCTAGTGCGCCTTCGGAGGCAGTCGGGCGGTCTGGGTTTCAAGCTCCTGGGCGGGGCTGAAGAGGGAACTCCGGTAGGTAGCACTTGAACACCCCTTCTTTCCCCCCCCTCTCTCTCCTCCTCTATATCTATCCCCCTTTCCCCTCCATAATCCTCTGTTGTCTAATTCGATACTCCGCGTGCGACCGAAGCCTGTTATGTCGCAAGAGCAGCCTTTTCGTGTAGCGTTAGCGGCAGTAAGTGGATCAGTAAGCGTCTGCTATGCCAGGATAAGCAGGCCATGCCTGGTGCGCGCTGGCAGTTCTCCAGCACCTGGTTCCCTGCCGTTATATGCGCTTATGATCCCGTTGGGTATACAGATCGTGGGCATGGCTGTCCAGTCATCCTCGTCGTCTTTCTTACCTGTAGTGGTGCTGCTGTTGGTTTAAATCCTGGTCAAGCGTTGTGCGAGCCAAGGGGTGTGGAGTGGAACGCCAGGGTGCGGGTCCGGCCGCGTCATCCACCTGCGTCCTTCTCCGCCTTCGGTCTTCTTGACTCTGTCTTGACATCCGACTCAGGTAGGAGAGTGCTGTAGATGCTGTGAAAGTCTGCTCTCACTATAAACAAATTCACGCGCAAGTCATCGTGCTTGCTTCACCTTGATGTGGAGCACAGGATGGACATCCTCGGGTACGACGGTCGAACTGTCACGTGAATCTGCAGACTTCCCTTGATTCATGCACGTATATTTCACCCAACGATTGGACGCTGGCTGGTTACATTTTCCGCCCCAGTGATTTACCGATTCGGTGAATTTCATGCAGACACCGGACGACATGCGAAGGGGGGTTAAACAACAGGGTTTTTTTCACTGCGCTTCCGTAGCTTCGCAGGAGGGAGTGCAGCGGACATTGGGGACATCAGCGCGTTCATCACTATAACCAATCTGACGCGTTTGAATCCATCACGAGGCCCTAGTGGAAAGGTTTATTCGGTCCTGGAGACCTACAGTCAGGCAGTAGTGACTTCTTATCAATGTTGTCTCTATAACACTCAGCATGTTGGGCGCGAGTCGCCCATACTGTAGCCTGGCACATGCTGTGAGGACGAGGTTGTGTGTGTGCGGCACGCGTATACGGACCGTTTAGCTTCCCCACCCACCACTCTTAGCACACCGCCGGCGGTCTTGAGATTGTTTTGCCATCTTGACTCGATCATGACACCAGACCCAGGTGGTTGAAGGAAGAAAGAGCATGCATTAGATGCTGCTCAGGTATGCCTCACTACAAACTGATTAACGCTCAAGTCACCGGCACTGTGCGCTTACTCAGCAGTGGACTTCGTCGCTTGCGACGGTCGAACTTCCGCCCCTCCCGCTTCCGTTTGGTTTGAAAGTACCCTCGTCCGATCCCGCTCGACTTCTGTCTAATGAGGTGGTCCTTACCGCTATCTTACCCCCCCCCCATGACCCCGGAATTCAAAAGTAAATACGATTTGAAGTTTTCACCTGACAGGCTGCCTCTGATCGATTGTTAGGCCAACCCCACCTTCGCCTCAGGTTGAACCGCCGACTTTGATAGCTGTTTTTTCTGCAAAAAGTACTTTTATCAGCTTTAAAGCTAACTCGCTACCCTTCCATCGTTGCCAGTTGGTAACCTCCAAAAGTACATTCACCCGTACAGAGGGGAGGTAATGAATGTTACCTGCTGATTTATAGCTGTCCATCGGTCCACTGGTTCCTGGCGGCGTGGCGGAGAAGTCAGGCATGATCCAAACCGGTGACCATCTGGTCTCCGTCAACGGGGAGCGCGTTGTCGGTGCTCGTCATCGCCGGGTGGTTCAGTTGTTGGAGCAGGCGGCGGCCGCCTGCACGTACTCCGAAGTGATTCTTGGACTCTGGAGACCGACAGAGGCTGCCCCAAAGGTCTGTCATCTGCCGCCTATTTAAGTGGTTTTAATTGCATTACTTGGCTCTCAATCGGTAGCGCGGGGATGTAGGCACTTGCCAACATCAGAGCGCCCAGAGAGGACACAGAATGCGCGGCGTAACTCATGTATTATTAGTTTAATTCCAGTAGGTGGGCTAACTCATGAAATGCCAACTGGAATTCCGAAATGCATTTTCGTTTCGAAAAGATTAACCAAGTAGGGTTGGAAAAGTGGTCAGCTTGCAACATAATTCTATAATGTTTCAGTTATCTCAGGATGCTGGCTTTCGAATAAACCTCCGGCTGCATGCAAAAACTACACTCTGTAAAAAACGACTACGTAAGTAGCATGAATTTTTCTCATTGATTTTCGATTCCCCTAAAAGTCCAATTATATTTCATGGAAAATATGCATTAAAATATTCACTTTTTTCGTTTATTCGCTGGAAAATTACGTCTTCTTCCAATTCCATACTCGAAGGAGGGACATAATTCGGTTTCAAAAAAGTTTCTTATTGTGGGACATTTAAATACCGTAAAATGGCCCTTCATTAATCGTCTTGTCTCTGCATTTACCAATGTGGCTTGTAGAGCTAACAATATGGCCCAAATCCACTGTTAAATTTTATAAACCCTATATGGTCCCCCTTTACCACCGTAGAGAAATGTGTGGTTTTCAGTACGCGGAAAATATATGGCTTGTAGTTTGGAAACCCTGGATCCAAATGTAACGGTAGAGCGGGTTGAAAATTATTCGGGATTTAGAAAAGTTTTTGAAAACCGAATTATACCCTTGGGGTACGAAATTGGAAGAAGACGTAATTATCTACCGAATGGGCGAAGGAATGAATATTTTTTATGCATGTTTTCCATGAAATATAATTGGACTTTTAGGGGCATCGAAAATCAATGAGAAAAATGCACGCTGCATATGTAGTCGATTTTCAAAGAGTGTTGTTTTTGCATGCAACCGGAAGGAAGTTCTTTCGAAAGCCGGCATCCTGAGGTAACTAAAATACTATAGAATCATACTGTAGACTGGCGGTTTTAGAATCATACTTAATTACACTTTTCGATACGAAAACGCATTTCGGAATTTCAGTTGACATTTCGTGAGTTAACTCACCTACTGTATGTTTTCGTCTAAAAGGGATTGCTTCGGTGGAGTGAGAATAATGATCATCATGTAGCAAATCGCCATGATGTTTCAGTCACGCCAGGATGCCTACTTTTGACTACCCTTTTTTCGGTCGCCTCCAAGAAATTTCAGTCTGTAGAAAATGACCGCCTAATTTATATGGATTTTCCCCATTGAGTTTCCATATCCTTGTGCATCCAGCCATATTTTTTAGGAAATTCACACGACAGTACCCCTTGTTATTACTTATGCTGTTGTAATTTACGTCTTATTTAGATTTTCGGTAGGCCTGAATTATATGGCCCCCTAAACAGGAATGAGAACAGGAACTGCCTATAATACGGGTTCCTCTGAGGCAACTTACAGTGAAATTAGAATTAGGTTTAAGGGCAGGTTTATGGTTAATTTAAGGATTAGGTTTAAAGCCATATTTAAAGCTAACGGTAGGGTAAGTCAGGACCAAGGTAAAGGTAAAGGCAGAGGGTTGTTTTAACTGCAGAGTTAGGATTTAGGGCAGGGTTAGGGTCAAGATTAGGGCAACGGTTTAGTTTTGTATTGGGGTTATTTATCGGGGTTAAGACATGGGAATATTTTCTCCTTTCAGGAATTCTGCTCAAGTTCGCCAGTCCTATTCCCATGTCCTGTTTTGAAGGCAATATAAGTCAGTTCTAGCCATTTTTCTACTCGAAGAAATGTCATCTTTCGGGTTAAAATGCATGTAATTAGGCAATTTTTGAAGACCGTGAAACATTTAATCAAACATCATCGTGCCTGCACTATTAGTGTTCCCTATGAAGCATCCAACGTGGTCCATATCCATTGCACGACTTGATGAAGTACGTGGGATACCTCACCAATAGCCCACAGTAATATATAATTATTGTTAATAAGATGGTACGCAGCTTGTGCTTGGGACAGTTTAAAAACATGTCAGCGATAAGAGAAATCGATAAAAGTTCTCCCTAAAACACAGGCGGGGCGGGGGATTGTGGGGGAGAAGGGGGGGGGGTGATTGCAGTCAGTGTCAGGGACGGGGTGAGAACGTAAGGGCGCGGGGAGTTGCAGCGTTAGTCGACCTTCGACCACCGTAGGCGCGGGGCCTGAACGTGGTTCTTCTGTGCGCCTAAGATTGGCTTTTGTAACCTAATGGCGGCCGCTTCTGCTGTCGCTAACAGGCACTGGGCTAGTAGCTTAGGTTAGCTGGCTGGGACCCTATAAATCACACGAAAAGCCTCATTGGGGTCCGCACGATGTCCCAAATCGACAACATGCTCGAGAATGGCGCTGCTTATGCTCCTCATTTCGCCTTTTCCCAGCCCTGCCCGGAGCTGTTCCCGTATTCTCTTGGATAAGCGCCGACCCGTGCGACCAATACAACCTGCTCCACAGGAGCAAGTGAAGGGATAGGTGCAAATTGAGGTGGTCTGCGGTGGCAACTTATCCTTACCTTTTCCGTGTAAAATAGGGTTAGTAGAGAACGATATTTGAACCATTGCTGCTGGGAAGATTCGCAAGACAGTTTGATCAAGGCGTCTCCTTAGGAGTTCACTCTCAGCGTCCCCTTGGAAAGCGACTTTGAGGAACAAAGTTTTCTTTTCGGCGCTGAGTGTGACGGGTTCCCAGATATAGCTGTACTGGCTCGACGAGAATTTACCGAAAGCTACGTATGCTCGCAGCCTCGTCTTCTGATTACTGCTATGGGAATTTTCGCAAGTCTAAAAACAATTGAAACAGCATGTCGAGTTATCTTTTTCGACCGCCGTTTTTAACTATCCCCGTTTTCCTCTGATTGACCTTTAACCCCCCCCCCTCCCTGTCGGGCGTGCATTTCATTTCCTATATTTGTTTTCCTTTCTGACAGTCTTTCCAAAATGACAGTGGGAGGGGGAGGTGAAGGGGTTGTAAAGACTGGATGCGTGGACCGTCAACCCCTTCTGGTAGTTCTGTCCACCATCTGAATCTGGCACCTGTTGATTTCCGTATAATCTCATGAAATGTTAACCGGAAATCCTGTAATGTGTTTTCGATAGGCGAAACGAGGGGTAGTTGTATGAGTAAACATGCGCGGACTGGCTTGGCCGGATGGCCAACTGACGCTTTATGAAACGTAACGAATCATGATAGGCAAACATGCCGTTAGGCATGAGAATGAATTTGTCAGGGAGACTTGTGACATCTGACAAACGGTGCCGTGACATAGCCGACGCGTTAAAGTGGTGGGAAGGAAGCCAAAGAACAGGATGTTAGGGGGACATGCTACAGCTGTTGGAAAGATCAGTGGCTCCTCTACGCGTACCGTAAACCGTCTGGCTCCGCGCGGGTAAGACTTGAATGGACCTGAGAGCTCTCGGCTAGCACGTAAAATTTGGGCGCCGCTAAGGGCGCGTGAAGAGGACGCACAGCTCTGCAGCAAGATAGGAGTGAGTTATAACCTCAGTGGGCAACCCTCCATGCCACGGGTACCAGCCTGTCATGATACCTTCAAGTACATCAGACTTACAGTAGGTGGGCTAACTCATGAAGTGTCAACCGTAATTCCGAAATACGCTTTCGTTTCGAAAAGATTAATTAAGAAGGGTTGTAAAACTAGTCGGTCTGCAACATAATTCTATCACATTCCAATTACCTTAGGATGCTGGCTTTCAAATGAACTTCCTTTCGGCTGCATGCAAAAACTACACTCTAAAAATTGACTACTTAAATAGCATGAATTTTTCTCATTGATTTTCGCTGCCCCTAAATGTCCAATCATATTTCATGGAAGACATGCATAAAAATATTCATTCTTTTGCTCATTCAGTAGATAATACGTCTTCTTCCAATTTTATACTCGAAGGAGGGACGTGATTCGCTTTTAAAAAGTTTCTGATTGTGGGGCTTTTAAATACCGTGAAATGGACGTTCATAAATCGTCATATATCTGCATTTACCAATGTGGCATGTAAATCTAACAATATGGATAAAATCCACTGCTAAATTTTATGAACCCAATATGAGCTCTTAATACCGTAGAGAGGTGTGTGGTTTTCGGTACGCGGGAAATATACGGCTTGTAGTTTGGAAACCCTGAATGCAAGTGTAACGGTAGAGCGGGTTGAAAATCATTCGAGAATTAAAAAAGTGCAGCCAGACTAATACAGTCTAAAGGCTAAGATGGCAGTTCCTTCTGAAGGATTGCTTAAGTGAGGGTGTACTACTGATTATCGTGCGACATAATCCGAAGATATCTGAGTCAGTTTTTGACTATCTCCTTCTCCTAGTTGATCTTCAACCCCCTGTGGAGCGTTTATTTCATCTCCATCATCTGTTTTCCTTTCCGACGGTCTTTTAAAAATGACCTCGAGATGGAGAGGTGGTAGAGATGCTGCGAAGATTGTCAACGAGGCCTATTGAACACTGCTCCGACACCTTTAGTAACTCTGTCTATCGAAACCCACTGCCATCTGGCATCTGGTGATTTCAGCGTAATTATAGTAGCCGGTCTGTCTCATGAAGTGATAACCAGAAAATCTGAGTGTGATTTTTGATTAGGAAGGATTACATAAGTACGGGCCTATGGGGCCCTTCACCCTACCGTTGCCAATTTCCGTATAATCACAGTGCTGGCCTATCTCATGAAGTGTTGACCGCAAATTCTGAAATGTGCTTTCGATTAGGAAGGATCACTTATGTACGGGACTTTAATATTAATTATTGTGCAGTATAATTTCAAGATATCCCGGTTACACCAGGATGCCGACTCTTGCGTATGTTTTTACCCGGTCTCCTGTAATAAAATTCGGCGAAAATGACTACTTATACGGCATGCATTTTGACACAGATTTAAGTATATTTTGCAAAAAACATATATGAGAATGTTTTTCCTTATACTCCTTGTTTAGCGAATGTCATCTCCTTCAACTTTTATACTCAATAGGTTTTTTCAGTCTTAGAAAGTTTTCAGCTATAACAATGTTTTCGGACCCTAGTACCCTGATCAGAAGTGGTAATGCAGATCGGGTTCAAAATTGTTCGGGAATCGAAAATATTTCCCAAGTCCACACTACTTAAGTACTCAATTTCTACCCAATATGACTTTTGCAGGTGACTGGAAAGAAGCTCATTCAAGAGCCAGCATGGCTGAAATATCTCGCGATTGTCTTGCGCGATCATCAATATTACAACCCCTTACATAAGTAGTCCTCCCTAACCGAAAACACATTTTTGCATTTCGGGTAGCATTTCATGAGATCGACCAGTTACTGTCATTTTCGGAAGGGCGTTCTTTCCGATGTTATTGGGATTGAGTAAGCCATTGTGGTTGAGAGACACTGCTGAAGACAATTGGAATAGTCAAATAATGTGCTTTTGAGCTTTGATCTAACTACCGAATTTAGCGTTTCCCTATACTCGTCTGACGAGTGGTAGTCACTCCTTACCTGACCCCTCCCCATCCTTGTTGACGTAGTTTTGGCCTCCACCGTCCAACGCGAGACAGCACTCCGACGGCGGTTTCTCCGTCGAACAGCAGTCCTCGACGTCGTCGTCATCCTCGATTGTGTCCGGGACGCGCCAGGTTGTTCTGCGTCGCTCCACCGTGGACGAGGGCTTCGGTTTTGTCATCGCCCACTCCTTGCCCCCGGGTGTCCCGGCTGCCGATGGTGATCAGGCGAAAGCAAAACTCCTAGGCCAGTACATTGGTAGGTTGTGTGTCCTGTCAGACCTTCCATTCTCTAAATGAGCCGCTCCAGTGCTCAGTTTTCACTTGCCCGGGACTAGAGTTGAGAACCAATGGGGTTTTCAGAGTTTCCTCCGCCTTCTTTTTCAACCTCCTTTTTGACTACTACTACTACTACTACTACTACTACTACTACTACTACTACTACTACTACTACTACTGATGCTACTACTGCTACTACTACTACTACTACTACCACCACCACTACTACTACTATTACTACTACTGCTACTACC
>CACRXP010000479.1:42440-53774 GCA_902702965.1 Spirometra erinaceieuropaei | reverse complement strand
CTGTTTTAAATATACGATTGAGCTTCAAATTAAGGCATAATTTGATTTATAAAGTATTATTTTTTGACTAAGAAATAACTTGTTTTAGGAAAAAACACCCAAATCAAAAAATCGAATGTATGACAGGCTGACTATTTAGGGTCTCATGTAACTGTCAGCAGAGAAGGGAAATTTCACAAAACGACAAAAAATGGAAAAAAACACTAGCAAATGCAACGTAGTAGTCCTTTGTCCTTTAGCTTTTATAGTTGCTGTACGGCGGGAGGGCATGGAGACTACCAAATTGTCTCTGGTGATTTGGTCTATGTAATTATTAAGCAAAAATTCCAACTTCTGTATCATAAAAATATGTTTCCTTGCCTTGTCCCAATTTCTTTTGATTAGTGCAAAAAGATTTTCGATGAGACTTCGGTCCGGGTTGTTGGTGCGGATAAAAATGCTTCGAAGGCCGCAGGCAGAGAGGCTGGCGTTGGTCTAAAATATTAGAGTATAGTCGTAAGCTGAATTGGAATCATATCAGCTTTGAGCGGTGGACAGGGGCATTATCCTGCAACATTAGTGTCAATTCGACGTCCATGAATGCCGTTGTAACCGAAGGTATCCTTTACGATGTCGATGAACACCGTGCTATTTATCGTCTCCGCTGTTGAACGCCAGACCGGTCGCTCTCCGAATTTGATGGCCATCTAAACCATCAGGCGTCGACAGTTCTTGAAAGTTGGTGTCGACATAGTGTGCTCTCGTGGAAAGTTCTTCGCACATATGACTACCTGGGCCAACTTCGGAGGCTCGTCTGAAAATAGGACCGTCATAAAAGTAATTGCTTTTCCAGAAAGAAAGGCTGCGATCAACATATTTTTGAACAAACAAAAAACGTTCTCTGATAAGTTTTCTACTTAAGAATGGCTTTGTCATGGCATTTTGCTGATGGAGACCGATCTCTTTCATTCTTTTTCTAATTATGTGCAAAAAAACATTGACCGGTGTTCTCTGTAAATAGCCTTGAGGGGAATATAATGATATTTTTTCAGTGTCCGCCGAATGAAATCGTCGTCTTGCTTGCTTTTGGACCGTTTTGGCCCACCTTGCTTAGTTCTAGGCATTGTTTTATTATTAATTATTCTCCAGAGAGTAACCTAGCTAATTTTGAAAATACTAGCCAGCGACTCACGCGGCAGCCCTTCGGCTGCCAATTTTCGTATCCGCTCAAAGTCAACTTCCGATAGGAACTGTTTTGACATCTTTGCTACACGGCGTGGCGAAGAAAAGTGGCGGCATGTAGCGCGGAATCTATATATACGTGTTTACGCCTACTAGTTCCCGGTGTAGCAAAACAAACACCGTCGAACACGCTTTCTACTGCGTTTAACGATATAAAACGTTACAGTTTTGCTAAATAGAATGTAGGAAGAGAAAATTATTTCTTAATTCATGATAATAACGCGTTTGTACATACTTTACAAGATCTGATTTTCATGAACTAGAAATCCCAATTTCCGTTCCCAGAGTGGCCTTTGGTATTTTTCTTTGTTATATGAAAGTTACTTTATAACGCAACGCGTGCAAATAAGAGGTTTTAGTAGGAGATACTTATTAGAATAGGACATTAGATGGATATCCGGTGACGTCAAAATTTGCCTAATTTTGGTCCGTTGCCCCTCAATAAAACTGAACTAGTACGACTTCTTTAGAAATCATACCCGTAAGTGTCGGACATAGTAAAACTCGTAATGAAATTCTCCCATAGACCTTTAGTTAACAGTTAGCCTTCAATTAGTTGACGTAATGCACTCATCGTTACGGAACACGGTTAATACACGAGCCGTGGTGTGCGGATTTTCTCTCGAGAATCGTCCTAGCCCTCCGCCTTATCCCCACTTGCGATGAAATCAACAATTTAGTCGGGCAGGATCTTTCGGTCGGTTGTCATATGTAGCCGATTATGTCTCTGATAAGAGATTATCGAAAAAAGCTTGGTCATGAGCCTTTCCGTGGGAAAGTACCTCTTTTTCTGAAAGTGAGTATTTAAATGAGTTGAATATTCTTCTTTGCATATTTATCTTCCTCTTGTTGTAAGGCGATATTCTGCCGCGGGCTACTGGGGGGAGGTATATCTGCATTACTTCGCATGCTTCGCGAGCTGGCAAACAAGTGTCCCAAAAGTCTGCAGGCTGAAACATTCCAAATCGATATGACCTTTCTTACAAGTCCCCAAGAGTTAAGTGGGGCCTGGATCTCTGGCACGTTGACCCTGCGCCCGATTACGGAGTACTACGCAGTCATCTCCAGACAATAAACTTCTGTGGACGTTTAGATGCCTCGAAAAATAAATAAATGGTTCTTTCTTCCTAATTCGCACATGATCCTGGACCTGGAACATTCACTGAGGTCATCTTACCAGATCCTAGTAGAATTGCGCTCTACGGCGCAGCACTTTTTCCAGTTCTCGGTTGTACCTCTCGAAAAACATTCTAGACGACTTGAGCCGCTGAAAGCGATCTGAAGTGTATGGCCTAATTAACTCCCTTTTGAAAGGAATTCCTCTCAAATGCCGTGTCATCGATTTCTTTTTCAAGGGTTTGTGTTTCCAGGTATGCGGCATTTACTCAACAATTTTTGAACGCAGTTGCGCCGTTTTTGGCCTTGCTGCCCGACTTGTTTCGACCTTTATAACCAGAGGACCATGTCTAAACACACACCTTCCCTTCCACCCTCTCCATTCAGCTCGTCTTGTTCCCGGGAGCCCCGCAGAACGATCTCGTCAACTGCAGGTTGGCGACCTCGTTCTCTCCATCAACGGTGTCAGTATTGCCGGTCTCAGACGCGAGGATATCGTGCGTCTCATTCGTGACAGCGGCTGCCAAGTCTCTCTCAGCGTTCTTCCCCACAGTACCTGTGAGTCCATCCTGCCATCTGCCACCCCCCGCCGCTTTGGTCTAACAATTTAATGCATCATACTTTGATAGGATTTTCCTCCCAACAAACCGTCTTGTAATCGCTTCCGTCCTCGCCAACGGCAGAAGAGACTCGAGCTTCGGATTTTGCCATTCGGCCACCTACGAGGACCGCTCTGATTCGGCTCAGGAATTACCTTAAGTTGGATTGTATCGACCACATGTAGTCTCATATGACGGCAACGATAGGGTGTAGAATCCCCAGGTAATTTGGGCTAGCCTGTGGATCGTGTCATACGTTGAATGGTGGTAGAGAAGGTTTTACGGGACAACACACAGGACGGAGGTCAAATTCCGTTGTGTTTCGTATATCCTGACGGCAGGCACGGAGCTTTACCTACCAAATTTTATTCTTAGATTTTTCTCTGGACTGCCAGGTCATTGCGAGTGCTCCGTGAATAGGTTTTGACAACAGTAGGGTGTATGACCCCAACCAGCTTGGGTTAGCCTGTGGGCCGTGTCATACGTTGAGTGGTTGTAGAGGAAGTTTTACTGGTGGGGCAACATGCAGGAAGAAAAGCAAGAAGACACAGAAAATCGATAAATTTCTGCTGAAAGTCTTATCGTACCCTTTCATTTGGCAAAGAAAGTGAGCGCGATAATTGAGCAATGGACAAAAAGTAATTTAAAAAAAATAACTGACAGTTAATAAAGCGTCGCTAGTGAGTTTACATTTACTCAGGAAGGGGAGGAAATTTCAAACAATGGGACCAGTGAACAATACGCGATGTTTACAATCACACTGAATTTTAGGGTCTGTTTGTGGTTGTCCTACACCTTATCGTTACTCATATAACTTTGAGTTCTCTGGATCCCGCCTACGTCGCTGATGGAACAGTTACCTTTAGACCACCTACCTCCTAGCTAAAATCACAGTTTTACTGGTTTGACTTGGCGACTGACTTGCTGACCGACGACGACATAGATCAGAAATTACTGTCACTTACCCTTATCATTGCCTTCCAAAAGTGAGTGGCGGTTTTTTGTGTAAAATAAGCAAGACTGAAGGGAGAAGGGGTATTGAGGCAAGTAGAGCGTCGGGCATAATAATGCTCGGTGGCCAGACGATCCGAACTCGAATATCCAACGCTGCGGTTAGCTGTGGCCAGCTGACGACGGCTGATGAGCCGGAAACTGTCACCCTAATCCCCCTTGTCTTTGTCGCTATTCCTGCCGACATCAGTGGTGTTCGCTACGCGAGTCTCAGCGAGGACTGTAGATTGATCCCCTGGTCGGCGGATTCTGTTCCAACGACCGCGGTCTGTTTTTTGTGTTAATATCTCGCGTCTCGAGTAGTTGGGATTGTCCGTTTACCCTCGAGCAGTATTTTTAACTCCTGTTTGCGTTATTTGACCTTGGATTTATAGGTTTATCCAGTTCACACTTTGTCAGCGGCGCGAAGCTGGCCTAGCACCTTAACATCTTCGCCTGCCTGATAATAGGTGCGGGGTCATAGAGTCAACTTGCTGCCTTTCTTTCACTGCATGTAACATCATGTCTGGTGGTTGGTGTCATCATCGTCGACTGTCTTCTATAACTGCCTGTCCCCGGGCCCCACTGCACTGCCTGAATCGTGCATGTTCGAACGTGGCAGTTGTGATCACAGGACTGCTGTGTATGCTTTGGCGACCTAACTCCTTGACACACGCCTGAATTAACGAAAGGTGGCTAATCAGTCGGAAACCGGTTCAGGCGTATCCACCAAAAAATCGAACCACTAGTGAATGGCCGTCAGTTGAAGGAAAAGGCAAAAAGTAAGCATATGGAGTACTATTTAGTTGGTTAGAAATATAACAATCTTCTGTGGAAAATTGGAGCTGTGGTGAACGCAAAAACATCCTGTCAAATGAGTGAACTCAGTAGCTGAGTACATAAAACAGCAGTAACGTCTTAAAACTGTTCTTCACACAAACACAGTAGACCTGCCATCTCATGGAATGTTAGCCGGAATTCTGCCATGTGCTTTTGATTCCAAAAAAATCACTTAAGTAAGGTCGCAGTACTAATTCTCGTACAGCATAATCCAAGGATATTTCAGCCACACCAAGATGCCGGCTTTTGAATAGGCCCCCTTCCGGTTGCCTGCAAATAGACACTGGAGGAAAAGGGCCACTTAAGTAGTATGCATTTTTCCTTCTACTTTTCGGTGCCTCTATAAATGCAAATGCATTTTTTGTAGAAAACTTGCACAAAGTACTTCTTCTTGTACTCATTTGGTGATGAACTGCGCTGTCTTGAAATTTTATAGTCAAAAGAAGACAATTTTTCGATCATGATAAAGTTTATCATTATGAGATTTTTAAGACCATATAGCGTTGCACCAGCACGCATATTAATGGTTGCTTCCGAAGTGGACAACAAGGTCAGCACCCATTACGAAATTTTATGAGTCCTATATGAAACCTTAATAGTGTATTGAAATGTATGATTTTCCCTACAGGGAATGCATACAGTTTGTAGTTTGGAAACCCTGAATGCCAGCGTAACGACAAGTCGGGTTTAAAATTGTTCGGAAATTGAGGAAGGTTTTCTAAAACTGAATGACACTACTTCTTTAAGTACCAAATTTCGAGAAGACGTAATTTTTTTACCAAATTAGTGCAAGAAAGAATATGTTTGTGAATGGAGTGTAGTTTATGCAGGCGGTCGGAAAGAGGCCCATTCAAAAGCTGGCCTCCTAACGTGACGTGCATGTCTTGAGACCATGCTGCACGTTAATTAATATTATAACGCTGCTTGAGTAATATTTTCTTATAAAACGCAAATTTCAGGATTTTGACTAAAATTTCATGAGATAGCACATCTATTGTACATCTGAAGCAGAATAACGTCTAAAAAACTGCTCTTTACATACGTCCGTGGCGCATATCTCCCACAAACCGGTGTTATGTGAAGTGCGGCACATAGATGAGTGCATAGTGTTTGAACATGCGTTTAAAAAGCTTATTACGGCAATTCGATGTATTTTTTCGTTTTTATTGCGTGAGTTGCGATTGATTAGAGCAAAGATGATTTCGGTTGATTTTTTCGATAGAAACACTTCAGGGGTAAAGGTTTCTATATGGTCAGTGACTAATACATTCGAACAGAGTTGGCAGATGAAATCGTAAGCATACCTTTTTTGTACCAGGAGAACCTTTACTCAATAAGGTTATTGTGTCCTGTTTGGCGGCGACGTACTGTGCTGAGTTACAGAATGTAGTCAAAATATCAGTAACTACTGATTTCAGAATTCTTAGCGACTGTCCGAAAACACGGATTCTATAGTTTGAGTCTATAAAAACCTTGGAAATATTATGTATTTTGAAAGAATTTACTGAAGTATCGACTTCTTGGACGTTTTTTCCACGAAAATGGCCTTTTGAGTCTTATTTGAAGGCTTATCCAAGCATGAAACCTTATTGCCGACATAAGCATGACGTCCGCAACGTACAGTAGATGTGCTAACTCATGAATTTTTCTGATTCATTTTCGATGCCCTTAAACATTCAATTATATTTCACGCAAAAAATGTATAAAATATTCATTCTTTTGCTCATTCGGTAGAAAATTGCGTCTGCTTTCAAGTTTTTACTCAAGGGACGGGTATGATTCGGTCTCAAAAAAGTTTCTAATTGTGAGATTTCTTAATACCGTGAAATGACCGTTCATAAATCGTCATGTCTCAGCATTTACCAGCGTGGCTTGTAAAGTTAACAATATGGATCAAATCCACTGTTACATTTTATGAACTCCATATGGTTTCCTCTTAATATCGTAGAGAAATGTGTGGTTTGCCGCACGCGGAAAATATACGGCCTGTAGTTCGGAAACCCTGAATTCAAGTGTGACGGCAGAGCGGGTTCAAAATTATTCGGCCATTGGACAAATTTTTGAAAACCGAGTAATACCCTTCCTTCGAGTATAAAACTAGAAGAAGACCCAATTTTCTACCGAATGAGCAAAAGAATGAATATTTTTATGCATGTTTTCCATGAAATATAATTGGACATTTAGGGGCATCGAAAATCAATAAGAAAAATGCATGCCTCTTAAGTAGCCATTTTTTACAGTGTGGTTTTTGCATGCAGCCAGGAGGACGTTCTTTCGAAAGCTGGCATCCTGAGGTAACTGAGATATTATAGAATTATGCTGCATGATGAATAGTTTTACAACCCTGCTTAATTAATCTTTTCGAACCGAGAACGCATTTCGAAATTACGGCTGATTTTTCACTATAAGACTGGAATTATTATGCTATTCATCCATTTAAAAAACCGTCTCTGTAAACAGCGCCTTGGTATGATGTTTTGGACTGGGAAGTTTGGTCTCCCTCAAAACCTTTGCATTCCTCACTGGGGCTTTTTCGATCCCAGATACCATGTCCCGGCTGTCGGTTTTATTCAAATGCCTCCGATCAGGATCCCCAGTTTTTCGGATGGATGAACTCTGAATTCGAGTATAATCATTTTGTTTGCAAAATTTGCTTCCCGTTCCACAAAATATTGCACAAAATGACTGAGCAAACAGGCATTCTAGCACGATGCGACTCACGCCTTGTGTTCTATGTCTGTTCACTTACTGTTAATCTAGCGACGGCGCATTACGAGAATCACATCGCGGCAAAGAAGGACTATGTTCACCACCACCACCAGCAGCAGCATCATCACCAACAGTTCGGACCACCGCTGCCGTCGTTGCCACTGCCAATGACATCCAGCGTTCCAGCTCTCCTCTTTGAGATTACTCTCTTCCGCAGCAGTCGTGGTTTCGGTTTCTCCATCCGCGGTGGTCACGAATTCAACCAGATGCCTCTTACCGTCCTGCGTATCGCTGAAGGTGGTTCCGCCTTCCTTGATGGACGCCTAAGGGTATGTGTTTTGTTGTGTCCTGCTGTTTTCGTTTTTTTTGCTTCGACTTCGTCCTTCATCCGCTGTTTTTCACCGACTTTTAAAAAGGCTGGCGAACACAGTTGCATTAATCACTCGTCAGCCTAGGGGCTGCGTCATGACTATGCCGATAATTGAAGAAGGGGCCGTCTTCATTTAGTCGGATCTGGTAGCCCTTTGATGATTGAAATCTTGCTGCCTCTGGTCGCCCATCGGTTCTACCTTGGTAGCAGTGACATATGGGCCGTAATTCGAATATCGAGTCATTCCAAGGTTGAAATGTGATTGGTCCTGGGTAGGTCTTGGAAATGCGCTAGTCACGACTGGTTAATCGGGTTGCGAGCTGGATACGCGTTCGATTGCTACCAGGGTTGATAAGCTAACCGGAATTCTTGACGTTAACGCAGTAGTCGGCCTCGAACAGATAAAGCTTTTAATAATCTTTTTATCTTTTCGTACTGTATGCTAGTAGATGGCTCTTCGGTCTTTTGTACGAGCGTCGAATCTTTCAACGAATATAGCCTACCCACTAGAACGAGCCGAAAGCAGGGAAGTGCAGTAAAGGTTTGTTTCTCCTACCCTGGCGTCATCAAGTGAGTTATTTGAAGTTTGGATTTTCTTTGTAACAACCGGGAAAGTCTGGGAAAATTCCACCCTTAGGCGCATCTTGATTCCCACACATTAGAATGCAATATGGCTAGCAATAGCCCTCCTTTCGAATGAGCCTGATAACCGGGCCCTTTCTCGAACAGGGTCTCGTGTTGGTATCCAAAGTGTGCTTCAGCACAGGTTTCTTCGACGTCACAATTCGCAATACAGGACCAACCTGGCGGCCTTTTTTGTCTCAAAGTTTGCTGTGATCTGAAGGCGATAAGCCCTCTTAGGTTGTGGAGATAAAACCTTAGCCACCCAATATGTTTCAAATGCCTATCAGCGTGCTAGTAGGGCGAACAGGTGTTGGGAGCATAGGGCCTCCCGCGTAATTTCGTCAACGGGTACGCTCAAAAATAAGACGAGAGCCTCGACCCCTTTGAATTTGATGGTACACGCAGGTCAGAGACAACTGTCTGATGCCACTCAAAGAAGCCTAGGAGCAAAATAACGGCAGCAGTCCTTGTGCGGATGGCCGAGCACTCGCTTTTAACTCAACAAGACCAATCCCTGCTTTCGAATTCGACCAGCGTGTCACCTTTCTACAAGTTTTTTGCATCATTTTCGGCTCTTGCAGAGCACCTTTTTCTATCCCTTTTCCGCTCCGAGTTATTGTCCTTCCCCCGACGAAGGCGCCGTACATATCGTCAGACTTTCGGCGACGGTTTACTATTTGACCCCACTGAGGAGACAGACGGGCGACAAGAACTCCTGTAGCACGGGAATGCTGGTAATAGCGCAAGTCTACTATCACTATAAACTGGTTCACGCGCGAGTCACTGTGCCTGCTCTCAACCCGCTGTGAAGCACGCGGTGGACATCGTCGGCCACAGCGATCGAACTGCCAATATTTGTTTTCCGGAAGCAAAAGTGGAAACTGGCATGTACGCCATTAGCTTTTTTAAGTATAATAATTAAGCACGCAATGTGAAGTGCTGGAAATTAGGGGGTTAGAAACGGGCGGAAAACCGACGGTATTGGTTAGATATTCCAGCCGAACTGACCCCAGCCCCTGATGGCCAATCGTACTGGAGGGGAAGGTGTGAAGAATATATTGTTACATCGGAATCGCTTGCTGAACATGACTGAAGATATGGTTGAATTTGTTAGTGTTGTTAGCCTAACTGCGAGCCTATGTCGAAAGCTTAACCCTAGCACCTAATCCTTACTTCAACCCCAACCTCTGACCCTAAGCCGTGACCCCTCTAATTCGAACACTAGCACTAATGGTAACACCTGAGGGGGACGTGACGAAGAATGAGCAAAAGTTGGAACGAGGCCACATGAAGCCTACTCAAATGACCTAAGTAGGCATTCCACATTAACAAATACTAAGTGGGTCACATACCCGATCGTCGCCACTTTCCTTGCACTGGCTCCACGCCTTCATATTGAACGCCCTTTGCGGCATTTGACCCAGTCTTCCGTCCTCCAACTTCCTCCATCTTCCTACCCTCCGAAATGGGGATTTGCTTGCCGCTTAGCTTGATCTGCAATAAGCGACTTTAAAATAGTCCCCATGGGGATCCTACACCACTGACTGTGTTAGTATCCTTGTGCTTTGCTTAATGTCAAATTCTTTATCTCTTCCTTCCTTCTAAGGTTGGCGATGAACTGGTTCAGATTAATGGCCATTTCACCGCAGGCATGTCTCATCGTCGGGCGGTTGAGATCATCCAGGCGGGTGGAAATATGATCCGTCTGGTGGTTCGTCGGCCCTCCTCTCTTGTGCACTACTCCAATCTCCCTCAATCACGGGGCTATCGCGGTCCTCCCTACGCTTTCCATCCAGAATTCCAGAATCCCCCTCGCCTTTCCTCAGGTAGGGTAACTTCGACCCGGACACTTGCCTTTTTGTGTTCAGTTACGCTGGATGCACCATCCCCTGTGGTTAGAGACGAAGAGGCGAGTTCCAGGAAACAGTTCAGAAGAAGATTCGACCGCTGGAACATGAGCTCTATTGACCTGGCTATTCGCATTTCCAGAGACAGCCACTGATGAAGGTGGTGACGGCACCATG
Source organism: Spirometra erinaceieuropaei (assembly GCA_902702965.1). Classification (NCBI taxonomy): domain Eukaryota; kingdom Metazoa; phylum Platyhelminthes; class Cestoda; order Diphyllobothriidea; family Diphyllobothriidae; genus Spirometra; species Spirometra erinaceieuropaei. Next base: position 43,281 of record CACRXP010000479.1, on the reverse strand, counting down.
GGTTCAAGGTTTATAGGTTGCAGTCGCCATGCCACTATATACCTACGATAAGGAACGGCTCCCGCGCCCATCATCGGAGCTCGTATTTGCTGCAATTATTGCTTGTTAGCCTACACCCGAGTCGTTAATTGCGGTAATTTCCTTAACCGTTGTTGATCCACGTCCTGGTAGTGCATAGGCCATTTGATTCGCGTTCACAGGAACTGTCGTTCACCGGCGCTCTGCCCAGACAGTCTTGGCACAGAGTATGGGATTGGGAGGTCATTCCGCCTGTTACTCGACTGCAGGCCGGAGAACCATGACGCAAATAGCACGCAGCTGAAGCGGTTTTCGCTTCTCGCGTGAGTTTTGGCCTCGACAAACTTAGTGTGGCCAGGTCCTGCGCACGCCCTTTAGATACTGCTCCGTCTATGCCTGCCTCCATTACCTTTATCTGCGGTTGTCTCTGGTAATGGGTTTCAGTGAAAATCTGAAGCGTCAGACCGATAAACGCCTTGGTCTAGCGACCGCATCTTCGCCTTCTGAATCATCCACCCTGTTTATGGGTAGGTGGCGAGCAGGGTAAGAGTTCTACAAGGAGGATCATTGGGCTGGCTGGTTTTCTCAGCGCTGAAATTTTGGCCATTTTGACGTCCTTCGGGACGGCGGATACCTCTTAGGTGCACATTTTATCCTGCCATAACTCTTGCCACAACAGGCTTTTCACACAGACCCCTTATTTTTATTGCTTTGAGCCCGCCGGGTTTTTCTTCAGCACCGTCTCCAGTATTCACTGGGTTTTCTTTTAAACACCGTCTCCATTTGTCCCAACAGCTGGTCTGTAAATGCGGTAAGTCTTGTG
>CACRXP010000479.1:30535-42384 GCA_902702965.1 Spirometra erinaceieuropaei | reverse complement strand
TCCTCGCCTCTACTGAATGTCTAAATATAGTATCCTTTTGTGTGCAACTGTTAACTTTGCCCTCCTGTCATGCATGCGATTGTCGACAACTTTTCCACGGAAACCCCGAACTCTTCGTTACCCTGCCCGGCTGCCAAATGGACACCTCGTCATTTATTCAGTAGCGAGTGCACCCACCACGCGAAGGCATCGCTCTGTGTGCTATCTGCAACCGAGCCTTTTATTTTTAGCTACGAGGAAGTACGAAGAACTCCTAGTCGGTCCCACACTTATCGCCGGAAATAGAAAAGGACAGAAAATAGCCAAAAATGACATCTATTAAAAATAATGGTTCAAAAAATCGATTTAATGAGCACCTTAAAACTACGATATTTTTAATAGTAAACAGAACATAGGATAGAGGGGCATAATGCGAGTAGCTTCAGTTGTAACAATTCATAATTTACGAATGTCTCATGCGTGTGTATAAATGTATCCACTAACTTCGTGAAATGCAGACTTTTAAATGAATTTGCCAAGTGCCTAATCCGGCTTCTCTTCCATTGGGAAGTTTATGTTTACCTTATAGCAGTTTCGTTTGACGAAACTAGGAAACATGTTTTGAGAGGAATACAATTTGTCCCAAGGGCTGACCACCGTCTGGCAATTGTGATTAAGTAGTACTTGTGAGCATAAACATTCCCCTGTCGACCAGTAATCGGAATCATTTTCTAGCAAAAGTAGTACCCCTCCGGGGGCACCCTCGAACATCAAGCTACCGCTGAATTTATCCCTCGTGTATTGCTACACGGACGAAGTAGTTTGTGTGCCTTGCCTTACTCACACGAGCAGGAAGCGGGTCCTCCGGTACGCCAACAGCGCTCGGCCTTCGTACGGTAATTGCTACTTCCGTTCAGTAAGTAGAGTTTGTAATTCACAAGAGTCTCGGGGCTGTGCTTGTGCTTGACAGACGTTGGCTTTCTTTGTTGCAACCTTCAGTTGGAAGTATGATAGTGACAAACCCAAGAAGAACACAGAGACGTTGTAGATGTTCCGTCTGGCATCCATCCGCAACTTCGCCTGTATATCAGCTGTTTTTGAGACATTTCCCTTGCTGTAAGCTTCCTCTAAGCCAGGCGATTCTCTCATATTCTCACGCTTTCTGTGTTTCTCATACTGGCTCTTCTGTCTACTAGGCTGCATCTCTCATCTTGCTGCGTGTTGTCCCCCCCCTCCTAGGTAATCTCTTTTGTAAATACACTGGTGACCCTCTTGGTGATGCTGGTGGCGCCAGTGGCCAGTTGACCCGCGAGCACCACTGTTCACAGTGCTCCCTAACAGCCCACGCCTGGGCCGACTCGAAGGAGAGCCTGCATTTGAAGGCGGACGCCTGTGAACGGAATAGCTGCGGCACCCGCTGGTCGTCCTCTGACAACAGCAACGACCCCGTGATGAATCCATCTCATCCCTCAAGACAGTTCTCAGCCGGTGGCGACTTTAACTTCACCTCACACATTCACTTGTAACTCCTGATGCTTCTGATCTGGCTAATTTGTGGGCTCTTGGCCTGCGCTTTGTGACTCCCCCGCCCCTGCCCCGTGTGCATACCCAGTCTCTTACTTATTTTCTACGTTGATAACGGTCTTGTAATTATTTTTTCCGAGGCTTTATGCCCTTTCTTTCACTTTGCCTTTGCTGAATGGTATTACTTGATCGCAATGCATTTCTGCGTTCTCAAAACTGGTGGAGGATTCGTTGTAAGGTGGTCACCGTAGTCACATGTTTCGAAAGTGGCACACAAGGAGGAATTGCCGTTTAAATGCAAATTAGCCGCAATTTACCATCCCCTCTTGAATTCTACTTTTGTGTTGCCTCAAATGGCGTCAGCGACGGCGTACTCTTTCTGTAGTCGACCGAATTTATGAGCATGTCCCGTAACCTGGTCAGTGAACACACTTTCCGATCGCAACGGGGAAGATAACAGACCCGTGACGATCCACGACAGCAGATCTGGACAGTTCAACCCATTCTCTTCGCCAATGACGGAGACCGAAGGCCCAGGAACCACTTCCATGTCCTCACGAACCACGTCAAGCCAGGTTTTGGATTGGCCCCCTCTTCGACGCCTCCACTGGAGTAACAGTGCCGGATCGAGGGCAGTAGCACAGAGCCTCTGAGGTGGACGACGAAGAACATGTCCAAACCCCCTCGTTCGCCTTTGTTGGATGGCCTGAGTTATCCTTGCGATGTTGTCGCAGCGAGCGCGGACTGTTCCACTTTAGACGAAGTCTGTATCTCACTCGAAGGATGGTCCTCAAGCAGTGCTAGTCAAATACCTCCAGTTTTCGTTCGTCCTCCTACCATTGTAAATTCCCGATCGAAACTTACAGGGCAACGAGTCCGTGGCTCAGTGGTTAGAGGCGTTGGACTTCTGACAAACAGGTCGGAGGGTCGAACCCCAGGTGTGCTACACTTCAGGGTTGGGTATGACTGACTGACGACAGGGCTAATAAGCCAGAAATGGCCATTCCAGTCTCCGTTGCCTTTGTCGGTAATGCCGTTCTGCCGACACCGGTTTTCCCAGCGTTTATGTATAAACCGACCAGTTTGGCGACCTCGTTCACCCGTGACACCGCAGACTGCAGTTCATCAAAACTTGAAACAAGTAAGGCAATATAATCGGCGTAGTCGAGATCAGTCAGTCGGTGTCCGGGTGCAAACTCAACACTGTCAACTTCGTGTAGGGTCCCCCGAGAATCCAGTCAATAGCGTAGTTGTACAGAATGGGCGACACGATACGACTTTGTCGAAGGACAGACCGAATACCGAACGGTTGGAAATGATTATTGTGGTCCAGAACTCTCGCAGTGGCGCAGTCTACCCCCACTATTCGCGGTGTTAGGGGCGAATACTTACGCCCCCTCTAAAAACGCTTACGATTGCCAATTGCAGTGTTTAAACACCAAATGTAACTTAAGCTATCATGTTGAAACACTTTAATACAATTTCAAAGTCATCTTTCAGCGTTACGTCCCAATACATGTGGCCTAGAGCTACGCGTGAACACACCTACAGTAGGTGTGCTAACTCATTAAATGTTAACCGAAATTCTGAAATGCGTTTTCGTTTAGAAAAGATTACTTGAGTAGGGTTGTTATATTAACTAACATACAACACAATTATATAATAGTTTAGTTACCTCGGGGTGCCGGCTTTCGAACGAACTTCTTTCCGACCGCATGCAAATAGCACACTAAAAAAGGACTACTTAGGCAGTATGAATTTTTTTCATTGATTTTGGATGCCATTAAAAATGCAATTGTATTTCATGGAAAACACGCATAAAAATATTCATTCGTTTACTCATTCGATAGAAAATTACGTCCTGCTCCAATTTTATACTCGAAGGGAGGCTAAAATTCGGTTTTAAAAAGTTTCTAATTATGAGATTTTTTTAATACCATGAAATGCCCGTTCATAAAACACAGTGTCCCGGTATTTGCTAATGTGGCCTGTAAAGTTTACAACATGGCTCAAATTCACTGCTACATTTTATGAACCCAATATGGTCTGCTCTGTGTACCGTAGAGAGATATACGGTTTTCCTTAAACGGAAAATATATGGCTTGTAGATTGGAAACCATGAAGGCAAGAGTAACGGCGGGTTTAAAATAAATCAGGAATCGGAAAAGTTTTTAAAAGCCGAAGTATGCCCTTCCATCCAGTACGGAATTGGAAGCCGTCATTTACTACCGAATGATGATTGTTTTTATGTATGTTTCCCGCGAAATATAATTGAATTTTTAAGGGCATCGAAAACTAACGAGAAAGGTTCATGCTACCTAAGTAGTCATTTTTTAAAGTGTGGTATTGGCATGCAGCCTAAAAGAAGTTCATTCGAAAGCCGGCACCTCGAGGTAACTGAATTATTATAGAATTATGCTGCAGGATGATTAGTTTTAAAACCTCATTTGAGTATTTTTTTCGAAACGAAAACCCCTTTCAAAATTCCGGTTAACAGTTTGTGAGTTAACACATCTGCAGTACAATTGCTACTTTTACCATGGCAAAAACCTCTATACTCAGAAATGCGCACTGTCTTCCGACCAGTATTCAAGTCTTACCGCTTTCCTTTAGCGTATAAAGTATAGAGAAATAAAGTTAGTACATCTAACAGTACAGTTACAATAAATGCATATAATTGGTTAATAGTTTAGATGTGCCCCACGAAAAATGAAATCCGAAAATATGTGAATAAGCGGACAATGGATCGCGAATGGTCGGGTGTCAACCGTACCTCTTGAGCACGTCTGTCAAATCTTATAATTAATGAATTCCTTGCTCGCTGAAATGTTCACATAAGTGAAAGGCTCGACAAGCCCATATAGGTTAGAAGTCCTGTTCTCCTGGGAATATTCGCTGGGTAGACCAGCGGCAAGAATAAGGCGAGGACGCAAACACACCTATCCGTATCACCAGTCGGCTGACTGGAGCACAAGTTGTTGACTTTGTCTCTTTGATTTCTAACGCGCAACTCAACTCTGATTAACTGGCATTTGTTGGTAACCAAGGGAACGAATGGGAAAGCTGAGGGCGTAGTCTGAAATGACTAATGTATTAGAGGCGGAAACTTGCCGTTAGAAGTCCCAAAACAGCACGAAAAAAATTACAGTAGAATCGCATTGAAATGAGAGGGCTTAAATCGCCGGACTTTTCAGATTCCTTCTCGGTCTCATAATCAGAAATAACAACAGGCGGTCTTAGTGGACGTACGTGGGTGTGGTGTTTATTAGGTGCTGTTGCTGTGTGACTACGAGCCGGCTAATATTAACAGCTCTCACGCCGGCGTTGCTCGTTCCTGGCGCGATTATGGTTTGGCTGTCCGCATCGCAAACCTTAGCGACCGCGGGCCCATCACTAACGTTCTTGATTAACATAATTATTACGCAGCCATTAAGCTCGCCGGCACCGTCGTTAAGAATAATGTTCACACGCACGCTCTCCGCATAACGAACTACTCCGCCCAGACAGCGTTATCGTTAACTAGGGAGGGTGGGCACCCTAGCTATGACCGAGTCCTCTAAACGAACTGCAATTTGAGGACAGCCTTCATACTTGTTTGACCATCAGCGTCTAGATCAATGTCTGTTACCGTTCCTGATTATGGGTTGCGGCATGAATCTGAGGCGTCTGACGGATAGAATTACTGTTCTCGGCTTTTACCTCTTAAAGGAATCTATCACTGGAAAGGAAAACAGGAAGAACAGCGGTTTACATCATTTTTCAGGTCAGCGGCTGCCAATTTGCGACATTTGTTGAGGAAGGCTGAATAGCTAAACAATAAGTTCGTTTGCTGTCGTGAACCGGCATTGACTTAACTCAAGTTCACATATCGGGGAGGTTTATATCCGTGTTAATCTGAGAGTTGAGCCTATTGAACTAGGTCGGCTGCGGCGACGGTTATTCTTGGTTTGACGAGAGTGCCGCTCACCGACCAGACCCCACTGCAGAACTGTAAATGGCGGTTCTGGCGGTTTCAGCCTTAGAATTTCAGTCTAGACCCTACACAGGCGATCGCGTAATGCCGAGTATTCAGCAATCCACAATTCCACAGTTTTGTTCCCTTAACATCAAACGAAATCTAGTCCAGGGATTGGCAGCTAGAGTGAGGTGCATCTGCTCACCTGAAGCTATTGAAGCAGAGCTCCAACAACTGCGGAATACACCTCGCGAGACGGATATCCAGATAGATTTATCCTCCAAAATATTGGGTAACGTATTGCAAAGCCCACTGTTGCGGCTACAGAAGAGAAAGATGTATTCATAAGACTGCCTTTTGCAGGGGACGCAGCGAGCGATCTAGTCAGACGACGCTTAACTACAGCTGTCACAAGAGCACTCCCCGCGGCGAATTTACGCGTATGTTTCACAAACTGTCCCCTCCTACTTTTGAGAGGTAAAGACAGACTACCGTTGAAGACCACATCAATGTACATTTATTCCTTCACTTACTCCTGTGGAGCGGTATACAACGGCCGTACAACGAGACGCCTGGTAAAGAGGGTGCGTGAACATATGCCCGCCTGGCTAGACAGAGGTGAGATCCGATTGATTTCGAGTGCTTTTCTCGCATATTTAATAGATACGGATCACCGAGTCGATGCCAAGGAAGCATTTCAAGTTGTCTGTAGGACACCAACAAGCTTATCTAAAGGCCTACGCCAACGGATACTGGCAACGGCCGAGGAAGTGGCTAAACGGCTAGCGAATCCGGTGTTATTCTGTCAGAAAACCCTGAAACAAGCGCTCTCTCTACCGTGGCCAACGCCAGCCTCAAGTGAAGACGACATGCCGCCTCAAATCCCCAATTGCAGTGATGGGTACTCCGTGTACTCAGTCCAAGAACATCCCTCAAAGACTCTCTTACCCCCCTCCCCTAGTTCTGAGGATCAAACCGCGCCGACGTCGTCATGCGGGCGGCGTGGGGAAGATGAGTGTTAATGACTTACTTGCCCTGAGACACCTATAAACACTGTTAATTTTGTACATTTTCACTCCTCCATGTAACTATATTGGCCTGACGAAGAATAACCGAAAACGCGTGTTTGCCAACTTGACTTTTCAATCCGATTAGGGTTTCATGCACGTACAAATTTGTCAGTTATGTTCATTTGCAGGTGGTGTCAGTTGTAGACATTCGTAAGTGGAATAGCATTACCGACAAAGACAAGACAGATTGGAATTGCCGTTTCTGGTTTATTAGCCGTCATCTGCCAGCCGTACCCAACCCCGAGGTATGGAACATTTGGGGATCGATCCTTCGACCCGCTGGTTAGATGTCCAACGCCTCTAACCACTGAGCCACGAGCTCGCTGTCCTGTCGGTTTCGATCGGGAATATACAATGGTAGAGGGCCCTCACCAATCGTTCTTACGGAACTCATTCGCCTCAGGTGTTCCGCACATTGGGTTGGGTATGGCTGGCCTACGATGGATAATAGACCAGAAATGACTATTCCAGTCTTTGTAGGTAATGCCATTCTGCCTATACCGTGCGTCACTGTGAGGTCGCTGGTTGGGCTGGAAAGAAAACCCTAAGTCACAACTGGACGAATGAGTTCTGTAAAAGCTATCGGTGAGCCTCCCTCTACCATTGTACATCCGTAAGTGTAGAGTCAAACATTTTTAAACCCCAGTAGGAGGTCCGTTTGCTATCCCACAACAACGATATCTGTCACGATGCATTCCACTTAAAAACGTGCAAGTCCACTTGATCTTTGTGAACTTATCGAGACCCTTGTTCGATCAAACCCGTGAAGGTATCCGGCATTAGAGATGAGAATGGTAGGTAAACGGTGATCCTAATACACGTTGTGGCCTTCGGGGAACTTAAGCACGACTATATTTCTACTGACTCTGTTTAAGTAGCAACTTATAGGTAAATGGAATAACGACACCGTACAATAATGCAAACTGTCAGTTCCAAGGGAAAGCCGAGAGGAGTAAACCCACCGATTTTAAAGACACGTCTACGTTATTTTCGAGGTTAAAGTTTGATACTCCCGCGGTTTGCCCTAACTTTTGTGAGTAATGACTCCAGACACGCATCTGTTTTGAAAAGTGTCTCCTCTTGTGGTCTCAAGCAAGTTCGTGGCCTAATGCATGAAGGCTATCGAGATTTATGGATGATTGTTAATAACTCACAAACCGATTCCAATGCGTGGACTCAATATCTTTGTTAATAAATAACAGCTGTTAGGGGATTAAAAACATGAAAGAAATACTAGGGGCAATGTTACGTTGTTTAAAAACGCCCGTTTTTTAGAAAGGCGCAGAATCCCGAAAACGTCAAAAATGGTTGTAATTCGGTAAACATCATTTTCGGATGTACTGAATTTCTGCCCGTGCAAAAACTAAGTAAATATGACAGCGCAATGAAACTTGTCGCGACAGCTTGCGTCATAGGCGGGCCCTTGCCACTATGACCTTCAGGTCCTGTTCCGGAGAGGAAGAGGAAAGGGCGGACGCCAGTAGAGAGAGTGACGGGCTCGTGGCCCAGCGGTTAGAGGCGTTGGACTCCTAACTAACAGGTTGCGAGTTCGAGCCTCGGGTGTTCCACACTTTGGGGTTTGGTATGACTGGCTTACGACAGCTAATAGGCCAGAAACGCTCATTCCAGTCTCCCTTGTCCTTGTCGGTAATAACAGAGAGCATTGTATTCTGTAAAAAAGTAAATGGATAGCAGGCTGGATCAAGTTGGTCGTCGGATGAGGGCGCACGCCGGCCGCGCTAGAGCAGAGGCCCGGATGTCACCGGGGCAGACATCGGAGTGTCTTGAGCGAAAACATGTCCGAGTCAGCCTTGTGAGATTTTTTAGTACCCTGAATTGGCCGTTCATAAATCGTCATGTCTCTGCATTTACCAATGTGGTTTGTAAAGTTGACAATATGGTCCAAAGCCATTGCCAAATTTTATGAACCCCATATAGTCTCCTCTTAATACCACAGACAAATTTATAGTTTTCGGTACGCATAAAATATACGGCTTGTAGTTTGGAAACCCTGAATACAAGTGTAACGGCAGGTCGGATTCAAAATTATTCGGGAATAGGAAAAGTTCTTTAAAACTGAAATATACTCTTCCCTCAAGTATAAGATTGAAAGAAGACGTAATTCGCTACCGAATGAACAAAAGAATGAATATTTTTATGCATCTTCTCTATAAAATATAATTGAATTTTTAAGGACATCGAAAATCAATGAGAAAAAATGCATGCTACTTAAGTAGCCATTTTTTACAGAGTATGGTTTTTGGATGCAACCGAATAGAAGTTTATTCGAAAGCCAACATCCTCAGGTAACTGAATTATCATAGAATTATGCTGCATGATGATTAGTTTTACAACCTTTCTTAATTAATCATTTCGAAATGAAAACTCATTTCGGAATTTCGGTTGACATTTCATGAGTTAGCCCACCTACTGTAACTACCACAAGATATTCCCTATTGCCTCTGGTGCCTAGTCATCTCATTTCTAAAATATCGGAGTATCTTGTCCAAACAGAAAAGTACTGTCAGTAACAGCAGCAACCGCAGGCTGACTGTAATAGAACTCAGCACAACAGCCGCCACACAGTCCATATAAAGCTAATTTATCAATGACAACATTGGGGTTTTCTGCGCAGTAGTGTCCGATGAAAAGGTGACACGCATGCAACATGTTAGTGTGACTGTCGTGAACGACGACGACCACCACCACCTCTAGCCCACGCGGTGGGCGCAGACGTGACATGCAAGGGAATTTTTTTACAATGGAGCAGACTTTCGACGTATCGACCTCACTCCACTCTTCCCCTGTCCGCATTGTTCCAGTGGTAGGGCATGGTCAGTGAGACCGGAGGCGGGCGGGAGAGCAGCGGCTGACAGGAGCAAGCAGTCCGCCTATGCCTGCCACGCACGACCTGAGACTCTAGGCTTCAGTTTTTGAGTTAAGACGTCACCTAGGTGAGAAGGACCGGTGTTCGACGATAGCCTGACAAGGAAAAGCATGTCAGAGGAAAGGGGAGTGCTCACCGGATCGAGGGAGTTGTTTGACTGACGTTTCAGAGAGCTTGGGCGACTCTGCATTATCGAAGCTTCTAATGCAAAAATCGATCAGAATTTTGAAACACACTGCCGCACACCAGCCGACAAGAGTTGAATGGCAATACCTTTCGAGCCAATGGATACTCAAGCTATTTTATCAACCAAAGCAGACACCGTTTGAACAAATGACGGCTACAAGAATAACAACCCGAAGTCTGGAGGACTATTCCTTACATTAAAGGAGTCTCCGAGGCGGTTTCACGACTGTTATAACCCACCAGGGTAGGCATTGCCCATCGAATCCAGGCGACGCTCTTCGCCGTTTGATGCAACCCAAAGACATGCTGCCACCCACTGAAACCTCAACAGTTGCCTATTAAATACGTTGTAACGAGGGAGACTGCAACTATGTTGGAGAAACCGAATGGAAATTGCAGACCCGCCTACATGAACACAAACTGGGAAGTCGGAGACTAGACCCAAACTCACAGCTTGCAACTCACATCGGAGAAACTGGCCACAGTTTTGACTTTCAACGAGCAGCCGTCTTAGGCCGGGACGTCTCAAGGACAAAACGTCTCACACTTGAGGCTCGGTACTCAGATGCCAACTCCATCAACAGGCATCTAGACCTTCCTACGTCACTTCATACGTCGTGACGACGACAAGACAGTCATACGGAGCTTAAGAGTACCGAGCAAACACGACCTGTCGACCAGTTCACGCAAAAAGGGGGACACAAGCGCAACTAACCCCAATTGAGGTGACGACACACAACACAGGAGGCCACCAACACTCACAAACGACGGCCAGTAGGCAAAGGAAGCAAAAGAAGAAAAAAATTGATCGGCCCAAGGCCAACTAATTCGACTGTCTATTCAAAATTCTGATCGATTTTTGTACTAGACTCTCTGATGATGGAGAGCTGCCCAAGCTCTTCGAAAGGTCAGCCAAACAACCCCCACGATCCGGTGAGCACTTCCCTTTCCTCAGATTATCGACCCGGATCTCTCACGTTTTCTAACCCGAAAAAAACATGTCAGCGGGCGTTCTAAATGACTGCGGCACCCAATGCCGTGCACCTTCAGGTAGGTGCTGTGTGTCTACACTAGAGCATATACATTCAGGCGCGTGAACGTCTAACTCCCATTCGAATTTGTCGCTCCATCTGATCTGGGTTATGATAGAAGGTGCCACTACTGAAGCGCCCTACAAGAATCAACTATTCAAAATATGTCCTACTATTTAACATGAAGCAATGGAGAGTCGATAACCGGAGAACCAGATCCTCAGGGGAATCTTATCCGCTTTAGACTTCGAAACCACCTTAGAAGTCGGGGTAGAGTCTCTGAAGTCCTTCGAGGCCAAGCATATCAGGTCGGCTTTTACCAAACACAATCCGTTTGTTTCCTGTAATGTCAGAGGTCAAAAAACTGTAGAAGCCAACTTACGCAGCGCACGCGGTAGGTCGCAGTAAGTTGTCAGGTAACCTGTGGGTCGGAACATGGCGTTCCGTTCGGGAGTAGCGGAATGTGGTTAACATGTGTCTGGTCAGTTCCTATCAGTACAAGAAACCGACTGATTGTTGGACGCCTGACTGGTCTAGCCGTGGGATGGGTTGGTCAGGGGGAGGGGGAACTATCACTAGGGGTCAGGAAGGGCAGGACGCGCCGACTAGTGTCCGCTGTTTGTGGGCGTAGCCACGATTCAGAGCAGGTGGACAAGGGGCGCCGTGGTATAAGCCTGAGCAGCTGTCGTGCGTTAGTAGCGTACCAGCAAGGTAGCTCGGTTGTCGCGACCGTTGACTGACAGCCAGACGCCGGAAAATGGGGCACTGGAACTGCTCCTACAGTCGCGTCTCGAAGACTTCGTTTTAGGTTCTATCAATAGTTGCGACGGGCTTATGAGGAGACATCCGATAACTGGGGTGATACCGGCGCCAGCATGGAAGACGCCGGCTGCTCCAACTGGTTGTTCACTTGCGGACCCATCGCACCAAGACTGATAAACCGCCGCCCACGTCCCATCTGCTCATACTGCCCAAGGACATTCGATCATCAGATGTGAATATTTGGCCATTTGAGCCTCCATGCGATTTTTCGAGAAAACTGCTTGCCAGACCTTATCATCACACCCTGACCTCCCTGACAGTTCGACCATCGATTTCGATGATGTCCACCGTGTGCCCCACAGTTGCAGCAGCAATGGGAGCAGGGACGGTGACTTACGCAGGGGTTTATAGTGCCGGTAGACTTGCGTAGCATCTACCTACACTCTCTCCTCCTC
>CACRXP010000479.1:0-30488 GCA_902702965.1 Spirometra erinaceieuropaei | reverse complement strand
AGGGCAGGTGTAGTCCTGATCCTCATCCCTGGAGTCGGGGGAGGTGGTGGTAGTGTCGGTTGCTGTGCGTGGGACAGTCGCCTGAGCGGCCGCCGTTGGAGCAGTGGGCGAGGAGGAGGAGGAGGAGGAGGATGATGATGGAGGATGATGTCCATCGTGTGCTCCACAGCAAGGGTAGACTTGCACAGCATCTACCGCACTCACCTAGACCCGGTGTCAAGACATAGTCCAGAAGACCGGAGTTGAGAGAGGGCGCAGGTGGATGGCGCGGCCGGACCCGCACCTAGGCGTACCACCACACCCCTACTCCGCAACAATCATCTGATCAGGGTTTTGACCAGCTACAACAAAACAACGGGTCAGAAAGAGGAGGATGGCTGGACAACAATGTACCTACCGGCGGGACACCAGGTGCCAGAGAACTGCCAGCGCTCGCCAGGCGGCGAGGGCAATGGTTTGCTGAATCATGGCTTAGCAGACGCACACAATCCTTAAGGCACAGAAGGGTGACAGGCAGCCCTGCAATTAGCCTGGGCTATAACCCTTCAAAGGCTGGGTAACCAGTCATTCGTAGACTGAGAGATACTGACCATGCTCGCATACACATCCCTAAACTCCCTCCAGGTCATGCACTACGTCCCGTAATGAGCATACCTCTTTCAGACAGCAAGGATGCGATTCGCTTCGCCATCGCCGGTATGGCGGATGCATATACACTTGTCAGAAAGGGTATATCCCACGTGCGTGCCAAGTATGCCCCTTGATGTGGCCAGGAACGCACGCATAGACGGGCTGTTACAGCTTCGCCAGCCACCGTGGCCAATTCCAGTGCTTGATGCATGACCGGAACGGACGGTAGACTGATGAGTGTAAGAAGGAAGAGAGGGAGAGCGAAACGGACATCGGAGATGGCAACCCCACAGCACACAAACGAATTCCTCACCAAAATAAATTTAACGAGCCCGGATTTACCTCGACGCGCTAAGTGTCGTGAACTGGAAGACTGCCAACTGTCGAGATAACTGGTTCTTCTCAGAACTGCTATTCAGTCCCGATGGCTCCTTCTTAATTTGGCCTTTCGTGACAGTTCCAACTTGCTCGGTTCCGTGCTGTCCATTCTCATGAAAACCCGACACATTGTATGGTGGCCAGACCGTGTGTGTCACGCGCAGACGGACCTTTTAGTTTTGTCAACCAGCGCGTCCGAGATGGTATAGTCCTTGGCAGTCCAAGGTCTCCACTCCTGTATGGCGTATTCTAGATGAGGCCGCACGAAGATGCCAAATATTTCGGAAAAGCAGTCGGGGTCAAGTCCCATAAAGGCTCGCCTAATGAGTTGCAATGTAGCCGTAGCCGGTTTAGCCGCCTTCGCGCAATGCAGTGTTCGTTTGAGTGAAGATGTAATCCATACAGTCAAGTCCTTCTGACTGTCAACCTGTTACCATGGTGTACCGTTTAGATAGTAAGTCCTGGGGCTGGAGGCCCTGAAGCTGCCGAGGTTAAGAAAGTTGCACTTGCTTATATTGAAGGGCAGAAACCAGCGCTTCGAGCCTGTTCAAGTTTACTTGCAGGTGGTCTGCGTCTGTCGCATTGTGAATAACATTCCACAATTTTATGTCGTCGGCAAACAGGATGGCATCACAGTCTAGGTCCTTGACGCAGTCGTTTATGAAAACGATGAATAACGTGGGGCCTAAGATTATGCCCTGTGGGACGCCAATCACCACACTTTCCTCTGAAGACTGTTGACGCCCGACCTGCACTCTTTGGGACCGTCCAGCCAAAAAGCTCTGGATCCATATAAGAAGGCGTCCACGAATTCCAGCATTGCGCAGTTTGTACAAGAGACGTTGGTGAGGAACGCTATCGAAGGCCTTTTTGAAGTCGATGTAGATGGCATGTTCCACATTGCCTTCATCGCGTGCTTTGGTCCAGCGGTCGCGCGTAAAGAGCAGATTCGTGAGACAGGACCTACCACTTCGAAAGCCGTAGTGGGCATCGGAGAGGATTTGATACTGCTCGAGGAACTAACCAAAATAAATTTAACGAGCCCGAATTTACCTCGACGCGCTAAAAGTCGTGAACTGGAAGGCTGCCAACTGTCGAGATAACTGGTTCTTCTCAGAACTGCTATTCAGTCTCAATGGCTCCTTCTTAATTTGGCCTTTCTTGACAGTTCCAACTTGCTCGGTTTCTTGCTGCCCATGCTCCCGAGAACCTGGCATGTGTGTGGCACGCGCAGATGGACTGTTTAGCCTTGGTAGCTACCGCGCCTAAGCCCACGTACGGTCATCTTGAGACTTTCCTGCCACCAGGCACGGGAGAGAGCTCGTGCGGCGGATGGTGGGAATGCCCGCTTCATTCTTAGATAATTCCCCCAAGGTGGACGCCGTCGCCTTCGACGGTGGGTGCAACCGGAACTCAGCGTAGCCAGACAGTGGACATCCCAAGTCAAGCCTGAGGACTGATCGTGCGCCAGGGATATTCACGCAGACTTGCTCAGTTATCGCGGTCATCTACTGATAGCCAGAAGCAGAGGCACTGGAGCGGCTTTTACAGCGGCAAGTAAGCCGGAAGCGACCCACCCAGTTATCTACTAGCTTGTCGACAAAATACTTCTAGTGGCCATTATCGGTAGTTACAGTGTACGTTGCTACGTTAATAGAGGAGACCTGCTAGCTAAAGAAAGTCCTCGTCGTCTGTTCCGCCAGCTGGAAATATCTGCAAGAATCAACTCCCGGCCGAATTTCAAGGAACCGAATGGGAAACGGCCGTGTCGACTTTGATTTATTCGGGGACAGATTACATCTGTTTCACATATCCTCCAAACTTTGATCTGGGGCAGTTGACGAAGGTCTTATTAGCGCAGCACGATTTTGAAAAGATTAGTGAAAGTCATATTTTTGAATTCGATTTCTTAATCTCTTGCATAGTTTTCAGGTGCAGATCTGACAAAATTTCCTATATTTTGTCATAAGTCATCTTAGCTTCCCGTCGTGTTTTGCCGATTTATCATAAGGCGGAAATATAGTATCATAGTTTTTCACCTAACATAGCCTCAATCCTATTAAGTTTTACTCGCGTATATAAACGGTTTTCCTCGCAAAATTTTGAATAGCATTATATATAGACGATAAACCGTCTCCACTGACCGCTTTTATCGTCGGTTTATTGACTAGTAAGAGAACTTTATTGCTCTCTATTTTATCCTACATAGCCTCGTTGTCCAATTCAAATTTACTTACGGTTTTGTTTTGACACCCACACTATTGTCATTGACCCGTTTTTTCAAGTTTGCATTCCGTTATTGAGTTAAAATTGCTTAGTACTAAGTGCTCTGTCTGGCCCAAAAATATTGATAGCTTTCAGAAATTGTTTCATCATACATAGCCTCATTCATATCTCCTTGAAGTCTCTGCAGCCTTCATCACTATAAACTTTTGGGCTAAAGTCTTGTTTTGCTTTTTCGAAATGAAACCTCAGACAATCCTTCGTCGAAATCTGAAGGATACTAAACTCCATTTAGAACCCATTGTACATATGAAGAAAATAGACCTAGGGGCACACGATAATTTTAACAATTTTATGTCTCGTTACGGATCAGTTTTTTTCTGTTCTTGGTGCCCTTCTGGAAGGAAAGTTGCCAACACTTACGTCTCAGCAGTGTGAGAAGCTCATGCCTCTCATTGACCTGGTTGCTAATGAGACAGAAGACGGGCACAAACGAAGTTTTAACTCTATTTTAAAAAACATTCCTAAGAGTAGACAGCCAACTGATGTCGCTTTCCACTGTCTTTCCTCATGCAGCTTCAACTTTAGAGTCGCTGAAGCTAAAAGACTCTCATCTAGGAGCAAAAATCCACCAATTCTTGCCAAACTATTTTCGTCGATAGAAGTGGACTTTATTTTCTCCCATTCGGAGCGCTCAGCGCAATATCTCAGGGGAAATAAACTTTTTATTAGTCGAGATAAAACTCCATTGCAACGAAGCGTTTCTCCCCCATTAACAAACGTAAAGTCAACCCAGAATTCAACTCATCTGCCGTTTGCCCCTAAAGCAGATTCTCCATCGGGCGTCAGCCAAACCTCCCCCTTATCTGCAGTGGCCCCAGTTCCATCTAGCTCTTCAACTGAGCACATTGTCACTGAGTCATCTGAAACCAGACTCGTTAAAACACCGCCAAGAAGCAAGGATTGCTCAAATGCGGCTTCCAAATTTACGGGGGAGCTTGATCTTAACAGTAAAGATGAGCCAATCCTAGAACAACAACCGACCCCTAGCACTCAGAATAATAAACTAGTTACTCAACCTAGATCGAATCCATCCCGTTCCCGTGCCTGGCCACTCAGGTCTGACCTTGCGGTTAGGTCAAATAAGCCAGATGATAGTACAGGGAAATCTTTACCTGATCCTATCCCGAATTCTCAACTTAATTTAAACATCTCTGTTGTGAAGCCCACTTGCAGACCAGCCTGCAAAATGCAAGTAAACTGTTTCTCAAAACCTTTACTTCCGCTGCCTAACATAAATTCCTCCCCCCGTTATTATGCTAACTATTCACAAAATCGTATTTTCATGCCTCCTATTTTTCCAACTCAACAGAATAGCTTTCCTCGTCCAGGGTCCTCCTCCAATATTGTTCCATACAATGCTGCATCTCTGTTAGTGGTAATTACCCAACAAATTTTAGACCAAAGCAACTTTGTCTTCCACCGATTGCCTTGTCCCAACAGCTTAATTTTCCACCACCAGCTCTCCCTTTTTTATAAGTAGCAACAAGCGGAACCTACATATTCGGAATACGCTCTGTATTGTCTCTCTCAACGCAAGACCAGTCGTGCAAAGGATGCCAAAACTAAGAAGTGTGGCTGTAGAGTTTGATCCAGACATATTGTGCATTACTGAATCGTGGACTCACTCTGTAATTTCAGACTTGACACTCAATATAGATAGCCTCAGTTTATACCGCCAGGATCGTGTCGAAGGACGCGGCGGTGGTTGCCTTCTTTACATCAGAGCCTCACTTGCACAATCGTCTTATGGCCTGAACATTTCCTCCTTCTCTGGAAATTTATGTTTCGTTTCGATAATACTTCCGCAAAATAGGAAAGCCTTAGTCGGATGTGTATATAACCCTCCTTGTTGCTCCGGAAATGAAGGTCAACTTTGTGAACTCTTTGAAAAAATTACAGAGACTCCTTTCGATGTCAAGATTATCGTAGGCGACTTTAATTTGCCAGAAATTGACTGGCACACACCATTTACTTTTCAAACCTGACTCAGTTAGTCCACTCTTCGACCAGAAACGATACTGTATTAGACTTAATTTTCACTAATGGCTCCTTATCTCTATCTACGGATCTCTATCATGACCTTTTCGCAAGTGATCATGCATTAATTCATTGTCGCCTTCCAGTTGCCATTTCTGCAAAGCCAACAGTACAGCGTAGTGTTTTTGACTTTGCTAATATTAACAAGGAATTAGTAAATAACTTTACAAGCACTCTTGATTGACACAATATTTTTTCAAATAATGACCTCAAGTTTTTTGACAAGTTATTACAATGCGTTGCAGCAGGTCTTCTCGACCTAATTCCACGGAAGACGTTCAAATCGAATGCCACTTCCACCGCTGTCCCACAGTTTCTTAAAAACAGACTTAAAAGTTACGGAAGCAGTTAAAAGATCCTTCTGTGAGCTCATTATCAGTTCATCTAAAAATCGTCGAAATATTTGAATTAGCTTCGAAAATGAGGCTCGCGAGAGATAGGCGTAGAGAGTCTTTAGCTATTAATCACGTGAATGCTTCTAAATCAGTTGCTCAGATCTTCCGTCAAAGATCATCTGCTAAGTCCTACCAAGTCATTCCGCCTTTGCTTAGTATCAATGATATTTTCATTACTGATGATTTAGGCAAAGGAGAAATGTTAAATTCTTTCTTTGCCAAACATTTCACCATTGAAACTGACCCAATCCCTTTAATTCCTCCGTTGTCTAATGCATCTCTCAGTATCATTAATTTTTCGCCTGAAACTATTCAAAAACTGATAAACCATCTTCCTAACTCTCACTCAGTAGGTACGGACAATATCCCAAACTCTTTAATAAAACAGCTAAGAGATTTTCCTCCTCTGATTAGCAAACTCTTTTCAGTATTCCTCGTAAATGGCTTCTTTCCTGACTATTGGAAAACTTCTATTATCATTCTAGTATTTAAGTCTGGCTATCGTTCTGACGTTCAGAACTATCGAGGTGTCCATAAAACGCCTTCTCTCGCTAAAACCTTTGAAAAAATTATCGCCTTAAAAATTACTGTTTTTTTGCATAGCCAATCAAGTTATTAGCCTTTCGTAGCATGATTTTTTACCAGATCGTTCTTGTGAAACATGTCATCTGTCGCTTCTCAATCTACTTACCTCTCTTCGTAATGAGCATCTATCTGTTGTCGTTATTTATTTTGATCTCAATAAAGCCTTTGATAAAGTGCCACATAAAAGACTCTTGGTTAAATTAGAAGCTATGGGAATTCGCAGTCCACTAATAGACTTTTTCAAGTCATACCTGTCTAATCGTAAAACAAAGGTTTTGGTAGGGTCTTCACTTTCCAGTGAAAGCCCTATTGTAAGTGGTGTCCTACAAGGTACCGTTTTAGGTCCTCTTTTGTTCTTGCTTTACGTAAATGATATCTCGACGGCAGTTAAGCATTCTCAATCATTTATTTATGCCGATGATCTCAAGTGTGTATATTCTTTCAATAAAACTGCGAGTCTTCATTGCCTGGAGCATATCCATGCTGACTTGCTTGCTCTCTCAGCTTGGAGCTCAAAATGGCTAATGGAATTCTCTCCGTCTAAATGTCGCTATATGTGCTTTGGACCTGATAGGCTACCCCAACCAGTGGCCTTTCAAGGCACACCTATGACTGATTGTACCACCATCAAGGATTTAGGATTAAGCTACACTAGTAATCTTGATCTCTCGCCACACGCCGACAGAATTAAAGCCAAAGCTGCCCAGATTAGTGGCTTTATTTCTTGCTATTTCTATCTTACTGAAATTAAATTAAGGCCCTATCGTATGTTTGTACTTCCCATTCTCCAGTATTGTTGCCCATTCTTTGGTTTGATGAGTGAGACTAGTCGTTTAAAAATTGAAACTGTTCAAAGACGTTTTTCTAAAAACATTTAGATAGGGAACATCCAAATATCTCCTACTCAGATAGATGCCAGCTAATTAACTTAAAATTTTTATGGGTTCGAAGACGAGAAGCAGGCTTCTGTCTCCTCTTTCGCATTAATAATAGTTCAAATCTGCCTCGGATTTCAGCACTTGCCCCTAGTAGTCGCCCATACAATCTTCGCAACTCGTCCTTGATTATACCTCTTCCAGCTTCCTCCACCTCTAAGCGCTCTCTTCTTTTCGCTTCCAGATATACTTTCCTCTGGAATAACCTTCCAATAAATATAAGATCTTCAGAAAATCTACACACATTTAAGAGAAGGCTACGCCTTTATCTGAATACTGACTCGATTAAACTTTTATTTTCCCCATCTTTCCCGGACAACTTTCTTTATGGCACGAAGAAAGGGCCACCAGGTATTTTGGACGCCGCCATTAACTTTCCATATCTGCTCACATTTCCTTCCTTTGTGAGTCGTATCGCTTCCTAAGATCCCTCACCAGAAATGTTAATTTTTCCAATTTTATCAGTTCATACATTGTGCCCTCACAGAATGCGCTCCATCGACGCTCTTGGTGAAGCCTTATGTAGTCGCCATATACTAGTAGTCTGGTCGCATCTCCCTTGTCCCATCCTCGGATGGACTCGAATGAATGTAACCGACCGCATCTGGGTTCCTATCGCCTCGAGACTGGTTTTTCAGTTTCGCCACTTATTTGCCTTATTCAAGGCCACATACATGCCAGACCTGACTGACCTGCCCACTTACCCCTTCATGAAAGCCGTTATCAATGCCATATACAGCTGACATTTATTTCGGCCCTGGCGATGTCCGACTATAATCCATTCTATACCGCCAGATGCAGGCCAGTCCTGCCCACATTTTTCTGTTTCTATTTTTTTCGAGGGTTTTTTTCTCCTGTAAAATTAATCCAGTCATTTTCAAATTTTCGTGGGGTTTTTTTTTCATCCCTCGCTTATTATTTTTTTAACCGACTTCTAATTCAAAAACTATGTATTGCACTTTGTACAGATTTTGCCTACTTCGTCTAAACTTCGCATGTAAATCTATTTTTGCTTGCTTTGATGGGACCCTGACGGGTCTTTAATAAACAATAATTATTCTTATTATTACAAATTGCGATTGTTAAGCGACACGTACATTCGACAAAGGCAGGCAGACCGAAATAGCCATTTTGCTCCCACACGTTGTCGTTAGTCGGAATTAGTTAATGATAACCGTTACTTCCTCTGCCTCCCTCTCTCTTATCTGCAATATTAGAGATGCCGGAAAGAATCTGATTCAATAAGCGTTTACGTTAGCTCCAGGTGAGCTATATACTTTGGTAAATCATTTAGGACCTGGTTTTTAAGTTTTGATACAAACAATGCGTTTTAAATCTAGCCGAACAAAATCGCTGACATAAAGTCAGAGGGAAGTCCTGTTAGCCATTGTTTCCTGTATGAATTTTGCAAGGTAATCAACTCGATAACAGCTACTGAAACTATTTGTGGTGTTTCCATACAGATGCTTTAGTTTGCCGCAGGTGCCAGCGAAAATCCGATCAGGCGATTTCGACCTCTCCGAGGTCCCCTGTCCGGGAAGACCGCTGAGGCATATCCTCGTCAGATTATCGAGAAATTATCGGAGAAACCAAAGTCGTCATTGCCTGCTGATAATAAGCATCTACAACAGATTAGAAAGGTCAGCCGACAAGGAGACTGAGTTCCACGCCGTCTTTCGATAGAAAAAAACCCATAATTCCACAATCTGTGACTTTTTGCCAAGCAGACAGGAAAGGAGCGAGTTCGTTGTCGAATTGTCATTGGGAATAATAATCGGATTCTCTACGTTAACCACCAGCGCAAATACCAATGACTTTTCACAGGTTGGACACCAGTTCCCATGCCCATATGCCAAGAAACTCTTGTAATGTGTTTGGTGAAATATGATAGACATACTTTACTTTGAGCTGTTGGAACAAGGTCAGGTAGTAACAGCAAAAATCTGCTGTCAACAATTAGAATGTTTGAACCAAGTTCTTGTTATTAAACACCCGGAGCTAATCAGTATAATAGGTGTCACACTGTTTGCCGACAACGCGAGACCACGCTCGTACAGACAGACCCAGAACAAGGTTCGAGATTTAATTTTGAAACTCCTGCCCCATCCACTCTATCCACCTGGTCGTGCGCCAGATGGTTATCATCTGTTCAGATTTCTGCAGCATTTCCTGGGGCGCAAACTTATTCGAAATATCGACGATGTCAAAACCGGGCCCTCTGAATTCTTTACATCAGAACAAACTTCCGCTCAAAACGAGGGTATTGAGAACTGAGTTTCAAGATGGTCAAAAGTTCTTGATAATTGCGGCGACTATATAACTGATTAAGAAATACAATGCTTTGCGGTAAAAAATTTTCAGGAGGACTGACTTCTGCGGTCCTAAACAGGTCACGGGAATAGAAACGCCGCGCCAATTGATAAAGGTGGACCTGTGCATAATTCTGGAAATGCAAAATATCCCCATGTCTTAACGCCAACAATAACCTTACTATAAAACTAAACCGTTGCCCTAATCTTGACCCCAACTCTACCCTAAACCTTAACCCTGCAGTTAACACTAGCCCCTACCCTAACCCTAAACTTGACCCTGACTTACCGTTAGCTTTAAGTCTAGCCTTAAACCTAATCCCCAAACTAACTCTGACCCCGACCTTAAACTGGAAGTTGGCTCAAAGCCACACGCATTGCAGGTGGTTCAGGTCAGTTTTACCCATTTTTCTTGTCACTTATTAAAAATACGACATTACTTTCTGGTGCTCCCAATATAAAGTGCCTCTGGATTTTTTGGATACATGGTCTACAAGTATTCCTATGTATGACTTGTTTCAAACTTTTAGTCGAGACGCCAAATCAGTAGTTTTAAGGGTTACTTTGTCCCTATGGCAACTCGTGATTTTTCACTACTAGTTCAGGTTCAAACTTTTATGAACTATAAACCACCACCCCACCAAACCATCCCACCAAAACGCGGGTCTGCATGATATAACACAAAAAGTATATCGCACGACAGATTCCCTACGCCTCTCGACAGTTGTTAAAATAATCTGTGTCGTGTCTACTGCGCTAGGCCTGAACGACTTATTGTTCGGAGTAACCAGTGTGCAAACGCTGTTTAGCGCCGAAAAGGAGCCGACTTTATTAAAACAAATGGACCCCTTTAGGCAGGTGGTAACTGCGCTGTTGACTCCCCCGAATCCGACGCGCCAAAACGCAAATGAACCTTGGACTGGCCAGTAGTCAGTCACTGCGCCTCCGACTGCCGTATCCAGTGAAAGGCGGCAAGAGAGACCAACGGATAGGCGACCGTCAGGGGCAACTGTCAAGGTCGAGGCGAAAACTCAAAAGTAAATAAGAGGGAATTTTTGCTACGCTCTTACCAGCTCCCCTGACAGTTCGACCATCGGTGCGGACGATGTCCACCGTGTGCTACTCAACAAGGTGCAGCGGGCAGGGTGATTTGAGCGTGAATTAGTCTCTAATGATAGTAGACTTGCGCAGCATCTACCGCACTTTCTCTCTTCCCCACTCCCCATTTGGACCTGGTGTCAAGACAAAGTCAAGAAGACCGGAGGCAGGGAGGGACGCAGGTAGCTGGCACGGTCGAGCCCGCACCTTGGCGTTTGATTCCACACCCCTGGTTCACCTAGCAAATTAGCAGGTTTTTGATCAAAAACAACAACACCCCAACAGGGGTCAGAAGGACGAGGATGATGATTGGGGAACCATGCCCACCACCTGTATACCCAGCGGGAGCGCAAGCGCATCTACCGGCAGGGAACCAGGTGTCAGGGAACTGCCAGCGCATACCAGGCTGCGAAGACAATGGTTCACTGATACTGGCGCAGCACACGCTTCCCCTACGGAAGCAGTCACAGACATTTGCTTCAGATACAGGCTACTGGGACAAATTGTAAAGATTAACAATGGACCTGACAGAATTCCCCGGATCGTCCGAAAAGGCGTCAGTGAAGTTGTTTTTCTTTGTGAACATCTAACGTGTGCTATTGCGTCTTGGGGATCCATTTTGAGGCCTCGCAGGTTGTCACAGAGCGGCTAGTAATGTGTAGAAGGGGTGCAACGACAAGGGAGACTGGAATGGCCGCTTCGCCAGTTAACCTTATCCAGTAGCAGGTTTGGATAAACTGGCATCCAAACCGGGAGTCGTTTTTCATTGAACTTTAAACTCAGCGCTCTACCATCGAGCCACAGGTCCATGGGCATATCGGTCACGATCAGGAACATTCGCTATCCTGAGAATGGCGCTAAACCCAGTGGGAATATTTAATAGGGTTACCCTTTTTACCCGTAAAAGTCTTCCCTCAACAAGTCTACTACTGGTAAGTTAGGCACGCTTAGAATGAGAATCTGTGCTAGGGTAGGCTACAATGACCGTCCCAGCATGGGCTGCGGGGGAGTTCTGATAACGACTATCCAAGGATGTCCTCCGCCCCTTAAATAGTGTTTTGACAAGGGGTTTCACGGCCGGAAAGTACGCCCGAATGCCCCCCCCCCCACGCCCCATAATAAATTTAGATGGAATACATTTGCAGGACACTCTGTACTCCATGCAGGTCTTCCTGAGAGGGCAAGCGTGTTATTCTCGTGGCCGGTTTCGGGCCGGAATAACCACCCCCCCCCCGCCGCCGCTGCTGCCCACGTGCGGCCGCGCCTGCTCACGGCTGCAGTGATGACTCAGCCTGTAAATTTCGCTCGCTGATTGGATGGCGGGCCACGGGCACGTCCCGGTTGTTTGCGCAGTAGACAGTACGCGCACGCTCGCGTGCGTGACAGCTCAAGCCCAACAACGGTTGCGTTCTCCTCTCGACTTCTGGCTGCGCTTAAACACCAGATGCCCGCTGTCGGTGATATGACCTGTCTACCAGACAAACTGAAGCAACCATCTACAGCCGGTGTTTAGGCAAATACAAAAGTACCCAACTTCTGGCTCCTTGCATTGTGGGATTGTCAGATGAGGCTGTACATACCAGCAGACGTTGCTTTCACTGCCTGAACTAGTTTGGGCACTGGGAACGGCGTGAATAATGCGCGCTGTGCTCACCCTTGTCACTGCAATCCACCTCGTACCCCAACAGAAACCACGCGTAAACCGCCCTAGCTCGGCTGATTGGTAGTTTTGCTAGATTCTACGGGGCGCCTGGCACATTCAAAATTCGGGAGGGTTTCCGCTCAGACCAGGTGGCCGTAGATTCTTCCAGGCAAGTTCTCTCATGAGTTATAACCTCAGCTCTTGGAAAAACTCCAAGGAGTAGTCTGTGCGGATCACTCGCCGATAAAATCGCGACTTCATTAAGCTCATTTGCAAGAGATGGGTTTTGAGCGCTGCGTGATGCTTGCAGTTTGGTAAATAGAATTGATGCGTGGGAGCGACATCGATACATTGCCAGTGACTAACTGAAACCATGCTCATACTTTGTATAACAGTGTAATGAAATCTTTGAAATACACTTAATGACAAAGGTATGGTTTATGGTGGGGGTTACTTACTTCGGGGAGCATTTGACGAGGTTTGGTCTCGCAGTCCCACCTGAGTGATACCATATGGTTAGCTTTCTAAAAAAAAATTGACAAATAAGAATAAGCTGACTTGACAAATATCACGTATTTGCATCTTCCTACCATTTTAATCCAGCGAGTGATTGTGCCACGGAGGAAGGAGTGCTTATACGCCAGCCTGGGCTACTTTAGTAATCAGTTTTCGCGCGCTTCCATCCGCGTGGTTCGAGTCCTACTTGCGCTCTCTTCATTATCCGAATACAGCGAGTGGCCAAGTAGACTTGCTAATGGAATTGTTCCGACGATGTGGAACTCCTTCGGTTCCACTACATTGTCCATGCACTGCGAATTACCACGCGGTACCCTCAGTGGCCTTCCAGTTCTGATTGCGCCCCTATAGCTTCTTAATCCAGCGAGTGGCTGTGTCGGGGAAGGGGAAGTGTGTACACGCCACCTCCACTCGCTTCCCTGCGCATGCTTCGAGCTCTGATCGCGCTCTCCTTCCCTTTTTAATCCAGCGAGTGGCTATGTTGAGTATCCCGGTAGCAGTTCAGAAGATGAAGATGCGAACACTGGAACAAGAAATTTATTTGCCTGACGTTTCGGATCCTCACTCGAATCCATCTTCAGAGACATTCGCAGATACAGTTGAGTATGCTAACTATAATTGTCTTAGTACTCTAACCATACGGTATCAACCAAGTGGGGCTGCAGAATCGAACCTCGCCGAGCATTTGTGTTGAACAAAAGAGCTGGACATCATTTTTATTATTTAACGATAATAGCAAACTAACTTAATGCCCTTTTGCAGGCATTGCTAAAAAGGTATTGGATATTGTATTTCTAATCCGATGACTTCCTTAAAGGATCTTGACCACCCTCGCACAAAAGTCCCCGTGAGATCTTTCGATTTCCTTTTCTGATACTTACAAATAAATATCACCGGTAATTTTCTATTAGCACAATTGCCCCCTGGAGTAGGTAACCGCGGCCATAAACCATACATTGTTCACTTAATCAGTGATCGAATAAATTGCGCATTTATACTGAACATATGCGAGCCCATAGAAGGGTCGTTTATGCCTAATTTTCCTGGTTTGATGCCCAAGTCCCTGTTGAGACAGCCTTCCCCACGTAGGGAGGGACACGCAGGTCATTTCCATCTAAGTGCCAAGACCACGTTGTTGAAGGTATCATCACATTCTCTTTAATTCGTCAATCTCACTTGACATTCTGTCCACTCTTGAACAGCATGTAATCTGATGCCATTTACACAGCAGTATAGTTAGTGTCAGTCAGGGATTAATATTTGAAAGCCTCTATACAGGACTGAGCGGTGTTTAGTGTGTTGTCAGTGGCTACGACGACGATTCAGTCAGACCTCTTGATGTCGCTACACGGCTGCCGGTGGGTGTCCTATATTCAGCTTTCAGGCAACCTCGCTGACACCATGACTACATTTGACGACGCACCGCCATCGCCAGTGATAACGTGAAACGTCCACGCTGGCAGATACAATGAGGCGCATTCGCAGAAAATTATTGATACGCCTCGGATGAAGGGTTTGTTCGAGAAGGTCGGTTCACCGCTTGGCATAGCTGCCCACTACCCGACGGGTTCAGACGCGACGGATAGTGGAGTGGCTTCCAGCAAAGGTTACTGGTGAACTAATCATGCTCTCACATTAGAGGAAGACTGACCTCTGGCACGATAACTCTCCTATAAAACACCCCAAAACCCGATGAGGGCACTGCGACATGTGATCAGGAACCGCCATTAAATAAGCCTGCCTACGAATCCTGCCCGTCTTTAAGTGCTTGAACAAACTCGCCGCAAGATACGACCTCTAACAAGCAATCTCGGCCCCCTTTTGAGGTCTCGCTTACGCAGAGAAGTCCTAAACATCAAATGGAATATGTCCGGTACAAATAATAAGATCTATGCTATGGCTTCCGAGAGAACAGACTTGCTCGGCGAATGACATGTGATCTGGATTAGCCAATGGAGAACGGACCCCTGGTGTTGGATGATGGATCGTAGGGCTGTTCCTGGCCCCTGGTGGGCAGTCTTCACCAGTACGACGTGGGTGTCTGTTACCCCTTTGAGGTCCGACTCCACACTTCACGTTAACGGACACGGTGTTGCGATTGCCCTCTCGCAACGAGCTAACCATGCACTGCTTGTGTGGAAACTATTCAACGACAGGATGTCTTACGCCGGACTGATGGGATGTAGTTTCTGATTGTACATTAAACATCGGCTGCTAAGTGGCGCAGCAATAAATAAAATCCAATGCACAGAGAACTGGTTTTGTTGGTTATTTCTGAGGGGTGGAACGGTCGAGCTGCAGGAGACCATTTTAGGCTTGGTTCGTGACACGACAATGATGAAAAAAGTTGAAATTTTCTGAACAGAACAGGCTAGTTGTCCCCAACACCCTTTCCAGCATCGACGTAAAAGTCAGTTAACCTCGTGCTCAAACAATGGCTGTAAAGTCAGTCAAATGGACTACATTCTAATCGGCTCAAGGCTTCGTAGCTGGGTTAATGGTGGCAGACAGATTCGTGCTGGCGACACTGATGATAATTTCATTCGCTCACGCCTGACAGCCAATCCCTTATTCATACCCAAAATGTCATACGTAAGACGTCTTAATGCACGAAACCCAGATCGCCACATGCTCTGTGCACAGAAGTCCGGCCTTCCTTCGAAGTAATCAATGGAGAGGGACCCGATTGTATTAGGGTATCCAGACGCTCCCTCTTATCTGAGAGCTCAGGTGAGGTAACAACAGGCGACCTATACCACTGTCCTTCGAGGTGGGTCTAGCAGCAGTGAGGGGGACTTGTCCTGTGTACATCTCACTCCCTCCTCTACACCCACCGTTCTTCAATGGTAGCGCGAAGTCAAGACGATTGGAGGGGGGGGGGGGACATTGGCTGACAAAGTTAGACGACCCATCTACGCGTACCACACAGGATCTGACCGTGCTGCACTTGTTCCGGGCTACATTGAGGAGGCCTCGGACCTTGCGCAGGTGAAGGTGGTCATAGAGGTCACGGTAAGGAGGGGCTATTACAGCCCGATCGTAGGCCGATCGTAGACCGAGTTATCATCACAGCTGGCTAACTTCTAAATCCCGATTGAAAACGCCCTCCGGGGAAAATTAGTGTCACACACAAACACGAGATAATAATAGGGGGCAAGGATTAAGTATATGTGCGGCGAAAGAAAATGCCAACTGTCGCTTAGTAGATTCACCGACGTATTAACACTCCTGCTTTAATGGCAGACGTATTCACTCCGTCTACCGCTACTTCGAGCATTTTTTCACTACCTGACTGTTCTACACGTTGAACTTCGTTTTAGAATTGAGCTTGGCTCCTACTAAAGGATTACGTGCGCAGTGCGTAGAACAATGAGCCAATGTAGACACTTCAGCAGTGCTGGCTTTTCAAGGGGGTACAGGTCAGCTAATGTCATCCTGCCGACGAAGGGCCGACCAGAATCTCCACCGAACAACACCTTTGAAAAATATGGCAGACAGTTCCCAATAATTTTTTCTTACCCCGCGCATATACTTAATCCTTACAGAATAGAAAGATTATACGCCATGCTAGCAACGACTTGTGCCGTAATTATACTACCGTTGACTCCTTAAGGGTGACTTGCCAGTACACATGAATTAATCTGAAAGTATAGTTCAAAGCATTGGCTTTAAAAGGGTTTAAAGCGCAATTATTTCCCTCCATAGCGCAGGAACGAAAAGTAACACTTCACAGAAAGACGAATTTATTTGCAATGTTGGGTCGGTCAGCAAAATAAAGGGTTGAGTAGTCCCTCACATTTTAAAAACCGAAATCACAAAAGTCCAAAGTACTTGAATAAGATTGGAATGCATGCTTACTATGATTGGAATGTGAGTCAGCGTAGGTGTATATATATATAAAATGAAGCAACAGACTACGAGCGTCGAAGGTAAGTGTACAAATGCACAGATAGAAAGGAGCGCGCAAGTGGTTTGACGGTAAAAACGTATTAACAGGGGAACGACCGGTTAAATCAGTGCGTGAGTGTGTGTGTGTGTTGAGTAGACTGTATGCACGGAAGGTCTAGAAGGCTAGACCATTTGTCCACGGGCGAAACCGTTGGGAGTGACTACTGTTTCTTTGCTGCGCCGACGAAGGAGGATGCAGCCGCTGATGAGAAAACCGAGAACGATACAGGAGCCGACGGCGATTCCAATCATCTCTCCACCTGTCAAGAGGAGCGCCTTTTCACCGCCTGAAATGAATTACCACACATGAACTCTACTGATAGACAGAAAATACCCAGACTGGCGCCATGAAATTTCCCTTTAACAGGTGAAACAATAACTAAATGATCTCGGTTGGGAAGGGATTACTTATGAAAGGGGGTGTTGTGATGATAATTGTCATGTCGCAAAGTACCAAAATATTTTCGTCATGCCAAGGTACCGGTTGTTTGAATGTGCACGGAAAAGTCACGATGACTACGGGGGGGGGGGTGAGTGCATACGCACAAGCATACCCATAGAAGACAGGCCCAGAGATATTCTTCCTTTTCATATATGCTTTGGCAGATTTTGAATAATTCATACTGATACAACTATGAAAACCTCGGCGCCTCGGTAGGATTCGACCCCACGCAGTAAGGGGAAGACTTTATTACAGCTAAAGCTCTAACCACTTGAGCTACGAGGCCCCGCCGGACGACACGAGTTTAATCACATTCGAGTCAAGTTACCCGCCCAACCTACTGCAACCTCTGGAATCCACCAAATCCGATAAAGTAAGTTGACTGCCCGAGCGGGAATTATTCCAAAATCTGCCAAAACATCTATGTATTACGTGAGCCTGGTAGTCATCTGGTGGATTGTAGGTGAATTACTTAGGAAATCCTGTTTGGGCAGTCAACGTACTGTATCAGATTTGGTGAATTCCAGACGTCGCAGTAGTTTGGGCGGGTAACTTGACCCAAATGTGATTAAACTCGCGTCGTCCGCGGGGCCTCGTAGCTCAAGTGGTTAGAGCCTAGGCTGTACTAAAGCCTTCCCCTTACGGCGTGGGTTCGAATCCCACCGAGGCGCCGAATTTTTCACAGTTGGGTCAATATGAATTCTTCCTTTTATACATTTTGCGGAAAAGTACGTTTTATTCGTTTTCTATCGAAAAAGCGATATGGCGTAATTTTGCAACGGTTTTAAACTACATGCTGTACGTTTGCTATTTACGGGATACCATACATTTCTCCACGACGTATAGGTACTTATAAAATTTTGCAATTAACACAAAATCACATTATATACCTCAAGAGGCGCATATATATACCTACCTATGTGATGCTGTCTGAATAGGCATCTCACGGTCTTAGAAAATCTCATAACTGCAAGCTTTTTTAGATCGAAAGCGGCACTTCTTTGAATAGGAAATCTGACGGCGTAAGCTGTCACAAAAGGAGTGCAGGGTGGGATATGTTTGTATATGCTTTTTATAAAACATGCTGGAACGCATATGCATATGGGAACGAAAAAATCCCTAACAAAAATCCACACTACTTATTTAGCTTTCTATATCGAACATGGTTACTGCATGTGGCCAGAAGGCCGGGCATTCAAAAGCCGGCCGAAATACCGTATGCTGCCTGACAGTCAATACTGCAATTCTACCCGAGCGATCTCTTCTGGTCGATAGCCTATTTAGAAATTTCAGTTAGCGTTTCACTAGACACGTCATATACTGTAATATGGTCTGCGTCGACGTGCTCTACCCCTGAAGGCACAGGCACGTCTAAAAGTACCCTTAGTGGGCAGATGAGGAAGATGGGTTTCATTCAGCCTCCATATGTTTCAGTATTTAAAGCACTGCCTTGGGATGTGCTCTCTCTCTCTCTCTCTCTCTCTCTCTCCGAGAATGACCTTTTTAACAGACAGAAGATGTGGTATGGTACAAAAATCTGGTGAGTACGGTGGATAGAGAAATACAGAGGCTCGAAAATTGAGTAATGAGATGAGGGAAATGGGCTAGTTATCAAGATGCAAAATATACGATATTATCTGCCATATGTTGGGGTCCTTGTTTTCTGCTTTTGAATGGACGTGCTCACACCTGAACACACTGCGGCCAGTTTCGGAAAATGTTACTAGCATGCTCTCACGTGTCTTGTTCTTTCTGGTCCTCCGGATAGGAGCCGATAATAAGTTTTCTTTGCCTTATTTCATTTCCGAGAACATTAATGCATGAACTTGGAGTAAATTGTTGGGGACAGACAATTTCAGGCTGGGGTTCCACTGATGGGCCCATCCCCTCGCAGTTGCGTCAGGCAGCGGCACAAGATCGGCAAAACACGCGTGTCTGGGATTTCAGCTAATACCTTTCTGTAAGTAGCTGCAAAATTGTGTATTACTGGCTGCCTGTTGTCGGTTTGTGAATACTACGCGCCTATTTCGCAGTAGCTAATGGACTTCAGCACAAATATCCACATCAAATTTCAGATCGTGTCCGCAAAGTTCTGTTCCGAAGGATTTACTCCAAGTTCGTGCATTAATTTTCTCGGAAATTAAATAAAGCAATATAAAAATGTGTAATTTGCCTTATATGAAAAGTATACAACTTGTAGTTTAGAAACCCTAGATGCAAGTGTAACGGTAGGTCAAGTTCACAATGCTTCGGGAATTGAGAGAGCTTTTTAAGACCAAAGAATGTTTTTTTAAAGTATAAAAGTTAAAGAAGACTTTATTTGCTACCAAATAAGCGAAAGGAAAAATAGTTTTGTGCATGTTTTTTTATAAAACATACAGTAGATGGGCTAACTTATGAAATGTCAACCGAAATTCCGAAATGCGTCTTCGTTTCGAAAAGAATAATTCAGTAGGGTTGCAATACTTATCATCGTGCAGCATAATTGTATAATAATTCAGTTACCTCAGGATGCCGACTTTCGAACGAACTTCTTCCCGGCTGCATGCAAAAACTATACTACGTAAAAATGACTGCTCGATTGGCATGCATTCTTCTCATTGATTTTTGATGCCCTTAAAAATTCAATTATATTTAATGGAAAACATGCATAAAAATATTCATTCCCCTTCTCATTGGGCAGAAAATGAGGTCTTCTTCCAACCTTATACTCGAAGAATGTAACTTGGTTTTCAAGAACTTTTCCAACTTCCGAATAATTTTGAACCCGACCTGCCGTTACACTTGCATTCAGGGTTTCCAAACTACAAGTCGTATATTTTCTGCGTACGGAAAACGATATATTTCTCTACGGTATTAAGAGGAGAGTTCATAACATTTAGCAGTGGATTTGAATCATATTGTTAACCTTACAAGCCACATTGGCAAATACAGAGGCGTGACTTTTTATGAACGGCCATTTCACGTCATTGAAAAGTCTCACAATTAGAAATTTTTGCATCATAATTATACCCTTCCTTCAAGTGTAAAACTGAAAGAAGACGTAATTGTCTACCGAAAGAGCTAAAACTGAATATTTTATTACGTGTTTTGCATGAAGTATAATTGAATTTTTAAGGTCATCAAAAATAAATGAGAAAGATGCATGCCAATTGAGAAGTCATTTTTTACATAGTGTAGTTTTGCATGCAGCCGGAAGGAAGTTCATTCGAGAGCCGGCATCCTGAGGTTACTGAAATATTATAGAATTATTTGGCAGGCTGATTAGTTTTACAATCCTACTTAATTACTCTTTTCGAAACGAAAACGCATTTCGGAATTTCGGTTGACATTTCATGAGTTAGCCCACCCACTGTATTTAAATTACTACAACATGGCATCAGCCCATTTTGAATGTTGCTTATAAATTTTGTGAATGTTACGCGGCTATTTCGCAGTAACTAATGGATTTCAGCTCAAGTACTCACATCAAATTTAAGATCGTGCCTGAAAAGTTCTGTTCCAAAGGATTTACTCCAAGTCCACGCATTAATTTTCTCGGAAATTAAACAAAACAATATAACAATGTGTGATTTCCCTTGTATGCAAAGTAAACAGCTTATACTTCAGAAACCCTAGATGCAAGTACAACGGCAGGCCAAGTTCACAATGCTTCGGGAATTCAGAGATTTTTTAAAACTAAAAAATCTCCTTTTTAAAGTACAAAGGTTAAAGAAGACTTTATTTGCTACCAAATGAGCGAAAGGAAAAATAGTTTTGTGCATGTTTTTTATAAAATATATTTGAATTAGCACAACATGGCATCAGCACATTTTTAACGTTGCTTATGAAGTGGGCAACGACGTTTTATGAGCCCTAAGTGTCATCACCATAACTACATGTAACAATGTTTAATCATTTGCAGTACGGACAACACAGGTACTAGCTAAAAGCCCAGACACGCGTGCACCGCCGGTCTTGCGCTACTGCCTGACAAAGCACAAGAGGGGGACCCACTGATGAGCCGAACCCCTCGCAGCCGCGTCAAGCAGCGGCACATAATCGGCGAGACACGTGTGTCGGGGTTTTTGGCAAGTAACTGCGTTAGTACGGTAAGTAATCACACAATATGTTTTTTTTGCTCGGTGCAGCCACCAAAAATGGAAAGTTTATCGTCTAGAATGGCACCCTCCCGGAAGGCTGGATCGGCCTCTGTCCTTTTCTCTTTCGAGTGAGTTTTCCCCTGTCTCTGCATATAATTTTCTGGCGTCTGTGTGACATTAACTGTCTCTTGGAGAGGTCAGACAGGGCGCGTTTTCAGTTGCGTCTGAGAAGTTTGGCAGTTGCGGCGGTAACTCGGTCCAGCTCATGGCTGACGATCCGGTTGAAATAGCTCCTCCTTAATGTGATCTCTATGGCAACTTTCGCCTGTGCGAGGTCCAAGATCCCCCCTCATTGTAGCTTGGTATGGAACGCAATGCATGAAGTGTTCCACTCATGAAATATTGAATGGTATATGTTCGGTAAGTTTTCAACTGGAACGAAGTATTTACAGGCAGCGAGCGAGCTCTTGAAATGATAACCTGAATTCTGATATGCGTTTTCGATTAGGAAGGTGTACTTAAGTGGGGTTGCAGTACTGATTACCATGCGGCATAATCCTATAATAGTTTGGACTCGTTTAGACCTTCCATAGAAACCGCTCTCGGTAAAAGTGCATACTTAAGTTGCATGCATTTTTCACATTGATTTTCGACGATCTTATACATTAAGATATATTTTATAGAAACCTTGCACAAAATATGTTTCCTTTTACTCCTTTTGTAGAAAGTCACGTTGTCTTCATACTTTATACCTGATGAGGGAATATTTTTTGGTTTTAAAAAAGTTTTCCAGTTGTTGAACAATTACGAGCCTGATCAGCCGTCGAATTAACGCTAACGATTTCCGCGTAAGAATCATATATTCCTCTAGGCCTATAAGAAGATACCATATAGAGATCATAAAATTTTGCAACGCGGACTACGTTATACATTTCAGGAGGAGCATTGATAAACGTACGGGCACGATGCTGTATGAATAGACATTACACAAAGCTAAAAACTCTCAGAATTAGAAACTTTTTCGAAGCCAAAATATCTCCTGAATATGGGTGCAAACTGTGGAGACAACATGATTTTACACCAAAGGAGTAAGAGGTTATTTTTGTGCACGTTTTCTATAAAATATGTTTGAATTTGTAAGACCATCGAAAACCAATGTAAAAAAGGCATGCTAATTAAGTAGTCATTTCCTACCGAGTACGGTTTCTATAGGTCGAAGAAGTGCATCCAAAAGCCGACATCCTGGCCCATTCTGAATGTTAGGGGACTATGTCGCATGATAATCAGTATTACAACCCACCTAAGTAATCCTTTCTAATCGAAAACTCATTTCAGAATTCCGGTTAAAATTTCACTGTAACTGACATCAAGCAGGCGAACTTGTGTGCTCCATATTCACAAAGCGGTAAGCAAACACCCTAAATTTCGTATTTGGTTTTCTAGAGATGTTCAGATGTCCTCGTGTTTGGTTGAATGTGGTAAACGCCGGTGCTGCAATATAGGAAATGGGAACGTTTTTGGAAGACGTTCCCGATCCACCGGCAAGGATAAAATTTTAGCGTATTACTGCACTCACTCCTTTTGGATTGTCCAGCATGACAGTGTTGATCATAATCGGCATCAGAGAGTCCCCATGCGGTTTAAATGGTGGGCGTAACGTCCACAGTCCAATACCCTTTTGAAACCGCTGTTCTGATTTTGCCACCGGAAATGTTAGGTGGACGACGAAATTGTTAACCCACGGAAGTTACTCAAGAAGGCGGTGAGGCGTTAAACCGCGGTAGGGGGGGAGGCTAAGCGACTTTACCAGTAAGTGACCAACTCTTAGCCTGGCTTCTGGCTACTTAGCGTATCAACTGGCTGAAAATAGGCGAACGACCTTCAGTGAATGTTAATTGCGGGGTAAACAGAATCCTGAGGCTAAAGAATGAGCAGTTGTTGACACACGAACGGTAGTTGTGCCATCAGAGCGCAAAGAGGTGGGTTCCAGCCCATAAAACACCACAAAGTCCACTAACGGCACTAGGACATAGTGAACCCGAGGTGTCATCGGTGAGCGCCCCTCTACCATTGTAAATTCCCGATCAAAACCGACAGGACAACGAGCCCCGGGCTCAGTGGTTAGAGGCATTGGATTTCTAACTAACAGGTCGCGGGATCGAGGCTCAGGTGTTCCACACTTCGGGGTTGGGTATGACTGACTGACGACCGCTAATAAGCCAGAAATTGTCATTCAAGTCTCCTTTGTCCTTGTCGGTAATAACATTCGGCCTATATCATGCGCCGTTGTGTTGCTGCTGGTTGGGCTCGAGAGAGAGCCCGTGAGGCACAACGGAACGAGTGCGTTCCGTAAGAACGATCGGTGTGCGCCACTCTACCACTAAGTGAGTTCTCAGGTAACGACTGCCTCGAAGTTGGGCGCCAAAACAACAAGAGCCCAGAGGAGAAAAACCCGAAAAAAGGGGCAGAAGCGACTTTTGAAGACCTACAGGAACATGATCTTGCACGTCTCACCACATCGCATTTCACTGCACAGGGCGCCAATTAAAAATAAGACGAGTTTGGGAAAGTAAATGTAATAATACAAATCACGGCTGCACACTGACTTGATACAACCCGCATAGGACTTTACTGAAGATGCGTCGAACCAAAACAGGCGTCAGACTGATTTAGGACTCTCTGAGTTAGTTGGTGAGATGGTCCTCTAAAATCTCGAAGGACGACCTTTCGCGGCGTATAAACCTTACGTTTGGGCATGCTACCCTAACTACATGTTCGGCATCGTTGATCAGGAGGAGACTGACGGCTGTACACAGCACAGGAATTCCATCATCAGCGATCTACAAGTCACAACAGGGGAAGCTCTACTTCCCCCTCCCTCCCCCCTAGAACTTACCACCGGAAATAACACCGACAGCCAACTGGTGACCATATCGAAGTGGAACGACTCGACAACTCGGAGATTCCCAGATCAAAAGTTGGAGCGGGCAGAGTCATAGGACATACTTTTCTGAGGTTAGGGAGCGTACAAGCGAATGAGCATGCGGGTGCAGCAAGTCGTTTCATCAGGCAAGTGTCAGTCCCCAGTACGTGCGAATAGGCCTTGTCAGTCCACAGCCAATCAGCAAAGGGCACTGTGTCGATTGGCCTTGAGAGGTCGCAGCATTAATGTTAAGTCATACATGGGGCTCCATTCATCGATTGATAGGGGACGCGGAAGCACGAAGACTGGCAGGCTGGATCTGAAACCAGACCCCCACGTTGAAGGTGGGAGCTGATGCTGCGCAGACAAGACTTTTTGAGATTGGGAGTCAAGGTGACGATCACATGTCGATGCCGGGATGTCCAATAACCGCTCGGTCAACAGGCACAAAAAGCTGCCTACGCTAGCCGTGGTCGGGATCACTGATGGCCGATCACCGACGGGTTTTCTCAAGCCTTAAAAAATGCCCATGGATCTGACGCGACGCCTCCATCGCCACTTAATATTCCCGTGTACCGTGGATCTATTCGGTCCATCCTTCTCTATGGTTGTGAGTATTGGACTGTACGTGCGGAGGACGAGCGAAAAATGGAGGTATTTGACCACCACTGTGCAAGGACCATCCTTTGAGGGACGTACACAGACTTCGTCTCAAATGAGACAGTCTGCATCTGCTGCGACAACATCGTAGGGATAACCCAGGCAATCCAAGAAAGCCGACTGAGGTGGTTTTGGCACCTCCACCTCAGGAGATCAGCGTCGTCGATTCAACACCGTTACCTCATTGGAGGCGTCGAAGAGGGGGTCAACTCGAAACCTGACTTGACACAGTTCATCAAGACATGGAGGTGTTTCCTGAACCATCGGTATTCAGTCTCCATCGTTGTCGAAGAAAATGGGTTGAACTGGCCAGATCTGCTACCGTAGGTCGTCACACGTGGAGATGGGTACAGTTCGGGACACCATCGAGGTCGGCTAGATCAGGCACAATCACAGCCGTACCAAGTACAAGTAAGTAAATAAGACATATCGAGAGGGTGTGTCTATAAGGACTAACTTGGCGCCAAGTACGGCATCGTGAGATCGAGGAGACGGGCTGCCAACTTTCAGTTACCGTTCCTGAATGAATGTTTTACTGTTCAGCAATTAACGAACGACTCAGCAAATGTCTCCAGGCAATATTGTTTACGGTTATTTCAATGTTCTCATTTTCCGGTCTTCTTATCAGCTCGCACATGCTCACACTACCTTCCGAATGCTCTATTGTTCGTCCACCTTCCCAGAGCATCCAGCGTTTCTGCACCACTTGAAGTACACATCACCAGGAATACAGAGGACCCTTTTCTCTAAATTGCGACGACTTATTTCCTTTCTGGGGATCAGGATATGCGGTCAACTGAAGAGGCAATGCCAAAACTGTCTCACTGATAGTACTGAAGGAAAAAAGCAGGAACACGCATGAGTTACATTTATATCCGCATTAACTATAGTTTGCAAGGTTGCTACCCCGAAGGTAGACAGTCGGGCATCGTCAATACCACCATGGCAAATGAAAGCTTCAACCGCGCCAGATTCAGAGGTATTAAAACGAGGAACACACAGCTGGTGCCTAGGGGGCGAATTGCTCTTCGAAGCAAAGATTTGCTTCTTTTCGGTTCCAGACTGATGACGAAGATTAGCTGTGGTTACAAACAGGAGGGAGTATAGAAACATTAAAAAATAGTTAAATAATAGGGATAACGTACCAGGACAGAGAACGAAAACGTGTTTGGTTAGACCCGCGACTTCATAGTCTCCGGTGGCTGTGCATTCGAGTCTATTGAGACCAACCAATGGGGGCGATGCACAATGCACGACCAGCTCCGATCTGGTTGTCGTCATGTTTTTCGTGGCATCGGAACCGTAACAGGGTGCAGCATCGACTATCGAGTCGGCGGGCAGTTTTTTCGTCTGGGTGTCAGTCTACACAGAAGGAGGAGGGGGGGAGAAAAAGTTGAATGCGAGATAGGAAACAGTAGCTATCGGAGGGGAGAGAGAGAAAACAAAATGGTTTGAAGAGTAGCGGCGGACGACAACCTGCGAAGCGCATTTGACAGAGTCTGTTAACCACCCCAAGAGGGCGCGTCTGGTCGGCATCTCACTGGAAAGGGAACGAATAGGGAGGGGAAGTTAAACTGGCGTCGGATTGAAATCCAGCCACTAAATGGTAAAGACCATTGCAGGTACTCCTCCTCCGTCCTGACTTATTCGTTCAAGCTGAGATTAGGCTAGAAGCGTCCTTAAAAATTCTCTGGGAAATTGTAAATCCAGCTGCGTAGTAGAGGATGGAGACAGGTTAGGTTTAGGGTAGGGGCAGACCCAATCCTAAGGCCCAGTGCGTGTGTCATACAGAGTAGGCCAGCAATGGTGACTCGCGCGCGCGAATTAGCTTGCAGTGGCACGGACTTGCGATGCATCTTCCGCACTCTCTCCTCCCTCAGCCACCTTGCTCAACTGGGTAGACAAGGTCAAGGCTACTGGGGGTAAACCCCCTGCGCGATGGCTGATATAACTAAGTAGTCCCTCTACGCGTACCACGCACGATCCGATTTCCATTGCATGCACCAGGCTGCTGAAAGGGCGGCACGGATTTCACATGTGTGCGAGTGCACATTAAGAACAAGTCACTAGAGCCTGACCTGTTGGTTGGCAACCTTACCAGTCACGACTTAGAGCGCGTCGTTGTAGACTCAAGTGCTGGTGTGCCGTGGGGATGGATTCCCCGGCGTCGGTCTCATTTTCACTTCTCTCTCTCATGCACCAATCGAGTGTCCGTGTCTGGTAACAGGATGATGATGATGGGCCGGGGAAAGTCTAAGTCTCATTGGCACGATCAGAGAAGGAGCGTATGTTGGGTGTAAGAAAAACACAAGGTCTTAAAACCACTAGCATGTACAAAGATATTGGGCGGGTGAGTGGCTGAGAGAGAGAGAGGGAGAGGCAGAGAGAGAGAGATTATACTTGATTTTGAAAGGATGTTCCAAAATTTTTTGGCAAAACGCTTTTTATCTACCGCGGAAAAATACGGGTACGTGAAGTAAATAGCATCGAAGGACTACAAATGTGACGTATCAGCCGCAAACTGCAACCGTCGGCATCATTGATAATCGTGAATGAATTATGTGCGAAATTTATGCCATATTAAATTTCCTTCGAAACGACGCTAGCGCAGTGTACACATGACCTTCAAAATGTGGTTCAGACAAACAAAGTGAAAAAGTCAGTTTAGAGCGAGTAAATAGACCAACTGATCTACGATTAAAACAAATTCCGGTAGGGATCGGTTATGCTGCCCTAGTCCCAAGTGTAAGCGCAATGCGGGCATTGCAAGTAAAGCAAGCCGAAGGAGGATGCTGAAATCGTTAGTGGGAAAGTAGCCAAAGCTAAAAGGGAAAAGGGAAACCTGATGTTTCGGTTTGGAGGTAGGGTTGGTTTTAGAGTTTGGGTTGGTGTCAGGCTAAGGATTGAGGTTAGGGTTTGGATTGGTGTTAAGTTTAAGGGTTCTGGTTGGAGTTAGGGTTTGAATTGCAGCTCAGGCTTACGTTTAATGCTAAGGTTGGGGTTAGGATTAGTGTCAGGGTAGGGTTACGGCCAAGGTTAGGGTTTGGGTTACTGCTAGGGTTGAGGTCAGGCTTAAGGTTAGGCTTAGGGCAAGGGTCTGTTGTACGTTTAGGTTTAGTATTAAGTTTAGGATTGGCGTTAGGCCTACAATTACGTTAAGGATTGGGCTTACCTTTGAGTTTAGGGTTAGGTTGGCCGTCAGGTTTGGGGTATTGCTGGCCCGCGTGTCTTGCCACCCAGGCCTTTAACGGGGATTCTAGGCTTCCTTTAATCTCGCGGCCGATTTGTCATACATCAGGTTGCCTTCCCCGTTTCAGCCTCGACTGCTTTCCCCACTAACGATTTCAGCATCCCTCTTTGACGTACTTTACTTTCAGCGCCCATCTTGTGCTTACATTTGGGACGAAGACGGCGTAACCGACCACATGAAATGAATAGCGGAAAAAATTGCTGCATGGTGATGATGTTGTCTCGCTGGGGGAATCTAGGACTGCAGTCATCATTTTACCGTACATCGGTTAGAATAAGTCGGCTTGAGAGCTAGATCTGCTTTGGTTCAAGTTGGCTGTTGCATTTCTCGCAGAGCTGACAGTCGCGTCCAGCCGAGCAAAGAAAGTTTCTCAGAAGAAAAAGCGATCGCTGGAACAAGGGTTTTTTCGACTGACGTTTCGGATTCCCACTTGAACCCCTTTTCTGCCACTGTCTCTGATGTTGGGTTCAAGTAAGAATCCGAAACATCAAGCGAATAAAATCCTTGTTCCAGCGATCGCTTCTTTTTCTTCTTCTTCCTCTTCCTCTTCTTCTTCTTCTTCTTCTTCTTCTTCTTCTTCTTCTCCTTTTTCTTTTTCTGATCAACTAGTTTCTGGAACTCGCATCCTCGCTTGTATCGCAAAGAAAGTTTCGTAGTACTGTCTGTAAAACTTAGGGCTTCTAGGGTACCTTCTCCATCTCCAGATGAAAACCAATCTTCTGGAAAAGTCAGACAGAAAAAGAAGCGCAAACATAAAACTGTGGAATAAACGGGTGCTAGAGAGGTGATTATTCGGCGCGAAAGCAGTTTGGCAAAGGGTTATAACGCTTACAGGGCTTTGAGGCAGTGACTCTAACCGACTGCCAACCTCACCCGGGCGTTCGTGCATTTGTCTGACCAAATTGCAGAACTGCATGCGGCCATTTCGTTCTGTCCGAGAAGCGCCAGACAGACTGACAGCTTCATTGCTGGCAATCGTTTTCAAGAATTGCCTCCTAAAAAGCCTCTGGAAATACGGCTACATTGAGCCGACAACACGCCCACCATAATGAACGAATGCCGTGCTCGAGAATCCTGTCAGACCGCATTTTGGATCCGCCAATGGTTAATTATCCTTCCGAAAAATTTGTCCCCAACGCCTCCTGAGGGCAACTTCACAAACTGCTTCACTACACCTTTTTAATTTCCTCAGAAACTAGTCGCTAACTCTTGGAGTAAATTAGTCTGTTTGAGACTAAAATTTGGTATGAATGTTCGGCCCGAAGTTCATCAACCACGGTGGAATAACTGCGTGATATTCATAAACTGCCAAAAGGCAGCCAGTAGTATATGCATACGCCACGCTTGACAGCATGGGTGCCAGCTAAAAGCCCCGACACGTGTTTCGCCAATATTCTGTCGATGCAAGACACAGCTGCGAGGAGTTCGACTCATCAGTGGATCCCCTAGCATTCTCTGTGTGCTCTCTAGTAGATACTAAAGTTTTGAAATTGCGGGTTTTTAATTCCCCCAGAAATTAATTGCTAACTTTAAGTAGACTGGTTTGCTACAAGTTGGCAAATAACAAATCACAAAGCTGCAATTTCAAAATGGTAGTATGTACCAGAAAACACGCAGGGAACGCCGGGGACCCCATTGATGAGCCGAACTCCTCGAAGCTGTGTCCTGCAGTGGCAGGATATCAGCGAAACAGGCTTGGGCAGTCAGCTAGTACCCATGCTGCCCATGCTGTGATGTATCGTGCAATCTGGGCATAAACTGTTTCAGGTTGCTAGGACGAGGTCCACATCCAACGGACAAACAGCATACTTTTCGATCAGAGCCAAGGGGAACGTGGTAACAAGGTTTCAAGTACATAAGTACTCGGAGGCCGAGACATTTCGGTCTTAAATACTGCCTACCCTATTGACAGCGGTCCAAGTTAGGTCGGCCCTGGGATAACCGCAGCCCGTGCGACAGGTGAGGTGCAGCTGCAAACCGGAGCGAAGATCGTAGGGATTGGTCCGCGTACCGAGACCGTAGGTCAGTGGGATTTCACCGTCTCGTAGCACGGGTGCCAAGGACTGAGAAGAGGAGGCAAGGGGGTCGGAGGGTCGACCAGCTAACGCCGCATCCCGGCCGGAGGCAGTGCCGGACGATGAGGAGGAGGAGGATTGCGAAGAGGACAGGATCTTAGTGCCGTAGACAGAGATTGGCAGCATTTCAGGTGGTGCTAGAAGCGCGATTGGATAGTGAAAACAAATATCCGTGAGTGGTGGAAGCCACCGCAGACTGAGAGTTTTAACAGAACGCTTCTTGAGGATTACGCAGTCGTCCA
The DNA here is from genome assembly GCA_902702965.1 of Spirometra erinaceieuropaei. Lineage (NCBI taxonomy): Eukaryota > Metazoa > Platyhelminthes > Cestoda > Diphyllobothriidea > Diphyllobothriidae > Spirometra > Spirometra erinaceieuropaei. Next base: position 55 of record CACRXP010000479.1, on the reverse strand, counting down.
GTCGTTACACTTTGACGGTAGCAAGGGAAAGCCGCTTTGTTTTGGGAGGTAGTCG
>CACRXP010000478.1:466633-480950 GCA_902702965.1 Spirometra erinaceieuropaei | reverse complement strand
GTGATCGATCTAACAGACAAATCGACACCGACGTGGAGGATCCCATTCAATATAAGCGTATATAGCACCTTAACAGTAATAGCCACGAGCTGGCTCCTTTCTGTTCAACCAGTGGCGAGGCCATGACTGGTAATACATTACAAATGTGCCCGGTGATGCAAGTGCGGGAAAAATTGCATAAGGGTCGTTTTGCAAATGATGAAAACTGGGCATTGGCGCTTTTAAATATGACCTTGGGCAAATTAGCACATGTGTCTTTCGGATTTAAATGCAAGGTTCGGGGAAATTTTGCGTCATGGCAATTATTATCATAAGGATAGGTCTTCGTCGACCAACTACACTACTCACGATTTTATCATGAAGATGGGCTTGGTAACACGAACCGGCACCAGGTACTCGTCACACACTTGGAAATCAGCAGGGCATGTCAACATTTTATGTCATTGAGATGTGGGAGGCTGTATTAGTTGGGGACTGTCTGTTGGTACAGCAACCATGAGAACGTGTATCCACTGCATATGTCCCTGTGCATACTCTGAAGGTTGCAAAGCCCTTCTCAAATGGGTGCATTCTGTCCAAAACAAGATGTCGTCATCCACTCTTTTCTCTGACCACAGCCTGCCCTGAATCTCAGTTATTAAGTGAGTGAATGTGCGACCGGACTGGTCGTGTTGACAGTATGAATGCACCGTAGTACATCAGCCGGCCGAAGCAGAATGTCCACAGCATTATCTTATGTTTAGGCGTGGAACTGTGTTAGTGTCGAATCTGTCGCTTTGGTCGCCCTCCTGTCGTCCGTACACAGTCTACTCTGACGACTGAGGTCACACACACACGACCTTACACGGTTGTCCAACAACTTCGTTCTTTCGGACTGGGTGGACAAACTGGCAGGCTTGATAGTCATCAAAGAGTGCGCCTGCTATCGTGATCTGTCCTGAGCCATTTATCGTGACCCTTGGCTGTTACTTGTCCATCGGGAGGATGATACTCTACGTCTGACTAAGGCTCCTTGCTGTGCAACCTTAATCGCGCACGAGGGGGTTCCTCTGTAACAAAAACTCGCTCAGCTTTGCAATTCATGCCTCTCCCATTCTGGTACCATGCTTGTCCACATTCCCAGTCCATTTGATCGCCGTTGGTTGATTTCTTGTTGGATCGCAATTATCATTGGCGATTAAACAGGCGGTTAGGTATTCCATGCTGCACACTTCGCCACGTTTGCCATATTCAGCCACCCTACCTGTTTGTGTAAGCCAGCTGCTTATGCTTCAGGCGAACAGAATTTAGAGATAGCTCTCAGATTCCATAATGCCTTATTTTGTTGCACGCAATTTTTGCCTTACTTCCAAAAAACACTGCGAAGGCGAAATCAAACCGGATGTGAGGAGACGTCGGTTCCTGAGTCGCGGGGGGGGGGTAGGTCGAGTGACAGTGGTGGAATGGTTTGAGAGAAATTACTCGTTGTCAATCCCATCCATCTAACCTCTGAGAGTAGAGTAGAAAACGTGCCATCCGAGCGTGCAATTAGACCAGGTCATTAAATTCCCATCGGCCTCTCAATGGGCAGATGCTAATTCGCTGTATCCCTCGACCCCCTCACAACAGGCCCACCCTCACGAATGGGGAGTCTACCAACATATCTACATTTTCGATTGAGCAAAAGCGTGTGCAGTTCAAAAGGAGGTCATGAGATTAGGTTATATTATTGAATCTCGTCTTGTGTGAAACATTAACCTGGCACAAAGTTCTGAATGGAAGAGGACGTTTTAATTACAGGCTAGGCTATACTCCGTCTGATTGAATGCTGCACCTCGTCACTTACATATGTGTAGACCAGCAAGCGTCTTGATGCAGCGACAAAGATATTTGTCCGGACATCCGTCGTTTTGATGGATGTTTCGTGTCGGAGAAGATTCATCTGCCTCTTATTGAACTTCTTCGACGTGAAATCACACATGAATTTCTCCGCATTTGCCTGTGGCAGTTGTATTTTACTGAGCTTCTCTTATATCGTTTTCCTATTCATTTTGGAGGTTTTTTCTAGTGCATAACGTGATTTATGACCGATCACACCTATTCTCTAAATAAATTACTGTAATCAGACCAAAAGCAAATACAAAAAATGCCTTCTTGGACTAAAACTGCCTATATAAGCTGCTTCTAATTACAGAGATTTGCAAACTCCCAGCAGCATTGCACAGGATCTGGCTTGTTCGAACTTCAGTCCACTTTTTGCTCCTGAAGGAACAGACCATGGCTTTTCACAGTAGGCGGTCAACCAGTGAAACGTTAGTCAACTGAGTGAGCTGAATTCTCGGAAGCGGACTGGGGTTCAGGCCCAGCTACTCAACGCCGATAGATAGGGTACCTGTCCGCTAATTCAGAAGGCCGGCTAAAAACGGGCTCACCGGTTGCAGACGCATATACGTGCGTCGCATTCGCCACCATATATTCCTTCAACCTAATATAAGACTTGAGGCCGCAAGTTCCTTTTCAAATTTTGGTTGACTGTGCTTACTGTCCGACATTCTGTAGAACGTGCATTATCCGATGAAACGGCATCCACAGCATAGACACTTGTTGTATGTCAGCGGAACCACGGAAGGGCTCTTATTGCCGTCATCTATATCCAGTCACGCCTTTGTTGAATCAGAAATCAACGTCAATCATCGGTGCGTTTTCTGTGTAAGTGCATCGTAATAAGGAACAAAAGTCTGGTGGCAAGAGTAATTGGTTTATTTCCAAGGCTGGTTCGTTCAAGCTGTGTGGGCGGCTTGGATTGCAATAGTTACGCACAGGCCACCTCGAAAAATGTGTACGAGCAGTTAAGGGAAGAAGGGAACGTTTGCCACGCAAAAGGTAAATCTGATGGGAAAGGTGACAAAACGTTCCCTTGGCAACAAAGTCTCACGTGATATTGTCAGTTTCCGACGGTGATGCTGACAGTGTTTGAGATAAACGTTGATAAATCAAAGTCGGCTGTGCTGGACTGAATGGATACAACCCCAAGACATGAAGGTGTTCACTGTGACACTAAAATGCCAAAAAACACGTTCAAACAAATGTTTTCCCCGAATTGGGACGTTTTTGGGATATTATAAGTGTCGAAATTACTACAAGCCGACTACAAGAGACTACTGAAAACTGTTCTTTCCTTCATATAAAAGGCACTGACCCGAGTTTTTAATTTACTTGACTTACGGGAAGGATTGTTATTATCGCCTCCATTGGACTTGTCTATGGAAGTGTAAGCCGATTGCGTGTGGCTATAAGTGCACCTATCTTCAAGTGCAGGAATTGCCTTCGGACGGGCTTAGTTCTGGGGGATGTCCTCCTTGAGTAAAGTTAATAATTTTGAAACACCTTTCAAAGATGCATTTCATCCATCGACGCAGCCGTGACGTACTAGCTTATCCGTCATCCAATCTAAATTTACAGCAACATTCACTGTGTCGCTGTTCTCTTGGAAAAAGTCACGGATGAATGTTGGACTGTAGGGGCCAGCGTTGTGAAAAAAGACTAAAAACGTTAGCATGCACGAAGAACCTGATGGAATAATTACGATAACATCTACTCACTTCGTTCATGCAGCTCTGTTTGTTTTTATGTACGATTCAGGCGACGGGTGGGAGTGGGTCGGTCGTACATTATACTAATGAAAGTTTTGTATTAATGGAAGTTTGGTAAATGTTTTGCGTTAAAAATTTGCCCGATTTTCAGTCTGCGTAAGTCGCCTGTTCTCTGACATATTTCGCAATGCGCACTTGATGCACAATTTAATTACGGACTACGAGAAGAGGTCGTGTGGACGGAAAAGCATGAAAAACGCTATTAAATATTACATCGGAGGCATTAGTTTGCTTAAAATATGGTCGGACACGGATATGCATACCGTTCCTCTGAACTATTGTGCATAGCCACCTGTAGCACTGGGATGGTGGTAATAAGGGCCCTTTAGAAGAGCAAATGTGGTTTCCTTAAATATGTAAAAAGGAAAAAATCGTACAAATCCGTGTCCCACCTTAAGCATAAATACGCATTTGGCAGGAAATGGGCAATAACTGATTTTCCTTATAAAAAAAGTTCTATGCATTTTCGTGAGTGACGGCAACATTGACGAAGTCTCTAGGAGTACAATGAAATATGCAAGCTATTTGCTGTAAGACAGCCTTTGGGTAGGAACTAGAATACTCCATTGTTAAAATTACTCAACCGTGTTAGAAGTGACCACATTTTCAGCCAAAGATCGGTGAGTAATTTCGTTTTTTCGGTTGAAAATAGGTTTTAGAACTTCGACTCATATTCCGAAAATCTCTGGCAACCCCACAGAGAGCTGTAACCGCAAACTTTATTGGATTCTGAGTGAATTTATTTTCGAAATGCAACATAACTTTCTAATTATCGACCGACCTAATTAGTTTAAGCACCATTTTATGCAATGTCACGGAAAATCCAATGATTAGAAATGCAGAGATGTACTTAAGAAAAGTTTTCTTCACTTTTAGATCCTTTTTGAGAAGTTGGATGTTGGCGAGAGTCGGTCTTATCACTTAGTCTGGAAATGCCGCCCTTAAATGATCAACTACCTGTCTAGTTTGAACGTTAAGACAGCTTTAATGGTAAATTTTACTGAGAACGTTAAATTGAATCTAATGGCAACAAATGTAGAATATCGCTCAGGGCAGCAACTTCTGGGTGCCTTCTTACGCACACATGACAGTTCGACCGTCGTTGCAAACTATGCTCACCGTGGGATTCACGGCGGAGTGAGAGCAGGGACGGTTACTCACATGCAAAGAAGTCTAAAATGGTAGTCAACTTACGCTACATCAACCGCACTGTTGCGTCAGATTCCAGATCCATGTTTTCTAAACCGGTTTGCCCTGCGCCTGTTGTTGATTAGGGCATAGGGATGGTCTGCAATTTAATCTCGACCCTTTGCATTAGCGCTTAATGATCTCCGTCTACAAGGTGCATGCGTTCCGCGTAAAGAAAATCACATATTTGTCTATGCCGTTAGAAATATATCATCAGAGTTCATAAAATTTTGCAATGAATGCGGACTATGTTGAACATTTCATGAGGAGCCGTCGTAAACGGCCAGGTACGATGCTATGTGAATGGACATTCGCGGTCTTAAGAAATCTCATAATTAGAAATTTTTTTAAAACCTAATTATACTCCTTCCTTGGGTATAACATATGAAGAAGGCGAAATTCTCTATAAAACGACTGAAAAAAAGCATATTTTCGTTTATGGTTTTTATAGGATATATTTGAATTTGTAAGACCATCGAAAATCAGTGTGAAAACGCATGCTACTTAAGTAGTCATTTTTTGCGAGTGCGATCTCTACAGCAGATTGGAAAACAGTAAATTCAAAAGCCGACATCCTGCCAAGTCCGAAATATTATAGGATTATGCCGCAAGATAATCAGTATTACGACCGCGCCTAGGTAATCCTTTCTAATTGAAAACACATTTCAGAATTTCAGCCAACATTTCATGAGATCAGTCACTCACTGTATTTCCGTGTTCGAACTTTAACCTTAGCCTCGACCGTCTTAAACCCGACCTCCTAACACTAAATCTAAACCACCATGAAATTCAGCGCAAGGCCACCTGCAATATGAGGGGTAATTATTCTCGTGCCCTACAGCGGTAAGTAAATTGTTCTAAGTCATACAACCTTAACATTTGCATCTATTGTGTATGCATTATCAACAAAAGAATGTACACACAGTGTATGCTGGATCATGCTGAGTTTTCACGGTATAAAATAGGAAGAAAATCATATCCACGCCTCGACAATGATTCCGAATTTCAGCGGAATTTTAACAAACCTTCTAAGCTTATACTTTTCACTGGTGTCGGCCTCAGAAACTTATTTAGTTTGGGTTTGTACAGCTATTTACATTCCACCGACAGGCAGATAAAGACGTACCCATCCCAGCGGCTGCCAAACGTCGTCCCACAGTAGTAATCAATAAATTCCATTACCAGAGCGAAGGTAACGCCTCCTCGATGATCGACACCCTTTTAAACTATATCGTGCCCTTGAGATGAGTCTAGCAAAACTCAGAGCCGAAGGAGCAATCACGCCCGGCGGCTGCTTTTCTGTGAAATTCACTAACTCCGCACGGGCGCGTTTTTATGGTTTGCCGAAGATACACATGGCAAACTTACTACTCAGGCCTATCGTCTTCTTACATTGCACTCTTGCATTTGGCCTGGCTAAATGGATGCTTGACTGTCTTAAGTTTCTGACCGAAGGCTCGCCAACAACAGTAGCTTCTGCCAATCAATCCCTTGGATGCATAAAGTAGATGAATCCATGGTATCCTTTGATGTAGTCTCACCCATCATCTCAACTCCACAACAATTAACGATAGACGTGGGGAACAACTGTTGGTTGAACTTTGAAATCCGAACATCTGCCCGAGCTTCTACTAAGCTTCCGTAAAACATATTTCTCCTTTGTTAGACAAATGCACAAACAAGTTAAGGGCATCTCCATGGGTTACCCCTATCAGGCGTGATTGCTGAAGTGGTCTGTTGACGGACAGAATGGATAGGATGGGACGACTAACGCTAGAGGCTTGATATTCAGATACCACCCTCATCAGCAGGCATCCTGGTCTTCCTGTTGCTTATAAAGTCTCGCGACATTGTGTACGCAGACCAGGGCAGGTCAGCCACACGGGACTTGAGAAAACGGCGTAGACACGACTCCAAGACAAACTCACCCGACGAGGGAAAGGTCAGCAACTATTGCAACCTCCGCCGAGGCTGAACCACCCGCCATAGAAGCGATGACTCATAAGGCACGCAGCTCTCAGGTCGGCCAGAAGGCCGAGGCAACGAAAGAAAAAAATCGATCAGCCCAAGGCTGACTAGCTCGGAACAGTAGTTGCATTTAAGGCTTTGTCGATTGTGAGCCAACCAAGATATTTGAGTCGTCAGTAGTTCGGTAAATCTCTTCCCGTGAGCCCTTTCTGTTTCCCGTCTTTCACAATCCCTTTGTGTGATCGGCCGTCTGCAAGAAGTTCATATGTATTCGACCTGCATTCAAACGACTTGCGATGACTGATAGCACAATATTTAACGGTTTAGATCTTTTACACACTGCTCGCCTCCTTCGACGTTTGCAGGCTACGGCAATACAAAAGGAAAAAGCAGAATTTGAACTTAAACTTGCATCATATTTATCGGTGGCGCTCTCTGCCGATCGCTTTGACACTCAAATCGCCGGCATCCCCTACTTCCCCTCCTTCGCCTGTCAAGGCATCAACAGCGCATTTTTGTGTCATTTACTGTTCTACGACGCTTTCTCATAATACGCCAGATGGGTCTGTGGCCTCTGCGCACACCACGCCAAATGTGGATTTAAGACTTGGAACAGTATGCAGATGGAATAAAGTTTATAATATTTATAGACGTCATTGAATTGTCTTTCCATCGTGAGTTCGACTTCACTTGAATCTCTACCGGGCAAATTTACTTGAAAGTTGGCGTTACAGTATTAATGTCTCCATGAGATTTACAGTGTTAGCTAAGTCTGAGATTGATGAAGTCAGTGTAGACGCGTAGCTGAACTTCCGCGTTGCGAAAACGATTATGTTTGGACGTCTGAAGACAAAGATTGAGTTCAGCCTGTGATGGAAATTGTTCGTCCCTACAACGGACCACGGGAACGTTGCTCAGGACCAAAACACGGGGGCCAGGCGCACGTTATTCGGCTGCGCACACGTAGCAAGTGTCCTGCATGAGATGTGTGATAGCAGGCCCAGGAACAGGCTCACGCATCGCCAGCCACCTGCCTCTGGTCTTCTTGACTTTGTCCTGATATCGGGCACGGGAGGATGGGGCGGGGGGAGGAGAGAGTGAGGTAGATACAGCGAAAGTCTACTTCCACTGTAAACTGCAATTCACAGCCTCTGCGCCCACCGTGCCGTGAGACATTGGGTAGGTATCGTCAGCCACGACGGTCAAAGTGTCGATAAAGAAATGAATTAAAACTACTGTGGTGGGGGGGGGGGGGGGGCGCTCGCCGATCTTTCTTACGGAATTCACTCGTTCCGTTGTGCCTTACGGGCTCTCTCTCGAGCCCAACCAGCAGCCGCACAGCGGCGCATGATATAGGCAGTATGGTATTACCGGCAAAGACAAGGGGGACTGGAATGGCCATTTCTGGCCTATTAGCCGTCGTCAGCCAGTCATACCCAACCCCGAAGTGTGGTACACCCGAGGCTCGAACTCGCGACCTGCTAGTTAGAAGTCCACGCCTCCAACTACAACGGAACGAATGAGTTCCATAAGAACGATCGATGAGCGCTCCCTACCATTGTATATCCCCGATCGAAACCGACAGGGCAACGGGTCTCTTAGCCCAGTGGCTGGAGGCGTGGACTTCTAACTAGCAGGTCGCGAGTTCGAGCCTCGGGTGTTCCACACTTCGGGCTTGGGTGTGACTGGCTGACGACAGCTAATAAGCCAGAAATGGCCGTTTCAGTCTCCGTTGTCTTTGTCGGTAATACCATACTGCCTAAAACTACGGTGCCTACATATAACTGCCCTGAATGACACATTTGAAGGGCCTCAGAACGTTCACAATAGTCTGCTAATGCATGCTGATTTTTTCATCTAACTATGACTAATGGCATGGACAGTGAATTCCACAAAAGTCATATAGGGGGAAGGGACTGCTGAATACTTTACGACGTCTGGAGTTCAAGCATCTGATGCTGCTGCTTCGGTATACTTAAAGGACCAGAAGTGCATTAAGAACTCCCAACCTTTATGTGCCACGCCTGACCATGTGCCTGCCAGTGGACGAAAGTCGGCGAAATCTGCTGTATTGACTGACGTGTTTACTTCAACCCAAAGGCTGCTGTACAGTTTTATGTCCCAGGTAGGAAAAAAAGAGCAGATTCATGGACCTCACCATAGAACATTAAGCAAACACTTGTAAAAAAGCGCTATTGTTACAATTTGGTGATATGAGTCCTAGTGACGACCCAGCAATTGCGAGATGGGGGCCGTTCTTACGGTCCATTCAAAGTAATGAATGTATTTGTACGAACAGACTAACGTCAGGCCTCTCCGGTTGACATGAGTGGGCCGTCTCCTAAATCTCAGTACAATTAATTTTCAAAATATTTGCTGAGATTCCAATGAGTCGTCGGACGAAAAGAATGCCTAGAGCTCTTAACGCCACAGGAGACTACTGGGTTAACCATTCATAACTTTCTCGGGTTCTGTGGAACTATTTCTCACTTTTGATGATCCGAAATCTTGACAAGAACAATGTTTTTTGAGTATCTGAAGTTTCACACTTAACAAGAACGGCTTGCCGTCATCGTGTTCGTTAAAGGCCGCAGCTTTATTCTAAAAGTCAAGTCACAAACTTTAGACCTGTGATTCACACCATATTGTTGGAGACTTCCTGTTTCCCACGGCTGGCACTACAATTGATGCTGAAGTCTCATCCTGCCTAATGACAAGGAAATTTCCAGCTGTACTCTGATACTGACTGTCATGCAGAGAGACGATGGAGGAATATTTGTGTTGGGACAGGGGGCAATAGTAGATGTTTTTATGGCGATAAAGAGGTGCAGGCAAGATATGGTATGTAATCCCCTTGGGGAGACCGTATTTAGCTACAAACCTAACGCCAATCATGGTCCTGCCTTCAGTGGCAAATCTCTAACCTGTAAGCATTTAAGGAAAAGTCGAGCGTAACTGTAGCTATAAGCCAAGCACTATAACCTCAACTCCAACCTCCATCCCAAAGTCAAACCATAGCCCAAGCCTGGAAACCCTATTCCCAAGAAGAACGCAACTAACACCAAATATAACCGGTATCAAGCCTTAACCTTGATCCCAAAACGAGCAATTTTACTATCGGTAGCGCCACTGGAGGTCAAAATCTGCTTCCTACATGACCCCTTTCGCGACCTACTGCCAGGCAAGCCGTTATGAAGCACACTACCCACCCAGGGGGGGTTACATACACCACCCTTACCAGAGGCTCACTGCTGCAGCTACAAATCACCTGCAGCACAAAGGAAGATTGGAGGGAGGGGGGCTGAGCACTCATCAGACGAGACTGCTGAGGAAGTAGGCACGCAACGGCGACTGATGACTGTGTGATCCGTCATCAGTGAAGCCCTCACTACTGCAGAAAACATGCATCTAATAGTACAAGGAATGCCCCAGGCGTATTTTCCATGCAACAAGCAAGATGGTCACGAAAATAACTAGCAAAGTAGTGTCATACTCCGTCCGACCAAAAAGTGTTTTGCTTTAGTATCGAAAGAGGATGGATACATCCAAGTTGACAGGGCAGTTCTGGAAGGTAGAATTGTCCACCTTCCTCGCCATTATGACACAACAATATCAAAAACGTCCGAAAGACATTCGAGAAGCAACAACCACGGTGTAAACCGACAGACAAAGGATGAAACACAAGGATGCTGCGCTCGAGAGATTCTGCAGACTCCCGAAGATTCACATGCCATGAATACCACCATAGCTGATTATTCGTTCCAGCTTCTTAACTTTCTACCGCAGGGCTTCGAAACGACTCCCCACTCAGCAGAACAACTTTTGCGAAAGCTGCATGATGTCTAACTTGAAAATGGTGATCTACTGTTGTCCTCTGACCCGACTTAATCATTTGCCTCAATACCACAACGGCCCGCAGTTGGAATCATACCAAACCTGTTGGATAGGCGTTACAATGAAGCGACCAAGGGACTCCCTATGAGAAACCTTGTAGGTCTCCCTCAAAACGGATTAAAGACATAGTTCCCTTTCAATAAAGATGTGTACGAGCACGTCAGAGGTGCATCAATGGGGTCGTTGTGTCAAGCGTGATTGTTGAAGCGGTAGTGTAGCAGCTAGAGGTACTGACATTGCAACATTATCGGCTAAAGTTGTGGATGCGGTATGTAGATGGCTCATTTGTCATAACCATTCTGGACAGGATTGAAGAATCCACTCGACATCTGAATTCACTTTACTTAAGAATACAATTTCTAATAAATGAAGAAAGGGCAGTCAGCTACTATTCATGGATATGTTTTTTTCGAAGGAAAAGCAGGGGAGATCCAAAAGAAAGTTTACTAGGAAAGGGACGGTAACCACCTGTACTCAGAGTTGCCATAGCAACCATCTCATACCGCGAAAACGCTGCGGCATAAGAACACTGGCACCTTAGAGGGACTCACTACAGTAAGCAGACGAGCGAAATCGAACTTTAATTTCTCCGGAAGTTCCTCACGGCTAATGGTGATAGCACTGTTTCTGCTGAGGAATGCGGACGAAGAACCAGTTGAAGGAACCCAAGGATGGAGTCAAAATCGAAATTCTGACATGCCATAACTTATGTAACTTTGATGAGGGAACTCAGGAATGAAATTAAATACTGACCGTAAGCGACGATTTACCAGCTACCCAGGTGTCTAGAGGGCTCAATACCAACTGGAAAAAATCTGGGGTAATTTAATGAATCGGATGTAACTCTGACCAAGCCTTTCATGTTGTTGACACTGGCAGGCCGATCCACAGGATAATTCACGAACCCGAACCTGCTGAGGCGCAAAGACAAATTTTTCTTGCTGAGCATCCACTTGTCCTCGCCAGGACGTAACTTCGAATTTGACCATTTGGGGATTGTGGTCCCATCAGGTTATAGGATTTCGTGTCCACCGAGGGAAGGATGACATTCCATCGATGGCTCTGTCAATAGGCATATCAGCCTGCCAATCATTTGCCAGGTATGAAGCGAATAAGTCAGTAAGGTAATTATCAGTCATGAGGGTTTCATAACTGTCGAGCCGTACCCTTCCTATAGTCGTGACGATTATTACCTTGAGAGCTTGGGGAGTGGGATGAAGACATAATTGGTCCAGGAGGCCACCCTCCACCCCCGCTCCCACACAATGCCTTGATACCTAAGTGGGATGTCTCCTTTTCGCCTTCCAGTGGGACTTGAGTGTGGAGTAAAACCCAGTTTCTTCGAAGGTCTCATGCATTTCCCGGCGTAGGATCCAGAATTGCGGTTGTGAGAATGGAGGACATGGGTTTCAGGTGGTTTGCAAAACTTTACCAGCAACGTAACTGGGGATCAAGGATCCTGTTAGCGTCCGTTTGATCTGCACATAGATTCTGCCATCGCGTATCAAGCACGTACTTTAATAGTAGTCCAGCAAACACATCGTCTCCTACACCATGCTTTTTTTTCCGATGTGCCACTGGTAACTATCAAGGCCTGTTATCCAAGGATGAATGCTAACAGAGAGATGACGTCAAGTCTTGCGTTTATTTCGTCGAGGCCACTGTGCTGCCCGTGAATCTTCCCATAAAATATACTGCGGATACGGCTGTATGTCCTGAGCCACACTTTAACATATGACAACGTTCGTCAATCCATTAATCCATTGTAGGAATAGGTTTACTCGCTATTTTTCATCGCAGTCTGTTTACAACGATGCGCTGCAGTACCCACGAGAAGTGTCTGATAAGTACAGATTCCTTCCTCGACATCATCTGAGTTCATTCGTATATCTATGATCGGTGTGTCGTAAGCTGATTCGTTAACCAACCCCCCCCTTACGATCGCGGAGAATCGCCAAAAAACCAACAGGACGGCAGGCCTGCGGCTAAATGGTAGAGTAGGAGACTTAGGGACGTCCAATGACCAAAGAACCCCGTATGAATTCCAAGTCATCCAGGCCCACGATTGCATACGACTGACTGACGATGACCTTCAGACCAGTAGTGACCAGTCTCCCACTGACATAGATTGCATCGCCTGTGAGATCAAACCAACCAGGGAAAATTTTCTTAACCGGAATCAAAAGCTACAAAAACTACCTCGTGATTATCTCCCACAGTTGCAGGCAGGCTAAATCAAATTGTATAATTCTTTCTATTAGAAAATTGCAGTAAGATTCTCCGGTCCAAGTTTCGCGAAATCCGTCGCTAGCCGCTGGATATGTAGTGATATTAAGTTGCGCCTGAATAACTGTTGGCCTTTTCAGCCAACGTGACCAAAATTACCTCACCTGAATGCGCTACCCTAAATATCAGGGACTTTCTCTATAAAAGCCTGTCATACTGCTGAAAGTCAGTTTGCTGTGCCTAACAGAGGATTGCTCTGCCACAGAACTCCAAGGCTACGTAAACATTATAAACATTATTACTGTGCCTTGTGAGTAAGTCAGCCTAGTATGATGTTGAAGCAGATAAATTGTGGACTCTAGAAGGCACAATGAGCCACAACTTGATCTTCTAAACCAGTACGTTGTAAAAGCGCTCAGATAATGCTGATGGAATGGTGGTAGGGGCAGTGAACCAGACACGCAGATCATTCGGAACTCTTCAATAGTGGATTCACCGCGAGCTTCGTTGATCTGCCTGAAATGCGCTTTCTCGTAAGGGTAACTTATTATACCGTTTTCAGTCCTTATTATGTTTCCGATAATCAGCTAATATGATCGTCTGCTTTTTAAAAGTCGCTGTCATTAGCCTTTTGGGAATTTCCCAATCTCATTTGAAAGGTGGATTCGACGTTTTCAGACTCTTTTATTCCAAACTGGTATGTTCTTGAAAAAATCCAGATCAGTACTCTATATTCCACTAAGTTCGCGCATGGTGGCGTTAAAGCGAATCTGAAAGCTCGAATAAGTTACACCTCCGCAGCCTGGTGGCATATTAATTTGCAAATTTCGCACATCGAAACTTATGAAGATCTTCAGGACTGGCATTGTGCAGGGTATTTATTTTTTTAACTTCTTGCACCGCCTACCATACTCAACGATACAAATTAATGAGTTAGAACCCTGCGCAGCAGCGACCAAAAAATTAAAGTGTAAAATGCCGAAAACCCCTTGAACACTGTTTTCGGTTGAGTGAAGGGCTCAGTTTGTCATTGTTGTATTTCATATTGACTCAACTGTGAAAAACTCGGCGCCTCGGTGGGATTCGAGTTCACGCAGTAAGAGGAAGGCTTTAGCGCAGCTAACGCTCTAACCACCTGAGCTACGAGGTTCCGCCGGACGACGCGAGTTTAATCACATTTGGGTCAATTTACCTGCCCAACCTACTGCAACGTCTGCAATCCGCCATACCTGATACAGTAAGTTGACTGCCCAAGCAGGATTTCCTGAGTAATTCACCTAGAATCCACCAGATAACTACCAGGCACACGTAATTCATAGATGTTTTGGCAGATTTTGAATAATTCACATTAACCCAACTGTGAAACACTCAGCGCCTCGGTGGTATTATTCAAAATCTGCCAAAACATC
>CACRXP010000478.1:447619-463094 GCA_902702965.1 Spirometra erinaceieuropaei | reverse complement strand
ATTTGGAAATGGGAGTGACAGCAAAAAAACTGTCCTGTTAAAAATGAAAAACTTTGATGGTCTGAGGCAAAATTGACTGGCGAAAGGGTTTTGCTGACAAAGACGAAGGAGACTGGAGTGCCCGTTTCTGGCTTACTTCCCAACATAAGTTAACTATACCTCGGACTCTAGCCCGGGCTCCGTTACTCGCAGAGAACGGGTAGTTAAAGTTCGAAGGATTGAGTTCGGGAATAGTTAAAGTTACGCCAGTGTGTTTTAAAATTTCTGTCGGTTCATGTAGATGCATTTCTACGGACCACAGCACCCACTATCTTGACGTAGCTGTCCTTACACTGTGTTCTCTTGGTACTTTTAGTTGCTCCTTTCTTGGCCTGACCAGCGAATATTTCAGAACTGAGGCCAGTCGGTTCAACCAAAAGCCTTCTCTCCTCATGTGAGTTTGGTATTCATCTGCTTTGCGATATGGTGCGGCAAAGCTTGGTATCTTAGCAAAGGAACCTTCGTCGAATCCCCTCCATCATCTGCTCGAAGACTTCGGACATCAGCAAATAGGTAACCAATGTGGGATGTGTGCTTTAAGTGATTGTATGGGACTAGAGTTTCGAACGAGGTCTACCCAAAACTCGAACCCATAAATTTTCAAAACTATCTGATGAAAGTAAAGAAGCACAGTAACACTTGAGGGCAAATTTGACCGGCCAGCCATCCCGATCATTACCAACTAGTACCTTCCACAACCTCATGCTAAATTTAGATTCTCACCTCGTCACGTCATGATTTTTTGCTTATATTTTCTTTATAAACAAGCCGAAAGTGGCAAAAAACGCAGCCCTTAAGAAGGTCACAATGTTTTTGACCTCTTTTTTTAACCATGCACAGTCACTACACTTTTATAAAGCTAAAAGTTCAGTAAGAAGACGGTCTAGGTCGACCAGATGGGATAGGCACATAAACGCAGGAGGGGAGTTAACCAGGATTCTGGGTGGGCATGGCAGGGAGGAGGGAACGAACCTTGAAACCCCTTCAGGCGTGACGGATGCTAAAGGTACAGAACACTAAAGAGCCATGCTGGGGGATCTGAGACGGTAAGGGAACGAGGGAGGAAATAGGGCTATTTCCCTCACCGACTATTACTATGGTAATCCGAGGTGGACCGTGTAATCCAAGTGTTTGCATAGTTTTGGTCTACTCTTCCGTATATTCCGCGGTTTTCGAATGACATTGAAGACACCCAGTCGTCGCTCGAAGTAGGACCTTAAAAGCAGCCGTTAAATCCAGCGCATAGACAGTATCCACTAGGCGTTTCGCAATTGAATTGCCGGTGCCTCATCTGCCGCTCTAAGCAGTCATCTAGGCAAATGTTCAGCTGGCCGAGTTGATAGTCGCCTTTATGCGTGCCCGGCGTATTCTCATGCGCAACTACGGACACAGTTCGTCATGGTACGCAGAAGCAGGCCATCTTTAATTGGTCTAACGGGAGTAGTCGTAGTAGGGCTTATGAACAACCACATAGAGGCGCCACACAGCCTTTCGATCGTACGCCGGCTTCGACACCTGATCACTTGTGATACATTATCACTCTTGAAAGAAAACACATGCTCAACGCTTTTTTTGACTGGGGCATTTTGTTATACAGTGCGTGAACGATCTCATGAAATGTTGGCTAAAATTCTGGAATGCGTTTCCGATTAGGAAGGATTACTTAAGTGGGGTTGTTATACTGATTATTGTGCAACATAACCCTATAACATTTCGGACTGGCCAGGATGCGGGCTTTTGAATGCATTTCTTTTTGACGACCTGTAGAAACTACACTCGGTAAAAGATGACGTCTTATGTAGTATGCATTTTTCCTATTGATTTTCAATGGCCTTATAAATTCAAATATATTTTATAAAAAACATGCACAAACATATGCCTTCATTTGCTCATTTGGTAGGAAATCACATTGTCTTCATAGTTTATGCCCCAAAACGTCTGTATTTAGGTTTTAAGAAAGTTTCCCAATTCCCGAATGATTTTCAGCCTTATCTGCCATTGCATCAGCGTTTAGCAATTTCAGTATACAAGATGCATGCTTTCCGCGTAAGGAAAATCATATATTCCTCTATGCCTTTAAAAAGATATCACATAGAGTTCATTAAATTTTACAATGGATCCGGACTGTGTTGTACATTTCATGAGGAACATTAGTAAACGGACATGTGCGGTCTTGCATGCATGGACATCGCACGATCTTAAAAATCTCATAATTAGATACTTTTTTAAAACCTCAATACACACTTTTTTCGGACATAAAATATGAAGGCAATGTGATTTCCCACCAAATGAACAAAAGAAAGCATATTTTATGCATGTTTTCTGTAAAATATATTTGAATTTTTAAGACCATCGAAAATCAATTGGAAAAATGCATGCTACATAAGTAGTCATTTTTTTACCAAGTGTGGTTTCTACAGGAGGTCAAATAGAACTGCATTCAAAAGCCGGCATCCTGGCCAGTCCGAAATGTTATAGGGTTATGCTTCATGATAATCAGTATAACAACTCCACTTAAATAATCCTTCTTCATCGGAGACGCCTTCCAGAATTTTGGCCAACATTTCATGAGATGGTTCACGCCCTGTATTTTCTTGTCCAGTATGGCAATATCTGTTGGTAAGTTTCTGCGGATACCTGCTTCCAAGACAAATATCCTCTGGGAAACAAAGCTTATCATCTATGGTATCTGGGGAACAGACTCTAGTAGCTGTATTGAAGGGACACTCAACCAAGTTCCGTTCTCTGCCTTGGAAAGAAACTCAAAAAATGCATCTACTGTCCAGTCCAGGTGTTCTCTTAACAGAGCGATCTTTAAGTGGAACCGTCTGCTCACCTCTGTAGAAGAAGACCAGAGAAAGGTACCGTGTCATTTGCCTCATGGTCAATCACAAAATTGATTTTTCCGTGTGCCGAGTTCATGGATTTTGGCAGTATTTTCCCGTCTCCCCGGCTACCGACTGTTACAAAAATATCGTCCGCATATACTTCATACTGCGTAGGGCGCTGTGACTTTTGGGGCAATTTTCGCTCGAAGCTTGACATGAAGATGTCTGCTAAGACTGGGCCCAAACTACTGTTCGTAGTTACATCGCCGAGCTGTTTATTAAACTGCGCATTAGTGCATAACCGCAGTAGATCTCGTATGTGTCCTGTCGCTAAGCTCACAACTTATATCAATGTTTTCACCCGGCGCAAGTTAGAAAACAGGTTCTGCGCATCGAATTATACCATCCACTTATTTAGTAAATTGAACTGGAGGTCATTAAATTTTATAGGTTCATTAAATGCTGCATATTTCGTTACCTTTGACTTGTGCTACTTCATTCCAAGAAAGCAACTTTTCAATATTTGTCAAATCGTTTTCCTGGAACATGTTCAAGACTTTTTTTCGCTGCTGTTTCTTGGCATTAGCATCCTTCGCCCAAATGTAAAGCTTACGGATTGAACATATAATTATGAATATGAATATGAATAAAAAGATAGTTTACGACATGAACTGAAATTTGGTAGGATCGTCGGTCTGCGATAAGGCCGAAGGTCTCTGACGGCACGCTCACGATCCTACTGCGTGTGGGGTCCAGCTATGAGCCGGATTAGTGAGGAAATACCTAACTTGTTGGGCTTCGTGTGGTAGAAGGATGCGTCATGATTTTGAATACTGACCCATTGGCGGGACAGATCTGACCCCCAAAGATACAACAAAAGGCAAGCAGATTGGTGAACGGGGCGTCTGAAATCACAAGAACCAGGAGAATATAATGCGCACGCGCCTAGTAAATGCATTCATCTGCGAGTTTCCCGTATGTTGGAGCACTTATGATTTTCACGTTAGTTCGAAACCCTCACAGCTCAGCGGTCGTCATAGCCAGACGTGGAAACTTGGGTAAGCACACCTCACTTCGCTTGGTCATCTGGAGTTCCGCAAAGTCGGTTTACTTGGCATGTTTAAGCCCATTGGGCTTACAGGTTGGCGTCTCAAATTCGGCGTAACCTGTTTATAATCTGATTTCGGTTTTGGCTGACAGTCAAGTCTCTGAAAGAAGCCCGCAGCAGCTGCATCTGTGGCTCGGCCATGGCTCAGTTGTACTCTATTCGACGGATGACTTCCAGATGATCAATAGTACTCGGTCTACAAGGAGACCTAAGGGCCAAGCGAATTTCGTCTCTGATATCATTTGGCTGAATTAGTGTCTATAGTAGTTACAACAATGGAAAAAAATAATGACAGGTAGTAAACACGCTCACCCCAATGAGGATCAGCAAGGTGGTTACAAGCCCGACGATCATGGCCATTCCTACCCCACTGGTGGAATTCCATTCTGATGGGCGAAGTTCCTCGAATCCCGAGAGCACCGAAGTCACCAGGAGGAAGGTTATGAAGGCCTCGCAGCCAAATGCCTCCAGGTCTGAGACCCCGGGGCGGGTGCGGTAACCCCAGCCAACGGGTCGTCTTTTACGAAGGGCGAAATTTGGAAGGCGAAGAGGAAACCCAACACTCCACCCAACAGCTGGCCTAACCAGTACAGCAGCAGGTATTGCAGGGGAATACGACGCAAAGCGACGTTGGCCAAAGTGACCATAGGGTTGATGTTGGCACCGCTCACTGGACCGACGACCCAGGTGGCTGTGTAGACAGCGGCGCCAACGGAGAAGGCCGCAGAACTGTTACTGGTGGCCGGACCATATTGTGACAGGATACAGGCACTAGTGACTGCACACATAGCGAAAGCCTCGCCGACGAAGATGCGTGCCACCTTTTGAAGTTCGTCGACGGAGCAGCGACAACGCATAGTCTGTCGGGGCGGGACGACAAGAAAAACACAAGGCCACAGTGATGAGCATCAATGTAATTAGCAGTCCTGAAAAAAAAGTCTGACAGCCCCGTCCATTCTTTACAGCGAGGGAAGAAGAGCTTAAATGGAGGGGGGATATAAGGAATGGGGAAACTATTGAGGAAATGAATAATACGACGGCTCGACGGTAAAAAGCATGAAGCCCGAGGTTAATGATAGTTGATGGTTAGAAAAATGTAATGCACCCTCCGGCAGTCTCATCTATAAAAGCGCACGGAGACTTCCACTAGATCGGTTGTACAAGTGATAGCCTTCAGATAATACAATCAAGTGTGCAGGGTTTGCCGTGTAGACGGGCAACGGTACTCCTCCTCCTCCTCCTTCACTGCCTCCTCTTTCTTGTCTTACTCATCGTCATTAGCACACCCAACTTCTTACTCGTGCACTTTAGGATGCGCCAAAAAGCAGGAGGTGGCCGAAGGAGAAAAGGCCTAACCTCCTTTCTCGCTTTCCTTCAGTGGGGCCTTTGTGGTAACACAAGAAAAAAACATACAGTTGTTCTGAACGGCACCACTTCTTTTCGCTAATGTCGTTCCTCTCGTAAATTTTCGTTTGGAAACATGAAAACTCATCAGCCTCATTCAGAAGTTCTCCATCACAGCTGTTATTAATGCGCCCTGGAAGGTTTCACAAAAATGCACATTAGAATAATCACGCTCCGACTTCCACGGTTTCACTCCATCGCAAGCATATCTAAATACATTTCTCCGATTTTTCGCTGGTTCGCGGATTTCTGACGACAGTGGGCCTTTTTATTTCTGGTACGAGCTTCCTCGGTTATCTGTGCATGGTATGTAAACAGCGTGTTTACGTACATAATTTCAACCAATCTCACCTAATACCTAAGAGAATGCAAAGGGTCTTTTCTGTATAACTCTTTGATATATACTTGTAAGAATGCGGAAGGGTTTATGAGGGCTTGAGACCTAGAAAAGAAGCCGAAAACATACGGTTTTTACTTTGTGGATTTTCAGTTTTTGCGGGAGTTCTGAAACGCAACCCCCCCCCCCGGTCGAGCAGAGATTACTGTATTTATTTTACTAACTTACTCATCTTGATCGGTGAACGCCTTTAATCCCGTTCTGTTTTTGCATTGTTCATAGCACTTTTGAGAAAACCACCGATATAGAATTTTCACTAGATCCTTCTAGATGCGAGAGTTTAGAAGGATTGGATAATACTGTCGCATAAGAAAGACTGGCCGCCTTCTATGCAGTGAGTAGTAGTTTGGTCTCCAACAATGGGCTGTTCTCCATCGGCGCTTCGCCACAACGGCGGTCAGACTGGCTCACGACAGGCATTTCTCGGGCAGCGTCGAGTCCGCGCGACTCCATCAACACTAGTGTGCATACGCTTGGTGGCATGTCCTAGACGCAGGACCCCGAGCCGCGTCCGTAACTGTGCCCAGTCCAGTCACTCGTTGGCTGCCAGGCTCGAACAGACGACCGATGCATGGCAGCGAGAAGAGGGTGTTCGATCGACAATGGGAAATCCATCCTCACGGCAAATTAGCGTATTCCTCGCTAATAATACATTTGACGCGCCTGAATCCATTATTGCTGGCTAACAGTCGTGGCTTGGAAGGCAACCAACTGACGGGAGAATTCGATGCTTCTCAGCACCAAAATTCGGGCTGAAATGGCTCCTTCTTAATGTTGCCTTCATGTGAACTCTGAGCCGTCTCCACGACAGCCTTTTACATGCTGAGGTCGTGTGTCTGTGGAGAACGCAAACGGACCGCTTAACCTTGTCAACCACCGCAGTCGAACCCACGTCTGATCCTCTTGACACTGTCCTGCTGTCGGAGCAACGTTGGTGCTGGGGTCGGTGGAGGGAGAGAGGGAAGGGGAGAGTGTGGCAGATCCAACACAGAACAGCTCACTCAGTAGGGCACGCGGCTAGCGTTGTCCCTCACGGTTGCCGAACTGTGGTAGTCGGTGTGGAAATAGCGCATAGTTTTCGCGACGAATTTAAACAGAAGTACGCTAGGGATCTAAGAGCCGTTACGGCTGGCAGATTTCAATTAGGGATTGCATTTTATCACCGGCCCTCTCTCGCTACCCTATTACAACCCAAAAGCCAAATAGCATGATCATCCACGGCTGCCCTTTTATAAGGGAAAAGGTTATTTGCGCGTCTTTGTAACTACAGTCCCGGTTCATAGTTGTGTTCGTGGTTCGTTCTGTTCAGTATCAGTATCAGTTTATTAAGGGAAATATATGCAAGCGCCTTTAAACTCTCTATTGGTAACAAGTCGTCGGAGAAAAACATTGATAAATGGGAAGGTTAAAATGGGATTTTGTAGATAGTCTCGGACAGCTGACAGCTAGTTTTTCGATTAAATATGGGTGGGGGGGGGGGGCTGGAATAAGGATCGATCTAGCACTGAGTAGCCTACATCCGGCCTTAAACCCTGATATGCATTGCCATATCTTGCAAAACCGCGGTGAGTCCCCTCTCCCTTGCAATTCATATTAAAAGCTGCACTATTATTACGGGGTATCTGGCTGCCTTTTTAACTAACTATAAGTAGGTAAGAACCCCTACTTCTATTGTTCTCAAATATCTGCCTTCAGAATTCTCGGAAGAATTTTCGATGGGCACTGGCAGCTGAAACTCTGGTTTACTGTTCATGCTTCGTTTTACAAGTTGGATTTCGCCTTCCGATCACTTCCATGCTATTTTAAAGGAAAATACTTTTGGCCTTGACAACAAACCAATCGACTGTTCTATTCGTCAAGATAACTACTCACTTCCGACCAAACGAAAAACAAGTTTTACTTTCATCCATATTTGCGAATGTTTATTAAATGCACGCACAGAGGAAGGTTATAAGGTAGAACTCTCGGATCTAGAGGAAAGAGAGCTCAGAGCTGAGATATAAATTGTGAAGAATTCTATGCTGTCGAAACTCTTATCTTTGCCTTTTTAAATCCCACATCAAATGCATTTTGGATTTATAACTCTGGAAGAAACCTCTGAAAGGCCTATAGATAGGTGTAGATGGTAGGAAGTAGTGCTAAGAATGGAGTCTGGGTCATAATGGTATCTAAGGTGTTGTGCAAATTTCCAGAAATATTTGTCTTCAGTGCAAAGGGGTTCAGTGCGCATAAAAATTGAGTTCACTCTATCGAACTATCGTAGCGAGTTTTATGACATACCTGTCCACCAGGTAGCAACGGTTAAAACTGTTACTATTCCATGTTAGTAAAAGTAAAACAATAGTGAGCCTTTGTTGACGAAGATCTGTGGATATCAGAAAGGACCTGATTGGGCTGGTGCATAGGGCGACAGAGAAAGCCATCGAAAAGTCAACACGTTGGTGGACAGGGGAAAGAGAGTCCTAATAAAGAGTAGACAAGCCTAGAAGTCCTCATTACTAGGGCAACAAAAAACTGAATGTATGGACCGTGGAATTAATGGATCGCGCGCATACATTGCTAACCGTGCGTAACTGTCTTCTCTAGTCCTAGATTCGAGTGCCCAGGCAAAGTTAACATACATTATTCCATTTTTTGTCAAGCTTATTCGGTGACTACCACTCTTAGGTGTTTATGAACACCCCCGGCCTGTAGTTGTCAAAGCAGGAACCCACGGCTCGATTGACAGAGTCTATAGTTGCAATTACAGCTGGTTTTTAGTAAAAAAAATGGATCCGAAATGGGCATTCCAGTCTGTCGGTATTGCTCTAAGGCAAAATGGAACTCCCTCCTTCCATTCCGAATTTCCCATAGGTCGGCTGATACTTCTGTCTGAAAATGCAACTTTCTCATTTTATTTGGCTTCTAACTCATTTGCTTCGATCTACAGGCTGAGATCAACAACGACGACTTCTGCATGCCTTACTAAAAATCTAAATTAGTTGGCAGTCTGCGAAAATGGCCTCCCTGATCCTAATTAAGTAAACTCAGGAGTCTGACAGCCTAAATATTCTGCATTCCCCCTGTGCAAGCATTTTTAGTTTTCCGCTGTTATGTCTGTAAAATGTTTGTCAAAAGTCGAATCCTGCTAAAAGTACTTGGCCAATTTCTGCAAATATACACAAAGTACACAAAATCCTTGATAACACTTCAATTTTAACTTACGAGGGAATGGGCTTTAAGGAGATATTTTTGAAGCTTGTGTTCACTTGAAGACAATAGTCATTTATATTATCCGGGCAACCAATAGCATTCCCTTTTCAGCCTGCAAATGCTGGCATGGACGCGCAGTAAATTTGCAGGTTAATTTGTTGTTATTGCTAATAATAATGAAGTGGAGATAACGGCACAATTATCCAAATAAGTGGTCAGAATAAATAAATTTACTGAAAGCATCTGGTTAAGTCACCTTTAAAGAGCTTACCACAGCGAAGCTCTGTAGCAGGCCCTTCGCCGGAAAGATTAACCCAACGATGAAATCAACTTCATTAGCTAATGCGCAAATTTCACTTTAAGCACTTCGGCAGCTTTCTAAATTTTTCAAAACTTAGTAAACCTTTGTACGTCTTTGTTGGAAATTCTGTCAGTGAAGGCGAATTCTTGGGGCGGGGGGGGGCATGTGTCTACTTGTGCAAGAACATCCACACCCGATTCATAAGTTGTCTTCAGTCTGCTGAAAATTAAGTTCTCAATTACATTTCATTCTTCGAGGGGTATTGAGTGAATAAATAGATGATTTAGACTTCTTTAGCATTGAAAATAAATGAAAAAAACATTGGCTTATCACAAGATTTGACCAAAGTCCATCGCATAGCTTAAAGGAACCCAAACTCCAGTGCTGCTTCGCGTGTCGCTCTCTGTTTGCGGGTTCGTTTGACTACCAACAGTTTTCACCCATGAGCTCGCAGCACCTCGCCTTCTCTTGGTCAATCCCCTGACGCTATTTGCGAACTCTTGAGCGACAGTCTTGAAGGGACACCCAAATCATTCGCCTGCCGTGCCGAAGTACTGCGTATCTCGCCAGTTCTGCGTTAACCGCGAGTTTATATGAAACACACTTCGGAAACACATTATTGTCGAAACATCTGCGCAGAAACCGGATTTTCGCGTATGTAGACGACTCTCGAAGGGCAAACGTTCTCCTAAATCTTCCACTAAAAGGTATTCCAACCTATGGACTGGCAAAGTGGCTGTTTGGACGTCTTAAGTTTCTGACCACTGATTCGAACACCATAGTCAGCTTGTCAACAAAATCAGTGAAGAAAAATAAAAGAGTAAGCCTCCTGCCAAGCGACGTCATGGTATCTTTTGATGTCACGCCTTTTTCCACTTCTATTCCGAAGTACCTGGCACTTGAGAGCACTAAAGTACTCATACGAGACAAATACGACGAAACGGAGAATCGCCTCGGACACTCCAAAATCCTCCAACTCCTGAAGTTCTGTCTCAAGCCGTACTTCGTTTTTGGCGCAACAATCTACGAGCAGCTGAGAGGCGCGCCAATGCGTTCGCCGATTTCGGGACTCATAGCTGAGGCAGTCGGAGTCGCTGGTCTTCCGATATCACAGACCGAAATTCTGGACCCGGTATGTGGATGATACCTTCGTCGTCACCTAACAGGATTAGCTGCTGGAATTCAAAGAACATCTCAGCGCCGATCTTCCTGGACACACGATTCACGATGGACGAGGAGAAATAAAATAATCAACTAGCCTTCCTTGACGTCATTGTCTGCCACAAAGATTATGATGCTCTAAAAACTTGATTGTTCAGGAAGGCAACTAACATGACTCAAGTACTGAGATTTAACAAGAACCATCCAGTCAGCCACAAACGGAGTTGCGTAAGGGTGCTATACCTGCGTGTAGAAACTCACTGCTTTGAAGTGGAAGACAAGGTTGCTAGACTACAATATATTCGGCGGGTGCTTAAAGTGAATGGCTACCCGTGCAACTCCGTCAGCCGCTGCATGTGTAAACGCGATGAGGGACAAACTTCAACCGGCTTCAAACTTTGGCGAGCGCTACTCCGAACGCCAATGGCCGAGAATGCAGCAGCAGTAAGGACGAATGAAGCTAGCACCCAGATCGCAGCTCATTCGAGGGAACCCGGCCACATCATCAAGTTTGATGAGCCAGAATCCTCGCAAGAAGTGATAAACTCGTAAGCCATCAGCTGCCTGAGTCATTGTCCGTCGGCCCACATGCGACTACCAAGCGCAGTGACCTTCCGCCTCCATATTCTCTGCTGAGATTTTGCCTAGGCAAAATTACTGGCCACGCGGGAAGTGTGCGGGTGACCAACGGTCACGGTGAGAGCGAGCCAAACAGCCGAGTGATTGTCGCGCCGAGATTCAACAATGAGATGGAATCACGGGAATTAACGGCGCGGTTACGGACCGAAAAGCAATCATCGCACCAATTACGATCCCCAGCGACGAACGCGAGTACTGCCAAATATAGTAGGTTTGTAGTAGTCTGACAACCGTGCTTTGTGAATACTGCGCACCTCGTGAACCCGATTATCCTTCCCTGCGACTGTCTCTGATGATGGCCTCGAGTGAGGATCCGAAACGTCAGGCCAATAAACTTCTTGCCCCGGCGATCGCATCCCTCTCTTCTGAGTTAATTTCGTCCCCGCGACTATCAACCGTATTCTTGCCTCATTCGAACGCGATGACCCATTTAAGTGATAGTGTGTAACAAACAGTTATTAGAACCTTTGCGTAATTTGTTCCCGTTGGTGGCAGCCTGTGGCGAGCTTTCAACATTGGGCCGCCATGTTTTCTTCACTCCATTTATATGCGAATTTTCGTATATGTACATCTGTTGGCCTATTTTACTTCATATCTGCTGTTTTTTCGTCTTTTTCGTTTTGAAGGGAGTAAAATCTGACGCGAATTCTGCAATTCACTCACGGATGACTCTTCATGATCTCAATAATTGCGGTTTTCGGCCATTAAATATAGCTTTTGATCTTCTGGTCTTATTTGTTTTTTTTATACTTATTTTTATTCACTGCGGATGGAGGGCATTTTAGGTATGACTGGCTGACGACGACTACTAAGCCAGAAATGGCCATTCCAGTCTCCCTTGTCTTTGTCGGTAATACCATACTGCCTATATCATGCGCCGATGTGCGGCTGCTGGTTAGGCTCGAGCGAGAGAGCCCGTAAGGCACAAGGGAACGAGTGAGTTCCGTAAGAACGATCGGTGAGCGCCTCTCTACCACATCTACGATATTCAGTTAGCTCTCCTTTTCATGCGAAGAATGGAAGAGCTGGCCGGACGCTTGGCCAAGTTGAACGTGGGCTTAAATCTTAGGTCAAATATTGGCCAACATGAAATGTCGATCCTAGATTTTTAGCGAGCCCAGCTCTGTGCCCCCTGCAGATCCCCACCAAGAATTCATCTCGGTAGCTGAAGTTCTCTAAGCACTGCCTTCCTTTACCAATACTGATGTTTACTAGAGATATAGTGGACAAATGATAAACTAGCCAGTCAGTAAAAGCTGTGTCCGTATTCCCCATGGAGTCTGAATCATTCCTCATAACAGTTTCTCGTCCCAGGTCTATCGGCAGAATAATAATTCCATTACATTTCTAATGTGATTTGGTTGCATCAGCCTCGGACGGGCAGGTGGCGTTCATTTGGACGCTGCCAATTGAGCAGAGACGCTATGGGCTGTTCAATTTTATATTTCACCGTGCCAATAAAAACGCATAAAGCCTTTGGCGCGCAATGAAATCAACGCGCTGAGCATCATCATTGTTAAAGAAGGTGTGTCTTCCGGGAGCTCTCATCTGCTAATCGCCAAACTCCTTCTGAAGTAGCCTATATTCGAGCTCTTCCTCATCTTTTTGGGATGATAGGAGCTTGATAGTCTCTTTGTCAGCTTTGTACGCTATTGCACACTTGAGGCTTTCTGATTTCCTCAGAAATTAATCTCCAACTTGCATGGCAAACATTTCCTTCTTCCCTTGACTACTTGTACACATTTTTCGAGATGGCCTGTGCGTAACTATTGCAATCCAAGCCGCCCACACAGCTTGAACGAACCAGCCTTGGAAATAAACCAATTTCTCTTGCCACCAGACTTTTGTTCCTGATTACGATGCCCTTACACAGAAAACGCACCGATGATTGACGTTGAGTTCTGGTTCAACAAAGGCGTGACTGGACATAGATGACGGTAATAAGAGCCCTTCCGTGGTTCCGCTGACATATAACAAGTGTCTATGTTGTGGATGCTGTTTCATCGGATAATGCACGTTCTACAGAATGTTTGACAATAAGCACAGTCAACCAAAATTTGGAAAGGAACTTGCGGCCTCAAGTCTTATATTAGTTTGAAGGAATATATGGTGGCGAATGCGACGCACGTATATGCGTCCGCAACCGGTGAGCCCGTTTTTAGCCGGCCTTCTGAATTAGCTGACAGGTGCCCTGTCTAACGGCGTTGATTGGCTGGGCCTGAACCCCAGTCCGCTGCCGAGAATTCAGCTCACTCAGTTGACTAACGTTTCACTGGTTGACCGCCTACTTTGAAAAGCCATGGTCTGTTCCTTCGGGAACAGAATTGCGAGACCACAATACAGGAGTGGATGTATGACAGCTCGGTCTTTGCTAGTGACGACGGTGGGCACCACAGCAGTGACTTCGCCTGAGTTCGTTCACAGCGAGGCGGAATTGCACAGCACCTGCCACACGCTCTCCTCCCCCAGCCACTTTGTTTGGGTGCCAATACAGTGTGATGATGAGAGGAGGTGGGCACAGGCGCGGTGGTTGAAAAAGGCAAGCAGTCCGTCTATGCGTACCACACGCGACCGGATCTCCGCTAAGCGAGCCAGCCTTCTGTAAGGGCGGCCCGGATTTCATATCGGTGGGAATGTCATAAAGGCCGCAGTAAGAAGGAACCATTACAGTCTGGTACTCAGCAGTTCATCACAAAAATCGGGTTGGCAACGTTTCAAGCCACGACTTTTAGCGTGTTGTAATAAATTCAGGTGTATATGCTGTAGTATACGCCCTTGCCGCCGGTTTGAGCAATCCCCTCATAATCGACTCACGCTCTCCAACCTGCATGCACAGTAGTCCAAGGTTTCATCCGTTGTTCCGCTGCCGGCTCCTCTACTCCGTACAGCATCTCGACAGAGTTAGTGGCATCTCAAATAGCGCACCCGCCCCACCACTTTGTGGTGGACTAAGCATTTAGGACAGCCAACCGTAGACGTTCAAATATCCAAGAACCATCCCATCAACTCACCAAACTGACCCTTTTTGGCTTTCACGCGGAGCACAGTCATTCGCGCCGACCTCACCCCTGTTCCGTGACATGTGCGCAGGCTCAGAGCCGACAGTGCGTCTAAGGCTCGATCAGCAACAGGCCTTCGTATTAAACAAACGGCTTCTATCAACTACTTCCACTCTCTTATACGGGAGCGGACCTTAAGATTGTGATTCGGGTGTACCGCCATCTTGGCCGCAACAGATATGTTTGTCCAACGTGATTTCACAGTGATCCATGTGACCATCCTAGTAGGCTCCTTCCACGCTCCTTCTGCCACAGGGACGGGCAATATACGAAAGATTTGGTTACAGCATGGGTTAGGTCGACTAGATAATGACTCTGAAGTGTGTCGAAACAAGGACGTTTTCAACAGATGATAGTAATTTATTTTGCTGGTTTGAGGTAGCATCTAACGCGGTGAAAAGAAAGGTCTTTAGGTAACTCAAGATTTTAGGTAATGTGCCGAAATACTGCAAAATTCAACAAGGCAGCTTAGTAGTTCTCAAAGTAAGGGGTTTTAGCACATACAGGAAAGACGCATTACTCTATAGACAATACCGGCTCCCCATGTCACCGATACGCATTTTTACCTAGAACGCATGAAATTCCAGCAAAAACAGGCAACGCCTGTGAGGACGTATAGGTGAGAAAATTCTTCGTTTCTACCCCACTGAAGTGAGTGTAAATTGCGCCGACGAAAGACAATCTTCCTTTGATGACACATTTCCGAGGGCTGAGGCTATCAGTTGAAATCTAATGCCGCTATAATTAGAAAATTATCGTGCACACACACCAAATGCAGTACGGAGAGGCTCGAGGTCGTCTGTTGTGTAATTTACAGAGGATATTCCGATATTCTCATACACAAAATAAGAAGGTGTATTGAACAGAATGTACTGGACGGAGCATAAGACATTAATTTGCTTAAAAGAAAACGAAAAAGACAAAAGACGTCGGTATATTAAAACATTAGGTACCCAACTACATCTCTCGGGAAGCAAAAGTGCCTTATTTGCACATCATGTTTACTGAAATGTGCTGTTCTGTTCCCAAATTTGGTGCGTATTCGGATGTTCCTGTTGCTTGACGTTAATTTACGATGATGGGTGAGCGCGAGACTAATTCTCTCAAACCCGTCTAATGGATTTTGCGAGGAAAACAGTGTTAAGTTTACACGAAAGCATGACTTTCTTGGGACGCCTTGCAGTTGTGTTTACGATGGAAATGTTATTGGAGGCATTTGAAGACTGGGGAAGTATTGGCCTAGAAATGTCCCATATCTAGAAGGAGTAAAAGCACGCAGAGGGGACACTTAGTTAGAGAGACTTGCCACGACCTTCTCCTAGAAATTGTCCAATCAGGTTCTTGAGT
>CACRXP010000478.1:428243-447429 GCA_902702965.1 Spirometra erinaceieuropaei | reverse complement strand
CCTACGCAAATAATATATAATCTTTCATTACTGTCTCTACCAGTCGCCATAAAATTCCACTTTAGGTACCCGATGTTCCTGCTTATCAAGATCCTAAACGGTCATGTTAAGTGGAGCATTGGGAATGGAAATATCTTTACTTTTGCCAGCGGAGGTAATCAAAATATTCATGTGGACATCTGTCGCAAGCATTTAAAGGACGATTTCTCCACTAGTAGGTTGTTGCACTATCCCCAGTGCAGACGATTATGCTCTCGAAGTTACCGTCGGAATGAACGATTCGGCAAACTATAAGACAAAAGACCCAACTTAAATTACAACTAAGCTATCAGAATTAACGCAATAGGCTTAGCTTCAGCTTAAATCGCCAACAATACGGCTTGGCGACATCGGAATGGGCTTTCAATTATCCGCTTTTAAAGGGCATGGGCCGTCGGGCGATATGGCAACTATAAAAGACCCAAAACAGTTGTCAGGTCACGTTTCTCAGAGTGGATAAAAATTAAAAGGAAGGCTAATCATAAATTCTTCAGCAGATAGCAGTTGGCTGCGCCCTCTTGTCCGTCATTCGTCATTAGGGCAGAAATGACTGGTGTGCACCACTTAGAACTTGTGCAATGCTGTTGGAAGTTGGAAATGCGTTCAACCAGAAACAACCTATATCAGCAGTTCTATCTAAAGACGGATAGTTCATTGTATTTGCTGCTAACTTAGATTCGATAACATCCTAAAGCGGGTACGCGTCAAATGACCTAAATCGCGTCCTATAGCAGAAAAACCTCCAAATAAGGAATGCAAATTTTGGAGAGGGGTCCTGTTAAGTGCGACTGCAGCAGACAAATGCAAGGAAAGTCAGGTGATCTCGAATCCACGCATGTTGACGAAAGGCAGATGAATCCCCTCCGACACGAAACACTCTCTGAAACTGCTGATGCCCGGACCGTTGCGTTATTTGCGACATTAGACTCGCTGCTTGTTCATACACGTGCAAGCGACGGGGTGTAGCGTTAAGTCAGACCGCTTATAGCTTAGCCGCTAATTAAAACATTCTCTTCCATGCAGAAATTTGAGCCAGACCAGTGTTTCATAAGAGACAGGATTTGATGATACCATCAAATCTCGTGGCTTCTTGGCTGAACTTGGTTTTCGCTTAATCGTAACAATATGGAAAAACCGTAGAGGGATACGGTAATCACTTTCCATTTCACGAGGATGGGCCTGATATGAGGGAGTCGAAGGAACGCGACGAATTCGCATCCATCCATTACTAAGCCGTTGCGAGTTTATTGATCTGATCCAATTTCATCTTCGAATGACGCGTTTCCTGCGCTACTGTTGGCGGTTTGATGGACGAGGTCGACAACGCATAATTTCCCTCATTATCGCGCGACCCACCGCCACGACTCAAGAACCGACGCATTATCAAATCCGGTTTTATTTTTTATTTGCAGTGTTTTGCGATTTGGCTGTTAGACTAAAGCCGCGCGCAACTGGATAAGACGTTACGGAATCTGGGACAATATCTAAATCCTGTCTGGTCTACGCCCTCTGGGCATATCATTGCTGGCCGCAGTTGGTGCAGATGGACTGTCTCTGATGATTGATTCGAATGGAAATTCGAAAGGCCAGGCGAAAAAACTGCCTGTTCAATCGTTTGTATCCTCTTCTGGCTGTAAAGAGGGCCTGGAAGAGTGTGGACTCAAACTGGGCGTCCCAGTCAGTCACAACCCTGTGCGGGGCATCGAAAATGGCGACCCAACGAATAACGAAGGCCTTTATGATGGTGTCGACTTCGACATTTGATAAGGGAATGACTTCAACCCAACTTTTACACTGACCGACACTTGCAAGCAGGTGTTTATAGCCATTCGATGGGGCCAAGGGACCTACAAACTCCAGGCCTACGTTGTTAAACCATGCGTCCAGACTGAGTAATATGCCTGGTGGCGACTTTTTTGAAGCCGAACCTTGTCCGAGTTTCGACTCAGGCACGCCCATGTCCAATCTTTGACGTCCCTGTTCATGCCAGGCCCCACAAGCTTTTCTGCGGGAAGCTTCTGTGAAACTCGTATCCCGGAATGGTAGACTCCATTAGGAAACTGAAAGACAACGTTTCATACCATGGTAGGCACGAAGGGACAAGACGAAGGGGTTGAGGTTGTGCAGAGGATTGTACCACCACATATCGTCATTAGAACGTCCAGAAGCTGGAGATAACTAACAGATTCGTCACCAAGACAATCGACTCGTCGGTATTTAGCCGCCGTGGAGCTAATATCGATCGCATGTGGGAGCTGGAGTGAAGAACGGGAAGGTCTGGGTAACACATCAGCCACCCCATTCTTCGTGCCATCGATGTGGCGGATGTCAGTGGAGAATTGCAAGAAGTGACCAAAGGGCTATCTCCCTCAGATTGCACTTGTTTAAGCGGAGATGAAGAGCGAATGTCAAAAGTCTGTAATCCGCGAAAATCTTGAAGTCGCGACCTTCACGGAAGTAGTGGAAGCGCTTCACGCTTAAGTATGTGACGAGAAATTCGTAACCAAAGGTGCTATAGCGTGTTGCAGCCAGGGAGAACTTATTGGAGAAAATAGCCAAGGGCAGGGTCGAATGAGTAAAGAGATTTTGGAAAACTCTGCCAACAGCTGCTGCCGAAGCGTCTAACATCACCTATGGCGGAACGACGGCGCAACCATGCGCCGTGTAGCCGGCCAAGCCGGCCGCGGCATGTTAATTCGGGCAGTCGATTACCGTGTGCTGATGTATAGAGCACGCATGATGCCTTTGCTCATGCGTGCGGTGGATCGAGTATTTGACACTTTCTCGCAAAGGATTCTCGTGCTCGAACCAGCCAACCGACGAC
This sequence comes from Spirometra erinaceieuropaei, assembly GCA_902702965.1. Taxonomy (NCBI): domain Eukaryota; kingdom Metazoa; phylum Platyhelminthes; class Cestoda; order Diphyllobothriidea; family Diphyllobothriidae; genus Spirometra; species Spirometra erinaceieuropaei. The sequence goes on along the minus strand of CACRXP010000478.1, from coordinate 444,566 downwards.
CGGCACGCGACAGGCCAGAAGTTTCTGGAACGCTTAGGGGACCAAATAAGTAGGGCGAGTCTGGATAGAGGATAAACCCTCGTGTTATTACCGACAAAGACAAGGGAGACTGGAATGGCCATTTCTGACTTATTAGCCGTCGTCAGCCAGTCATATCAACCACGAAGTGTGGAACACCTGAGGTTCGATCCCGCGACCTGTTAGTAAGAAGTCCAGCGCCTATAACCACTGAGCCACGGGCTTGTTGTCTTGTCGGTTGCGATCCGGAGTATACGATGGTAGAGGGACGCTCACCGATCGTTTCTACGGAACTCACGCGTTCCGTTGTTCCTTACGGGCTCTCTCACGAGCTCGGGGCTGGGTATGGCTGGCTGACGACGGTTAATAAGCCAGAAATGACCATTCCAGTCTTCTTTGTCTTTGCCGATAATAAAATTCTGCCTATATCATGTGCCGCTGTGCGGCTGTTGGTTGGGCTCGAGAGAGAGAGCACTCGTAAGGCACATCGGAGCGAGTGAGTTCAGTAGAAACGATCGGTGAGCGCCCCTCTACCATAAACCCTCGTGTTCGCACGCTGCTAATAAATTGCTCGCATTCCGAACCGGCTCTTTTTCAGTTCCATCTACCTGTTGGGTAGTAACAATTTCTCACCATCAGCTGAAGTGGATTCCGAGCTCCCGAAAACTACAGAGGAGAAAGGGGTGACTCTCAAGCGGTCTGGTCGTATTAGTAGTCTCGCGCTGCACTATGGACTGATGAGAAGTCATCCCGTAAGCATGCGTGAAGCGAAAACGTTGGACAAGCGAGAAGACTGTCTTTCCGTCCTTCCCTCTTCCGCCATGTAGTCGTGTCGCCTCCGGCATAATGAGTTTGTATGTCGGAAACAATGAGGACCACCGTTGTACCGAAGACAACGTAGCGTCGAATTCAGTGCAACTTTGGCTTTAATTAGGCCGACTTACGATGCACCCACCTCACATTTCCGTTTAGTATCCACTATGTTCCACTGAGAAGGTTGAATCAGGGCGACAGGAGATTAGCCTGAGTGGAGTGGCTAGCGAGGGTGAAAACACGTCTAGCGCAGCATATACGAACTGGTCCTAGATTCGCAAGACCGGTTGCGGCTGAATGAGAGCTCCTACTCGCATACTTCTATCCTAATCCCGTTCTCGACTAAAACCGAATGCTTTCTGGCATTGTTATCGTGATGCAAAATTTGTTAAGTACGATGCATTCCAGTCCGAATGACATGCTTATTAATTTGCCTGAGGCTCAATGAAGCGCTTATGACCCAACTGCAAGGCTACGTCAGGAGGCCATCTGAGCCGTGTACTAGGGCATATTTGTGTTTCTGGTCTCAGGGTTATGAGTAGCCAGATGAAGGCAGAATGGGCGCGAAACAATTCTACATCAATCTGCCTGCGTTCTATGTCGTCCCTCTTATCTCAGAATCGAGCGCGCCGGATTTGTTATAGTAAAGAATGCACTGATTTAATGTCGGTCCCACTCTCTCCTTCTTCCGGCTCCCGTGCATCGGTCGAGTGTCAGTCAATGGGTGGCGGAATCGCACGCAGTTGCTGACGTGGCGTGAGGGCCTAATGTAAAGGAGTGTCACACGATAGTTCGACTGTCGTTGCCGACAATGTCCACCGTGTGCTCCACAACAGGCACGGTGACTTGCGTGTGAATTAGTTTATATTGATAGTAGACTTGCACAACATCTACCGCATTCTCTCCTCCTCCTCCTCCTCCTCCTCCTCCTCCTCCTCCTCCTCCTCCCTCACCCGGACCCAGTGTCAAGACAAAGTGAAGGTAACCGGAGACGGGGAGGGATGGCGCTGGTGGATGGCACAGTCGAACCCGCACCTGGGCACTCCATTCCACTCCCCCTGGTCCACACAGCAAATGACTAGAACTTTGGCCAACAACAACAGAAAGGGCTGGCGAGACCGAAGCCGCACCTAGGCGTGCCGCCCTACCCGGTTCGGACCCCATGGAGTTGGAATGTCATAAAGGCCACATTATGAGGGAGAAATTGCAGCCTGACTCTTAGACCAACAGTCGGCCGCTCCATACAAACAAAACACTGGGCCGACTGCGAGGTGCAAGTTATCCCGTCCTTTAGCAACCTTCCAGGGAAGATGTGGTTATGGTGTGGCTGCGGCCGTCTTCACTATCCTCCTTCAGGTCGGTCGGTCTCGGTTGGCCGGGTTGATCTGTAGACGCTTCAGCGAAGTCTTCAGAATGTCCTTGTAGACGATTGAGGAGGATGCAGGCGAACATTTTCCCGACGATTTTCAGTAATGAGATGCCTCTGTGATTTTCACAGAGTTGCCGGTTCCCTTTGCGCTTGTAGCGATGAACTTGTTCACGACGCTACATCTCCTAAAGTAGCGTCGTTAGTTCGTCCATCAGTCGGTGACCGCTGTGCTTGTAGATTTCGGCTGGGACTGCGGCGGAGCTTGGTGCTTTCCCATCGAGAGTTGTTAGTCGGTGTGGAATGTTTCTGGGGGAGGGGCGGGGGCGGAAGACCCAGGCCAAATTTAATTTCTACTTGGCGGAATCGGTCGATGACGGCGTCGGAGATAGACGAGGGACACTTGAAGACGCTTCTGAAGTGCTCGGCCCAACGCTTCAAAATCTGCGACTTCTCCGCCAAAAGCGCTGATCCATCGGAGCTGAGAAACGTTGCAGTCCCTTTGGTTGGAGGGGCGTAGATCGCCTTGATCGCAGAGAAGAAGTTTTTTGATTCGTTGCGGTTGACACACCCCTGGATGTCCTCGACCTTGCGAACCATCCAGGCGTCCTGCAATTCTCGCAACCATTGCTAAGCGAGGCGGCAACTGAGAGAAGGCCGCTTCGTTCGCATCGGTTGGACGGCCCCCTCCCCCTGTTGGGGGATAAGCAGTGCTGTCCATCAATAGGGCTACAAAGTCGCCCCAGACGGCTGCCACTCCCCACTATGAGTCACGTATTGGTTTAGAGAGAACGACCCGATTGGCCTGGGCCGCTTGCGTGATTGCATGACGTCTTCACCGTAGGACTTGTTGACCGTGGAGGAAGAGAGTGGAATAGAGAGGGGGGAGAGAGTGGGGGAAAGGGGGCAGAAGGTGAGGTGAGCAAGTGGGAGTGGAAGGGGGAGAGGAAGGGGAGCAGAGTTACCGCGTGTGGGGACACAGCCGGATATCCTCATCTGCTCTACCTCACCAGCCGACGCTAGGCAGAGCCTGGCTTCGAGGAGCCACATGTGAATATCACACCCGTAACTATGAGCACAAGCATTTCTCAAAGGAATGCATACGGATAGGACAGAACTGCGATCCAAGGGAACTCACTGTGCCCGGGCCAAACAAGACCTAATGTAGGGTCCGTAACGTAGCATGGCTGGTAGGACGCAGAAGGCGGCCGCTGACGACGGATTAAGGTGTGCAGTGAGAAAACATGGCTTGAAGTAAGCGAGCCTGGGTTTCAAATATATCTTGACTATCAACTTACCGCAGTTTTCCAGTGCGTAAGATAATAACAACAACTGAGCAAGGCTCCGATAGGAACTGCCGAGTGAGGAGACTTCGCAGCCAGCTTCCTTTTAAGCAGTCGGTCCAGGGTAGTTCGGAGCCGGATCGCAGCTGCCAGAGAACGTTGGGCGGCTTTCTCATCCAGAAGTTCTATTTCAGTCCACCGATCAGATAAGATTAGAGCGACGACAGTAGTTGTGGACTTGCGCGGACTCAGCGCTGCCCGAAAAACGCGTGCCGTGAACCAGTCTGACTCCCGTTTTGGCCAAGCGCAGTTACAGAGCGGTCGTATACGCCCATCCTCTCATATACAGGCACGACTACACACAAAAACACACACACGTACAACAGTTCGACCGCTGCATCCAACGATGTCCATCGTATGCTCCACAGCATGGTGAGAGCAGGGACGGTGACTTGCGCAGGGGTTTATAGTGTCAGTAGACTTGCGCTGCATCTCTTCTTCTTCTTCTTCTTCTTCTTCTTCTTCTTCTTCTCCTCCTCCACCACCACCACCACCACCATCTGAGCCCCGTGTCAAGACAGAGTCAAGAAGACCGGAGATGAGGGAAGTTGCATGCGGATGGCTTGGACGGATCCACACCTTGGCGCTCAACTCCGCGCCCGCTGGTCCACACAGAGAATGGTCAGGATTCTGACCGACAAAACAATGGGAGTACGGTGGTGGTTCCAGTTTGTGCGACGACTGTGGACAACAGGGACTGCCAGCGCACCCCCTAGATGTTGGCCTCTGTTATTGCGCAAGATAACGCCTGCCAGGTGGCCCCCGGGCTGGTCCACCGCGTCTAACACGTGGCCCGTTTGGGGGTCACACACACACACACACACACGACAGTTCGGCCGTCGATTTCGACGATGTCCACCGTGTGCCCCACAGCTGCAGCAGCGGTGGGAGCAGGGACGGTGACTTACGCAGGGGTTTATAGTGCCAGTAGACTTGCGTAGCATCTACCTACACTCTCTCCTCCTCCCCCGCCTGAGCCCGGTGTCAAGACAGAGTCAAGAGGACCGGAGACGAGGGAGGCCGCAGGTGGATAGCTCGGACGGATCCTCGCCTTGGCGCTCCACTCCGCACCCCCTGGTCCACACACAAATGACCAGGATTTTGACCACCAAACAATGGGGTGGCGGCAGTGGTCCAGTTGAGCGACGAATGCCGACAACTGGGTCCGCCAGCGCACCCCGCATATGTTGGCATTTGTTAGTGCGCACAGATAACGCCTGCCAGCGTCCGATGTTGCCCCTGTGTTGGCCCAGCGCATCTAACACGTGGCCCGTTTAGAGGTCAGACACATACACACACACTCACTCACTCATCAGTTGGCCTCGCTAGCGGCCACTGCCGCTTTAGACAGCAGCCCAGGTCTCTGCACGCACCTTCTCCCCCATCCTGGTGCTTTCCGTCCTCACTTAAAACTGACTTGAACTGAGGACCGTAGCTGATAAATGCAGGTCAAATCATGTTAGCGTTACTTATTTGAACAGGCACTGGCAGCCTTCTCAAGTTCATTTTTCCCAAAATAAAATAGACAGTAAAAGTGCAAGCAAACAACCAACTGTTTTTTTTGGAATCTTCAAATGACAACGCAAGCCGACGGCAGCCTTCACACGGTTCATTCAGTTTAGTTTTATTAAGGGGAGGGTTGGAGAACGCCTTTGAACTCCTAATTGGTTATAATAACGTCATGAAAACAGTACGTAAGGAAAGTTGGAAAGAAGAGTAGCTGAACAATTACATGAAGCAAGCTGTATTCTGAAGGGTTACGAACACCACGCAGATTCCGAATTGGGATAGAAGACTCGCAGTGGCCAATAGCAGCGCCGTATGAAAACTGTAAGCAAGAGACAAAATACTTCGCGGTGAAAACTAATTCACACACAAGTCATTGCGCCTTCTCTCCTCCTGCTGTGGAGCACACGGTTGACATCCTCGGCAACTTTCAAGGCATCTATCGCACTCTCTCTTCTACTCCCACCCGAACCCCGTGCCATGACAGAGTCAAGAAGACCGGAGGCGGGGGAAAGTGCTGGTGGCCGGCACGACAAGAACCTGCACCCAGGCGTGCCATTACACCCTCTGGTCCACAACTGACACGAACCAGGATTTTACACGTCAGCAAAAAGGAGAAATGGCTCGGATCCCATTAAGTGAGAGTGCCGTAAAGGCCACACTAAGAAGGAGCCATTGCAGCCTAACTCTCAGCCATCAGTCGCTCATTTTACGCAGACACACACTGGGCTGGCTGTGAGGTCCGAGTTATCCCGTCAGTTGGCGAAATTACAAGTCACGGCTTCTAGCGCACCGTGATAGATTCATGCGCGTCAGATTGTTTATAGTGATGAATATAGGCTGAGACCGCCGACCTCATTCTCTCTTTCCACTCCCAGACATCAGTCCATTGTCCGAGCCGGCCAATCAACTGATGCTGAGAATCGGAGAGGCGACTGGCAAAGGTGAGAACAGTCCATCCGCGCGTGCCACACACACACACACACACACACACACACACACACACACGACCTAGCCCCCACAACAAACCGGGATTTCACGCAAGGGGGTGGGTTGCCTACAATGATGTTTCAGGAGATGTGGTGGCAAGGTCACGTTCCCCAGGATCTCGATAACGCGAGTATCGTCCATTTCTTTATCCGTAAAAGGACTCGACAAATCTGTAATAACAGCAGAGGAATTTCGCTGCTCAACATTAGTGGAAAAATCTTCGCTCGCCTTCTTCTCAGACGTCTCAACCAGCATCTCATACAGGAACTTCCACCGGAAGGTCAGTGTAGATTCCGACACCACTGCGAAACCACCGACTTGATCTTCGCCGCCCGCCAGCTACACGTGAAGCGTCAGGAGATGCGGACACATCTCTACACTAACTTCGTGGACTTCAGGAAAGTCTTCGACAAGGTGAATCACGATGAACTCTGGAAGATCATACAGAACTGATTCACGCACATAATGAATCAAATCCACGACGGGATGATGGTGCACGTCACGAACAATGGGACCGTCTCAAAAGCATTCCAAGTGACCAAGGAAGTGCAGCAGGGCTGCGTACTCTCTCCCGCCCTCTTCAGTCTCGTGTTCTTTGCCATGCCAATGGACTCCTGCAGTGACAAGCGCCCTGGGATCAACATCGTCTACCGGACCGACGACCACCTTCTCAATACCCGATGCATGCAAACCGAAACTCGTCTGTCTTGTGAAGGGCTGCCTATTATCATTTTCTAACGTTGATCGACACGAATACACACTGGTGAGAGGTCGTCTTCAATTGCCCAGCTATCCCTTTTTTGTGACAAAGCAGGCTGTTGTTGTTGATCGCCTTTTCTTAGGTTGGGAGATAATGGGTGTCCAGTTATGGATTCTAAGCGAAGGTTGTAGGATGTCACATCATTTGCCTCGTGCGGTTGGTGACTACGCCTATTGCCCATTAAATCAACTCAACTCTTACCTGTGGCTCCTTAAATTTATGTTCGGCCTTGCGACCACACTCCGGTAACCGCCTCGACCGGCGAGCTAAACTGGGTGAGGGTATCCGGTGCTGTTTGTGTCCTCACACCCGGGAACTCTGCTTCCCTTCTCATCTCCCCTCCCTCTCCCCACGTCAAAAGGTCATACGAAGAGGGCGACATGCACCCACCGTAGGCGATCCAGGCTAAATCAGGTCGCTATTTCACTAACTCAAGCCGTGACTCATAGTGCAGTTCGGAGGCCGTCTGGAATGTCTAAGCGGCCATATTTATGGACAGCACTGCTTGCCTCCTGGTGGGGAAGGGGCTAGAAAAAGTACCCTAAAATACTGCGATCATGCCATCTGTACGCAGACCGCGGCTCCCAGATGGATAACTTGTGGACGAAACAATTGGAGAAACAAAAACCCACGACCGCATTCTCCCGCTCCGCCCCGTCCCACCCCCCACTTTGGCAGTCTGGAATGTTCGGTCCTTTTTAGAAAATCCGAAGAGGAGTCGGCCAGAACAGATGAGGGCTCTAGTGGCAAGATTGATGGTTCGTAGCACTCTCAAAGCGCTCGGTCACCGCTCGAGGATCTATGTCTTTTCGGGCAACCGTATTATTCCTCCCGTGTTGAGCAGCCACGAAGTTCAAGTAGGTTGTGACCATGATGGTCCTCTGTTCTTCTCCGCTTCTGACCCAACCGGGCGTTTTGTAGGCTCTCAAATAGCATTATAGTGCCTTACTTTACCCGGCAGTTAAACCAGAATGCTAATTACGTTATGATGCGATTTGCGCGGCGGACCAGTCGTCTTGAAGTTGTGCCACTTTCTTGGACCCAGTCATTTCGTGTACGATTTTTAAACTGTACTTCACTTTCTAAATAGTTCCCCTGCAAATCTCATTCCATTGATTACTGAACGCCCGACCATATAGACTTGGGATGCTAAAAACAACGGTTTAGACGCTCGCTCGGATCAAAAGAGAACGACAAATGCAGAGAGGCAGACCCCCGCTGGGAGCAAGTGCTAGTTTTTAAATCTTGTTCATGCCCACTTCAACCCCCATGACGTTGACCAACATTGGCCTTAAAACATGCAAACTCACCGGGCCGGTGGTCTGAAGCTACCCCTCTCCCCCTGGTAACATCTTGGACGTTGTCACTGTCCTGTGATGCAAGCTTGTTTTCCTTCCCAGAGCAAACAAGTTTCCGACGTCTGATGACAGGGCTCAAGACCAAACGGCCACTGACCAAACCGCACAGCAGCCAAGCAAACAGACGCAGACAGACAAAGATGAGGCGACTGGACCGGTAGCTGCTTTGGAGTTATTAATGTCTTCCGTCTGATGCCTTTGACAGGAAGCATGAACTTGATAACGCCGCTCACGTCCCGATGGATCACTAATAGTACCTGGCTGTACTTTCCCTGCTGCTACCACATCGATCCCTGCCTGGCAATACTGTTACATTAGCGATTACAGATCCTTCCCGTGCACGTGCCAGCCTGCCACCAAGGTCACTGGCTTGAACACGATCGATTTATTTCCTGGCCCGCACCTACTGAAGGGACAGAAGGGGACAGCATGCTTTGGGGACTACGCATCAGAAATTTTTTGTTTCTGTAAGTAATGAACATTTATTATTTGCATAAGCATGCCTACCAGTGGGTCTTGTAGTATTTTGAGCAATGCCGAAAAGTATCCAAGTTAACCATTTGTCTGCAGACTGTTATCAGACTGTTTGTCAGAAAACCGACAGGACAACGGGCTAGTGGACCAGTGGTTATAGGCGTGGACTTCTAACTAACAGGCCGCGAGTTCGAGCCTCGGGTGTTCTACACTTCGGGGTTGGGTATGCCTGGCTGACGACGGTTACTAAGCCCGAAATGGCCATTCCAGTCTCCCTTGTCTTTGTCGGCAATAACATACTGTTGTCAGATATACCCGAACAAACCCATGCAGTGTAGATAAGGTAAAGCTGTCGTCGTGACTTCAGGGAACGTTAGGAAATTCGGATCGTATCCGACTTCAAAATTACGTACTCAGTCACATGGAAGTAACGTTCAGCGACCCGGCTACAGGACCGAAGTGATCATTCCCCTTTTGTTTTGGAATGCCTCTAGTTCATGCCTGCGGTCGCATAAAACTATTAACTAAGCCAGAAATGACCTCCACACTTTCCCTGTCAGTATCGGTAGCACCTCCTGGGTAACAAGTCATCCTGAAGTCGGCTCAAGATCCTTCTAGGTATAAGATCACATTAACAGTCGATGCTAACTATGTGCCCTGTTTGAAAATCACCTCACGAGTTCTAATCTTCCTGGATATTCTGCCTCAGTTCAGGGTCCTCGGAAATGGACGGAATCAGCCCCTGTGAACCCGTGTAGAACGGCAGTGACTATGCCCTTGTTGTAAGGTTACGATAGAGATAATGGAAGTGTTCATAGGACCATGATCAGGTTGATCAGGCTGTATTGTTTAACCGAAAGTGATTTATTTGTTCCCATTTCGGCTGGATCGCAGTTGGTAGCCAGGAATGGGGAAGCGGACGGCGGTCTTAACCCTAATCCTAACCTTAGCCCTAACCCTAACCGAAATCGTAAACGTAACAGTAGCTCTTAGTCATAGTCCTAACTGTAAAACCTAACCGAAATACTGAAACCCTAACCGCAACCCGAACACCTAAGCCTAAAGGCCTAACCCTAACCCGAAAATCGGAAACCATTAACCGGTACCCTAATACTACCTCAAACGTAAAACGGAAGTCAAATGGTTAAGGTTAGGAATAGTGTTAAGGTCGCCGTCCACATCCTCATTCCTGACTACAAACTGCGATCCAACCCCCATTTCAGCTAACAAAACGACATGACGAGAAGTGGTGACGCCTCATAATTAATAAACCTGACCTCTTACTGGCTGGGTCATAGTGTTTTCTCATCTTCCTTCAGACACTCTCCAACTTCCTTTCCCTGTTGCATTTTGGCGTGGGGGTGTTTCGGTATCTCAAGTCAGAATCATGATTTTTTACAGTTATGCAAGTACCGCGGACTAGTAGTGTTGCCAAGCTGCATCCGACATGTCAGCAGCTCCGGAGGCAGAACATTTGTTTGTCTGCCAAATGGCGTCTCTAAAATTGATCTCAGATTGGACTTGGATATGAATGTGAGGGCTTCAGGCACATCCACCTGCAAAGAACACAAAGGAAGTGTAGGTTTATTAGCCTGCTCTGTCGGTCTCATACAGGGGGCCACCATCAGAGAACATGAAGGGTGCAACAACAGTTGTAGTCAGACATTGAGAGGGGGTGGAGACGAGGGCAATGTCCGCGACTGGGCTGGGTCCAGGCCTTCTAACTCGTGGCGGTCACTGTGTACTTGTTGCTGCACTCTGATAATGGGTTCCTGTACGAGTCCGGAAGCTCAGGCTAATACACTTACCGTTCCAGCGATCGTGCCGTCATCTTCTTTGCAACGAGGAACCGGGATTTGTCTGTTCGCCTCCATTCGTAGGATCGATCGGGTTAGCAAACTGCTCCCATCTACTCCCCCGTCACGTTCTCCTTCCTCTTATTCATCTACATACACTCCGATTCATTGTGTTAACGGAGGTTTGGCCTTTTTCCCACAATATTACATAACTGGCTAGAACTCTCTCCAAGCATGACTGTACGCGAATGCACTCATCCACTGTGGCTAGGTAGTAGGACACCTCCCAATTGTGAGGAACCCCACCAAATAAGCATTTTGAGAACTTGCGGGATAGGTTGTCATAAAATACCTGCCGCCAGTTATACACTTGGCGCACCGATAGCCGGAGTGGTGTACGGATGATCCTCATTTCTTGACATTTTTTCAATCGGTTGCAGGGATACGAAAACTAAATTGGCGGTTCTATGCCTTTTTACCGAAATGTACACTGACTTTCAGGAGGGAGTTCTCGCAGTGGGGGCAGAAGCAGACGGCTGAGTAGTAGTTGATAGAAGGATCTGCTAAAGTATATCGGGAAGGGGGATCCTCCAGTTATTTCCGCCGGCTTGCTGGTTTCCTGTGTTTGTATAGGTGAACAGTGTTTCACCAAAATCGTTCGATACTTGTTTTTGCCGGCACAGTTCCAGCACAATGAGGCAAACTTGTTCATGTCTTCAGAATCATCATGCCTGCAGATTTCGGCCACAGTTTTGATCCGACCGCAGACTTAACATTGGACATCTGTTGCAGCACTCCAGCTGTTTTCTGTGTGGAGGGCAGGCAGCTGAGGCCAGTAATGGTCTCTACTTGAGAAAGTCTGTTGGCAGAATGAAGATGATTGATTGAGGACGCAATTAAAATGCTTTACGCAAAGCTCCAGAACCTGCGATTTGTCTTTTAGTACGGTTATTCCACCTAACCTGGGTAGGGGGCGCAGTTTCTTTGGGTTTGGGAGGATAATACTCTGCCTTTATGAACACAAAGAATTTATGCATATTGCTACGACCTTCATCTGCCTGTCCTGTCTTACATTTATTCCACATCTCGCTCAACCTCCGTTGCAGTTGCGGACGGCATTGGAAGAAGAGGGCCACTCTATGGGGTTGTTTTGTTGCTCCTGTAGGCTCAGGTGATTGGGTTTCACTCGGATATCAGTCTCCGTATTTCATCAGACTTGTTATCGAGTCGGTTCTGGTGTTTTCGGTGCGGAGATCCGATGACCTCGTTGATGGCATTCCACAGTCTCTGCCAGCTGTGCTTAACGTCTTCACCATACAGTGGTTGTGTGCGGACGAGATCGGTATCCCTTTTATTAAGGTGTCTGCATGGAGATGTGGTGACAATACAGTCCACCATTCTGGACTTCAGTCCTGTTACAGGTCAGAGATCATGCTGAAACACTGAAGTGCGACGCGAACTGTGGCGGAGGCTACGCCGAATGGAACAGAGGGGCTCTGTAGAAGTTAATGCACTGCCGAAGGGGGCGTGGGCGGACGGCATCGTCGAGAACTCGGTTAAAAAGTGGCCGGTCGCTGTAAAGTATGGTTGCACTAGAGTAATGACTAAAAAGAAATAAGAATCACGGCGGCAGAAGGGAACGTGCGAAGGACATAGCTCGAGGTGAGAACTTCTTTTTTTTTAGTAAAGCCGGAAGGATGACAGCAGAACCGTGAGGAATAAGAGGCAGGATGCTGGTATTTACAAGTCGGGGGTGTTGGAAAGAATTTCCACATTTCCACAGTTTAACATTAAGAAGCTTTGAATAGTTAATTAGACTGTAGTCAGTCGAATCATCGGCATGAATGTTGAGGCAAACAGGGTCTACAAAGTCCAAAGGAAAAAAGAAGCATGGGCCCACGCAATTAAAATTATATCATAAAAGAGCAAGCTATTCACAAGACGGTGAAACAAGATACGAAGAAGATGAAAGTGTGATCACTTGAACCACAGGTTTATTATTCAGGGCTTTCGGGCTCATACAGGAGGCCATCATCAGGAACTACGAGAGTACAACAATAAGTGAGAGTCATTTATGGTCAATCAATGACGGATGGTAGTGGGGGGAGGGGGTAGTGTCAGCCACCGGACTGGGTTCTTGCCGCCTAACTCATAGTGGTCCCAAGGACTGGTGACGACATGCCCCTTGGCTGAGAACGGGACTGCGCCACGCTGACGCGTGGGCGTAGCATGTAGGAGCAGGGGGGGATGGTTAGGTAAATCAGCGTGCTCATTAGTGTAGTTGGTGTCGGACACCCGGGTTTCTGATAACTTTGTCCTGTCTTATTGCTGGTTTAGGCCATTATTCGCGTGCTTGTGAAATTTAGTTCTTGACCTTTCCCTAAGGTGTGAGTGGCGGCTCTGGTTTGTGCCTTCCTCTTGTAATCCACGCGATCCATCATGACGGTTGTTCTTTCTTCCTTGTTCCTTTTTTATTTCTTCACTGTTCCTATGTGCGCGTGAACACATTGTTGACGTGCTTCTCGACATCCGTGGGGAGGTGACTTTTTGGTGCACAATGTGCTTAGTCTCGTCGATCGCGCTGTTCTTACTAACATGGTCTCAAGTGCCGCGATGAAGTCGGCTGGTTTGACGCTCGCTATGCTAAAATTGGCGTCGTAACCCAGCACTCCCGATTCTTACTCGTTTGCCTACTTGGGCGATAGGTTGTATGCCACACTTGTTATCACGGCTGCAAAGACAAATGTTTTCGTATAGCATCCCCCTACCAGGAGAAGGCATTTCCGGTTATCAATGACTGCCCATTTGAAAAAGTGGACAATTTCGTATGTTTCATGACGAAATTGCCAGAGAAAGGAGAAAATTTTCGGCAACATCTTATTTCATAGCCCTACCTGTTAGGGGTCAGGGTTAGGGGTTGGGGTTTGGGTTTAGGGTTAGGGGTTAGGCTGGGGCTTGTTTAAGGTAGGTACGACTACGAAATAAGATCCGACCTGCACTAAACAAGCCCCAGCCTAACCTCGAACCTCGACCCCTAATCTTAACCCCAAACCCTGACCCCTAACCCCTAACCCCAACCCGTAACCCCTAACAAGTAGGGCTACGAAAAAAGATGCTGCGCAATTACCTTTTCATTTCCTCCATTCTGCCAACTTCGTCGATCGTTACTTCCTCTTTCACATAAGATCGCCAGTTTGGCCAATCCCATGAGGGTGCCTTTCATCATGCCAGTACGTGTGAACCCCTGCCGCATAGGCACGCACATTCGAACTCACGTTTGGGGCTTGCGCTCCTAGTAGATACTGTCTTCATCATAGTTTGTCTATGTCCCAGCCTTAATAACTAAAAGGTCAAGCAACACATAACACCTGGCATATTCTCTGAAAAAATCTCCTGACTTACGTGTTTGGCGGCAACATTGAGGTCCATTCATCGTCTAGACCTTTACAAAACCTTTTTTAAAAAATCTATACAACTGATACAACAGTGGAATGGTTGCCAAGAGGCGGTTTTACATGCTGCATATTGCAACGAACAGATTTTGTAAGGTCTGCTCGTCTGCCATCTAAATTCGTATATATTTCACACAGTTTAGCTGCTACGATCTTTTCTGTTGGGTTAAAATTTTCATTATAAAAATTCAGGCACGCTTCTTGTCCTTTAAGCACTGGAAATTAATTTCGGTGTATTCTAACAGGAACCAGAACAATAAGCTCACTCAGAATGAGCGAAAAAAAATCAAGCCCACGTTTACGCCGGAGTACTTGGGCATGCTCACGCACATCTTCTTTGCGGAACTATTTGGTGCCTGCATGACCACCTTTCCGTGCCTGTTAATGAACAAGGCCAACAAGTACAAACCAGTCTGTGAGGCCATGTCAATTGGCGCTGCAGTCTATGCTGCCGTCTGGATGGTATATCCCATTAGCGGGGCCCACCTCAACCCCTGCATCTCTCTGGCCTCCCTACTGACTCGACGGATCCGCCTCATTCACCTACCAATCTACTGGAGTGCTCAGTTCTTAGGCACACTGATGGCCATCTCCTGTGCCTACCACATCACGAATCTCAAACAGGGTGACCCCGAGTTCGGCATGAGTCTGCCTACACATCCGCTCACAGACCTACAAATAGTTGGCAATGAGGCAATGATTACAACGCTCTTACTATTCGTCGTGCTGTCTGGTGAGGATGAAATGAGGACTGACATTTGGACCTCCGGCAGTGGTGTCAATGTGGCCATAACCTATATGCTGATCCATTTCGTGACCATTGTTACGTCGGTAGGTTCAAGTGTTGTTAGTATTTTCATTTGAACTTACATGAAAATTACTCAATTTCTACTATATTCATTATGACAGCCATCCATGAGCGCGAAAACTACCTCCTCTGTGCGTCGGGAGCCCAGTTAAAAAAAACTCAGAGGACACGACAGACGCTCAGTTCAGTTATCCGTGTTTACTTGACCGTCAACATACTCCGAGCATTGAAAAAAGGACAGTTTGCATAGGGACTTTTATGGCATAGGTGGGGAGATGGAGAGCAGAGGAGAACGTCATTATGTTCGAGTATCATCAACTTTGGCTTGCAAGCCACTGAACCCCTTGTTTGTCGAACATGTCCTCGTTCACATTAACAGAATCCCCGGTCCTCAAGTATGCTTGCCATTCAGTAAATCCTTGTATTTCAAAAGGGCATGCCCACGCGTATCTGCTGTGCTTCTCTTCTATGCACCCCGTCTGATCAATACTGTCAGAAGGAGCGACGGCCCTCTCCGTCGTATTTTTAAGCTCCGTTGTGTATTCACTATTGTGAAAAACGTTTAAACCACGGATAAGAAATGTCTTTTGAGAACTGGGACAACAGAAAAGTGCTTCAAAAGTTAAAATCGACTGTTAACCACACTATGCTTTCGAGAGTCCTTTGGTCTCTTCCCCGGGCACAGCATTGATGTGTTTTTGTCATTAGATTCACGCGCTGCAGAACCGATTGTGTGCCACATAATTATTGTCGGAATAGGGATTTTACAGTACGGAAAGAGCAAACGTAAGCTCATTTTTCTGTCCCCAAAGTTGTCTAGTTAGTAATGAAACAATTTTCGAGAACCATTTAATCAAGTTGAATAAATTCTCAGTTTTCGAGTTTAAGTTATAACCCGTAAATCTCGAAAGTATGAGCTACTTCCTCGGCGTGTAATAAGAAAAACATGGCAGCTCCCATAGACCAGAAAAGTGCGCAGGCGGGCACAGTCGAACCTCTGACCACCAAAACCTTTCACCAGGTGCTCGGCCGTTGAGCTGCTGTCGGCGTGTTCACAACTGTGCTACTATTCATTCGTTTACCACAGTCAGCACCGAGAAGGCAATTGCTACTGAATGCTAAGTACAGACTGCAAAATTCATCCATACAATTGTCCATCTTGTGTGTATGGGGTTTAACTTCCAACCCAGCAGAAAAACACAGGACGGACCACGTTAGGCTCGCCTTACGAGTCCGTAAAAAAAGGAAGTTTGTAAGTTAAGCAGTTGGCAGAGGCGTCGACCGCAGATCAGTGGCAGAGCCCAAGGCGCGAAGTTGCGAGGTTGGTCAGCCTGACTACACAATTTTGCCCGGTTGCCAGAACATGCTTTTTTCTATTGTTTACACTGGGACAAATAGATGCTAATCAGAGTTAAACCCCAGTTTTGATTTGTTAAAAATATCCGCCAAGACATTTTTCGGCGCATGAGTACTTTTTTTTTCACTGACGAAAAAAAGAATCTGCGCGTTGGGGTGAGTTTATGCCTTACTTTGCTACAGCCAGACTAGATTTGTCACAATTGTAGGCTTCACGACAGTCATTTGCCAATCAGAGGGAACATTTGGTTGAAGCTGGGAGGGAAGGGATTTTTTTAACCTA
>CACRXP010000478.1:396781-423577 GCA_902702965.1 Spirometra erinaceieuropaei | reverse complement strand
CGTTTACATTAACGGAATCCCCGGTCCTCAGGTATGCTGGCCATTTAGTGAATTCTTGTATTTCAAAAGGGCGTGCCCACGCGTATCTGTTGTGCTTCTCTTCTATGCACCCCGTCTGATCGATACTGTCAGAAAGAGGGACAGCCCTCTCCGTCGTATTTTTAAGCTTCGTTGTGCATTAACTGTTGTGAAAAACGTTTAAACCACGGATAAGAAATGTCTTTTGAGAACTGGGACAACAGTGAAGTGCTTCAAAAGTTAAAATCGACAGTTAGACAAACATCTCTGTCGGGGTTTTAGTGTTAACCAAACTATGCTTTCGAGAGTCCTTTGGTCTCTTCCCCGGGCACAGCATTGATGTGTTTTCGTCATTAGATTCGCGCTCTGCAGAACCGATTGTGTGTCACATAATTATTGTCGGAATAGGGATTTTACAGTACGGAAAGGGCAAACGTAAGCTCATTTTTCTGTCCCCAAAGTTGTCTAGTTAGTAATGAAACAATTTTCGAGAACCATTTAGTCAAGTTGAATAAATTCTCAGTTTTCGAGTTTAATTTATAACCCGTAAATCTCGAAAGTATGAGCTACTTCCTCGGCGTGTAATAAGAAAAACATGGCAGCTCCCATAGACCAGAAAAGTGCGCAGGCGGGCACAGTCGAACCGCTGACCACCAAAACCTTTCACCAGGTGCTCAGCCGTTGAGCTGCTGTCGGCGTGTTCACAACTGTACCACTATTCATTCGTTTACCGCAGTCAGCACCGAGAAGGCAATTGCTACTGAATGATAATTAAGGACTGCAAAATTCATCCATACAATTGTCCATCTTGTGTGTATGGGGTTTAACTTCCAACCCAGCAGAAAAACACAGGACGGACCACGTTGGGCTCGCCTTACGAGTCCGTAAATAAAGGAATTTTGTAAATTAAGCAGTTGACAGAGGCATCGACCGCAGATCAGTGGCAGAGCCCAAGGCGCGAAGTTGCGAAGTTGGTCAGCCTGACTACACAATTTTGCCCGGTTGCCAGAACATGCTTTTTTCTATTGTTTAAACTGGGACAAATAGTTGCTAATCAAAGTTAAACCTCAGTTTTGATTTGTTAAAAATATCCGCCAAGACATTTTTCGGCGCATGAGTATTTTTTTTCGCTGACGAAAAAGAAAGAATCTGTGCTTTGGGGTGAGTTCATGCCTTACTTTGCTACAGCCAGACTAGATTTGTCACAATTGTAGGCTTAACGACAGTCATTTGCCAATCAGAGGGAACATTTGGTTGAAGCTGAGAGGGAAGGGATTTTTTTAACCTGAGTCTCGAAATGTGGCCCACGGTTCGTAGCTGGCAATTTCGTACAGCCTTCAAGGCGACCGAAGCTTCCTACTTTGAAGAAACACAGCTCCTTTTAATTGTTCAAAATTTCGTAGTTCTAAGTTATTGGCAAGGAGCCGGCCGTAGCCAAACTGGATGAAACCAGTCTATTTCGCTCGCTAGAGGCTGGAAGAATCGAGTATATGTACACGAGGCGAAGGAGGGACTATGGTGGATGTTCAATAAGGGTGAAATGGTGTGCAGATATGCTGGTATCGTCATGAGCCATTGGTCTGAAGGTAGGAGCGACTGAGTAAGTCTTCTTGCTGGCCTTGGAGATACGCACTGTCATCTGAGTGCTTAATATCGCAAGGTTACAATACCAGTACGCAAGTAATTTAACTAAACTACTAACGTAGGTGCCATCCGATAAACCGGTCAAGTTTTTCGTCTGTTCCCTTCTGCGACGCTACCCATCTGCGGGGGCGTGGGTTCCCTAGCGGGGCTGTCAACCCTCCCTCCCCCCAGTTTGTTCCTGGTTATATTCCAGCTTTCGAACCGATAATTATACAATTTCGTCCGAAATCAGTATGCGAACTTGGGGCAGTTTTTGGGTCATTATTTTTTTTAAATCTGGCCCCGAGCAATACGTCAAAATTAGATTCGAATGCTGGGGATTTTTGTGAGCTAATCGCATTATATTCGCACCGGAAAATCTAACTGTAGCGTCTGCTGCAATACTTAATTTACTCACAATAATCCTAACAGGTATTAGCCAACTAGTCGAGTCCTGAGACGTCACCACAAAACGGAATTATAATGACCCCAACTTGAAGGCTGGAATACAACTAGAAACCCCATAGTGACTGTTGGTGTATCGACTCGTATGCCGACCTCTTCATAGTCGCGTAATGAGATATTAGAAACTGGCGAAACTCTGTTTGGAATTTAAGTCATTTGCATGTTATAAGTATAGGTAAGCTGACGCAGATGCAAATGAAATAGTACTGGTAAGCGTCTAGGCGTGAATTTCACGTGTTTGTCTTCCTGAAGTTGATGAAACAAAGCCCAATTGTTTGCATGTATCCCAGGGCTAGATCGGAAACTGTGCCCGCCGACAACTTTATTCCAAATTCACACATTATTTTCCAACGAATTCATGCTTCGGACTAGATTATGCCTTGACGAACTCCCCGAGCTTAAACTTCCAGTCTTCATCATTCTGCTGCAATAAGACAACAATCAAACACTACGTTAAAATACTGACTTAGGGAATAGTTAATATTCAAAAATCCTGCGGTGAGAGAACCATTTTCGTTGCTGACAGTTTGTCATATGATAAGCGCACTGTACAATTGAACAGGGTACTGGCCAGTTGACGGGCTTGTGTAGTGAAGCACATGACCGTAAAGGTGAGGGTAGGCGTGAGATAAATACTATACAACTTTAAATGGAGGATATTCACACGCTGTTCTGCCATTTCAGGGACAAAACGACAAACTACCCAAAGAAATGGGAATCTCTTCACTAAGTCACCACGACAGGGGGGGGGGGGGTTGGGGGTCTGAACCAGACCAGACTGCGGGCTTCCCCAACTGATTAAGTGCAAACATTATTCTCAACTAGCCCTCTAATAAGTAGTGTACGCGAGCGCATGTACTGTTTCACCGAATTCTGTGAAACAGGCCGCATTTGGTCGAAGAGATCGGCGTTTATCCGAAGTGATGCCATTGATGCCAGGGGTCCGGCACATCTGCGCCTCTAGTAGAATCTAGTCAACATATGGATGTCAAAGAATCCTTTCAGGTAGTCTGCCGAGTTCCAGCTGGGTGTCCGAAGTCGCCACAACGACGTTTGGTAATGACCGCCAACAGCCAGTTTACACCAACTGGACTTATGTGCGCAGGAGAATTCGTGCAAACCCTACAGTTGCCATGATCGCATGCAGACTGACCGACTGCTGCATCCAGATTACATCAGGCTAATGTCTTCAGTGTTTCCATGCTGTCGGATTATGCTCGTCACCCGCCCTCACTCCCCCTTTCCCCTCTTGCCGCACCCGGTAGACTCAACAATCGGACACCCGCCCCTCCTAATAACCGACCTAGATACAAATTTACTATGCGACAATATTGACCCATGAGAAAATGGGTCGCCAGTTGTTCTGTCTTCAATCTCATCTGGACATATTTTTCTGCTGTAGCGCAGGAAAGTTATTCCTGGTCAAAGAAATCTGCACTAGCTTCTTTTTATATTCAAGCTAATTAATGCTGCCATTTACTGACTATGCCGCACGTCTTTGAAGGAAACGAGGTTTTTGAGTCAACTGCTAGTAGGTCATTAATTACGAAATGGTTACGATAGGGTCTAGGATCCCCAACTAGCAGGAGCTAGCATGTCAACCATGTCATACGTTGAATGGTGGTAGAGAGGGCTTTACGAATGAGGTAACACACGCGAAGGTGAGCAAAAAGACACAGAAAATAGATACGTTTCTGCCGAAAGTCTTATCGCACGTTGTCATCTGGCAAAGAAGGTAAGCACAATAATTAAAAAACAAACAGCAATTTTCAGACGATAACGGACATTGAATAAAACGCCGCTAGTAAGTTTACATTTAGTCAGGAAAGGAAGGAGTTTCAAACAATGATATCGGTGAGTGATGTTTACAGTCACCTTGAACTCGAGGGTATATGTTTTGAGTTGCCATCTACTTGAGGGTCCTACAGCCTATCATTGCCCACAACATTTGCCCTTTAAGTCCGGACTGACCCATGTTGTCTGAAGATTATTTCAGCCTATCTTGAATATTTCTGATATGGGAAATGTGTCCTATTTGCAGGGATGCCGTTGTTCAGTTTTACTAGCAACCCTCGGTAACGATGGAAAAGTGATAAAATACAGGTTAAATAGGGGAAAAATGAATTTTTTTAGCTGTGTAGAAGTGGTGATATTTGCTTGGGTGTTTCGACCTTATAAATGTCTTGCAGTCGGCCATCCGGTAGTGCACCAAATGACTGTTTTAATACCCTCCGAGACTGACCTTGGAGCTGAACCCTTAGTATATTATCGAATAATAAATTTACTGCAAAATAGTACTCGTTCTTTGTGGACTGATCCCAGTTTCTTTTAAGGTGGACGAGCACTTTGTGAAGGAACAGGTTAAATTTAAATGTCCATACCAGGTTTATTTGGATATCCTAAAAGGCAAGGAAACATTCGACTACTGCAGACGCCGTATAACGCAGTTCCTTGAGATGCTTAATTAGTGCTCATAAAATCAATGTGAGACGAGTATTATTATGTGGATAGCCTAGTAAGACAGAGAGATTCCACGTGTATTCGAGACGCTAGTGCAAATATCAGAAATTAGGTTTCTTAATTATTCGTTTTTCGCTTTAAGTATGTACAATTTCCATATCTATTTTGTTTTTAGAACCAAGTCACCGCGGGTAACATGAATCCCTTTAGGAGCTTGTCCGCAGCGATCGTCAATCGTAAATTTACTCGACAATATGTGAGTTTAAGTGTTCTGATATGCCTGTTTTGCACAAACGTTGTCTTTGAACCAAATCGGCGGATTTATTTGGTGGCGATGAGGAAGAAGTGGAGGAGGGGGGATATGGAGGAGGAGGAGGAGGAGGAGGAGGAGGAGAAGGGGGGAGAGGAAAATAGAAGAATTTATAATATACCGCTTCCAGGTGGTAAATGGGAGGAAGTAGACTTGATCACTTAAAGAAATCTCTCAGGTGTATATTCGGTCTCATCGCCAAGGGCTCAAACGTGGCCAACTAGTCACTTATTAAGCCAACTGCATATGCATGGGATGATAGTTCGGCGATTGCTAACTCGATCAGGATCTACCATCTAAGGCGTTTGCGACGACACGTAGGCCGGGTCCTCATTCCATCTACCGCCTCTGCCTGCTCCAGTCTCTTTAAGTTGTTTGCTAAGGAGTGAGTCAGAATGGTCTGATCCCATACCAGGAGGCTGCGCGTTGGTATCATGTTAGGGTCACAAAGTTGATTGGCTCAGCCACTGACTATAATTCCAAATTTTCTGATTCTTGAAAAATTTTGAAACAAGCCATAGCTCAAAGCACTGAGAAAGAAATGTTCGTTTTCATCCGACCCTTTCAGAAACTTGTCAGTTAGATGAGCATGAGCAAATCTAGTCTTACTTGACAGAGATGGTTGCTGAAAAGGGAGCACTGTTTAGTGACATCGCCAAATGTTGCAATTGGATAATACGATCCTTTTTTAGGAACAAGGGTATGATGCCTATGTCTCAATACTACTGTGCTCTCTATGACATCTCTCACTTTTCCTGAATCAAAGTTCGTGTGCAAGTGGCCGGCGCGGCGTGACCTTATGCCTAGTCATTCCACCACACCCCCAATCTGTGGCATTTGCTATGGGATACAAGCACAGTCCAGTTAACACGAGCCGTGCCCTGATCTAGTTTCTTGCTAGTCCAACGCATCTCTCGCGGGGACCCTTTCGGAGGCTGATTCTCAGTCTCAGTCGGCATGATTTTGACAAGTCAGTAAAGTTTGGGAGAGGAAGGAGAGAGTGAGGTCGATGGAACGCTTCCTCACTATAAGCAATCAAATGTGGCCTGATACAGTCACAGTGCACTGACTGGCGAGATAACTCCACCCTCCACTGAAACGAGGATAAGGCTCCTTTTTAGTGGGACAGTTATGGTAGTCATTCATGCGGGACTCTAGAATCCCTCGCTGAAGTCTAGCACCTGTGAAGTCAGGGGACTAGGCCGTTAGCAGCACGCGTATATGGGCTGTTTTATTTGTCAGCCACTGCGCCCACGCCTATCGTCAGTCGTCATGGAATGAGATAGATGTGGCAACAGTCTGCACCATTATAATAAAATTCACACGAATGTAACCACCGCACGCACCTGGCGTGGCAGTGGTGAACCTCATCGTTTGTAACGGTCGAGCAACCACGTGAAGAGACTCGAGTAAATATGCCTCGGCGGCTGATAGGTGCATGGAAGTGACAAGTGATGAACAGCATAAGGCTTATTGCCCACGGCTTTCCCGACATACTGAGAAAGTTTGTTGTTTTACTACTATTTGTTTAAATAGTAGCGTAATTATATCACTCCAAAGGTTACCGCGTTTGTACTCCAAATCGTAATCTGCCTATCGAAATGCCAACTTTACGAAGTCTACTTTTAAATTTTATGTCCGAAATTACTGTATTAAAACTGTTTGACAGTCTTTCCCCATTCCTGTACCTTTAGTGTTACATTATTGGACCACTACTTGGAAGCATATTCGGCACATTATTTTATGAGATATTCCTCAGTGGTGCATCCTGCTGGGCCCGCACGAAGGCTTGGCTTACCTCATCGGATTTTGACAGAGAGAAGAACTACGCTGAGGAGACTGCTTAAGGTACCTCGCATTAGTACTTACACCTTACACGACTTATTTAACTATCCCAGGGTTCTATGACTTGAGTTAACTTTCTATTTGGCATACTTGTGCGCGACAATCGGTAATGTGAGTCTGTCTTTCATCCAAACCAACCAATCTCCGGTTTACAATAACCAGTGTGCTATCTCAACGGATTTTCTCCAGTCAGTTTGCCAGGTTATGAGATGGTTACGAGATTCCTTGCTGTGTAACGTTTTTAAGCTAAAAACTTCGCTAACATTTGGCATCGTACGAACTTGTGACTAGATTTGCAAGCAAGGCCAGCAGTGGAGTACGAAGTCCAACGCCTCTAACCACTGGGCCACGAGTCCGTTGCCCTGTCGCTTTCAATCGGGAATATACAATAGTGGGAGGGGGGGCGCTCATCGATCGTTCTTATGGAACTCACTCGTTCCGTTTTGCTTTACGGGCACTCTCTCGCTCCCCTCTACCATTGTATATTCCAGTCTCCCTTGTCTCTTTCGGTAATAGCATACTGCCTATGCCATGAGCCGCTGTGCGGCTGCTGGTTGGACTCGAGAGAGAGCCCGTAAGGCACAACGGAACGAGTGAGCTCCGTAAGAACGATCGGTGAGCCCTCCTCTACCATTATTCGTTGACTGTTGTTTTGGGAACTTTTTCTCCCAAAACGGTCCACGCGACAGATGTGCTGGACAAACACCGGGATTAGGTCGAAGTTCAGCAAGCGTTATTGTGAATGCGCTCCCATAAAAAATACCAACACTGGAGCGTGGTGGCAAGCCCAGTTGCCGGTTTGATCCGCACCAGTTAGGGTCCGTACCACCCACGTATTTTTCCTTGTAATATAAAATCCTGCCCAGTGGATGTTGTGGGCCAGGGGCGCGGTAGTACGCATGGGCGTGGCTTTCGCCCTGCCAGCCACCTGCGCCCTCTCCCGCCTCCGGTCTTCTTGACTACGTCTTGACACAGGGCAAAGGTGAGGCAGGAGGAAAGAGTGCAGTAGACACTGTGCAAGTCTACTATTGCTGTAAACTAATTCACACACAAGTCATCGTCCCTGCTCCAACCCCGATTGTGGACCACACGGTAGACATTGTCGGCAAAGACGGTCGAATTATCGTTTTGGAAACTATAATTTCCAAAACAACTGACGGACTGGTAAAAGCGCCTCGTCGTAATTATCTCCTCACAGCTGTTGGAACGATCAGTGGAGCGTAAAGCGGTCGTTCATTGTTTGAGGCTAATTTTGCTGAGCAGTCAAAATCATAAGAAGGTCGACCACGCCCTGAAATACGAGCAGGCACAATTAGAATTTAACCTGATCTTGAGGTAATGAATACAGGCTTCCCATCCTTAGGGTAGTAATGCGCATTGGCTAACTGTGGCTAGCCAGAGGACTTGAGATTTTTATATCTGCGCGTCATCTTTTCCTATTAAATACGAGGAGAAAGGGGTATAGTTCATTGTATGCAGCAAAAGGCGGCTGCCTTAAATAATTTCACCTATCAATGGCGGTGAACTATGCTCAACCATATTCTGTCAAATAGTCCTTGATGGGTAGAAAGACAGGGTGTAGGCACGAACAACACAATCCTGTATTCAAGTACTACCTAAATTCTGACACTTTTTTGGATAGTAAGGCGATCTTCAGACTTTGTTATAAGAGGGGTGGACTAATCTATCAGAGTCTGAGACATAGTTAAGGGTTACTTGAGCATTTGTCCCATAAGAATCGATCGGTGCGAAGAATTTAAGAATAACCTTGCTATTCATGTGAGCCTGGTGGGTACTAATCTATCACTGCCTATTGACGGAAAATGAGCCAGAAATGACCATTCTGGGGCCCTTCGTCTTGATCGGTAGAGATTCCAAATTCTGTTAGAAGTCCATCTTAAAAAGGACGTGACAGAGAAGAGCTGTACCGTTTAGGAGGACGGCGATTGTTTGTTTACTTTAAGTAGGACGGTGCAAGAGCATCTGGCTGGAGTGAAAGTTTGGTAGAGGCGGTTGGGACCTAGCCTTAAGACTGCCTGTTTCTTGGACAGACTTTAATCTCCATTAGTTAGTTTCTGCTGGACGATGTCCATGGCATTCCTGGAAGCCGTGATGAGCAGGTTAATAGCTTTCGGATTTTTATGGACTGTTCTATTCCCTTCCTTATAGATTTAGCTAACAGTCATGTGAAGCTATGTATTCGCTAACTGACCAGATATGCAGATATCCTGCAGTATACAACTAGAGTTTGGTTGGTATTTCTGTCCCCTGCCGCTAGAAGCAAGATTTTACCCCATGTGGTTCTGGTAGCCCCTCCAGCATTAAAGGCCGGATATACTGGCGATCTCTTTCTTCACCGATGATTTGTTTGAAACATCTATCGGGTCAGGAAGGCTGAATCCAAGTCTGAGGTTGGGATGCTCAGTTCAACTAATGGATATTTTTTAGGGGACGAAAATAAGCATGTTCATTTCGCCATAGAAGTGAGAGTCTCCAACACACGCAGGCGGTCGCACATTGACAAGCAATCAGTAATCGATAAGGTGTTGCCGATATATCCAGTTTCGTTGAGGTGGTCATTTCCGGCTTACTTGGGATCATCAGCTAATGGTGCTTCAAACCCAGATGGCGCTCCGTTCGCTTTTGACAGAATAGGGAAGTCGAATTCAAGGACAAATTAACGTTCAATTTCGACACTATGTGATATCGTTTGCTGTATTTCCTAGAATGCGCATCTGGGCGACATTGATCTCTGCACGCTGGTCGACGACCGGCAGCTCAATAACGAACTTCCAGTAGGTTCGCAGATGGCCATGTTATTTGGTCCTCTCGTTCTTACCCCCAACCAGGCGATGTGTCCTGGGTAAGGACGTACCCAAACGTGCCTTTGTGGATGGATATTAGGACACTGATTCACCTCCATAGTACTACCTTTCGTTGTCCTTGCATTTATCTTGAAGGCTTTTCTCATGTCCATTCCACAGCATTTGTCTTTCAGATAAATACCCCTGTATACTGACTTACAGTACTCACAACTCGACCCAGCCGCCGTGGTATTCCCCGCGTACCTAGATTGTTTTTGCGACTCTACAATTACTGTGATACATTTGTCACTGTGCGTACATAATTGCTGGCTTGCGTAGGCGATGAAGCCACTAAACACCCCTCAGCCACTCGAAGAAAACATTTATGTGCCCCAAGTTGGTGTTCTGCTTGTGTACCTGAACTCGTCTGCGCATGCCGCTTATGAGGCCCATCCAAAAGACCCTGCCTTAGCCTGAGAAGGTGCGAGAATGCACGATAAGGTGTTAGTCTTCTCTGTCGTCTGGTCATAGTTTTGGCAGGCCGACAAACAACGACTCCGTGCACGTTTTCTGTGCGTCTGCCAATCCACTCTACTGTTCTTTTGTATTTCCCTAGTCTAGGTCTAGCGGGCAACATGAATGCAGGGTGCTTATAATTTCTCCTTTTCTGCCAATCATGTCTGAAAATGCCAACAACAGTCGAGTAAAATAGCCCTAGATCCAGAGGATTAGACAAGCAATTTCAGTCTTGTTATAATTGCAATCGTCACAATCCTGATGAGTGTCAACTCTGGAAAACTGTGCCCTTTCTTATACCTACGAAGAACTTAATGTATAAACGGGTCTCAGTATGGGTTTGTTTTATCGGTGGACATAGCTGAAGCCGTCAGAGTACAGGAAATTTTTGTCCCAACTGAAATGTCAGGTGTATCAGTGACCGAGACACTGAATAAGCCTGAACCAAATACACTTTCTTGATGACTTCCAGTCTTTAGGAGTGTGAGGCTTGAGATGGCAGGTTACATTTCAACCCCCTCCCGCCCTATAAAATTTTTGAACTAGTATATTCGTGAGTTTCCCCTTATCTTAAAAGTGCTTTTGTAAGACTAAAGTAGTCTATGCAAAAGACAGTATCATAGTTTTGGGACTAGTAGACAAGGGCAAAGGAAGAGAGCTGACACGTGTCACCGGATAAGAGGCCTTAGTAATCCGTCGGTAGTTAGTTGCCAGGTGACGCATAATATTAGCCTTAACGATTATCTCCATGACCTCTGAAGTAGCTGGTCAGAGGTCGCCAAATGAAACGAAGCGGCCGTGCTTGGGGGAGGCACGATGAGTTACTGTTTTTAGTAATTTCGAGAGGTTTTATCGTCAAGATAGGGATGGACATTTTTTATAGGGTGAACTTGAATACATCAGTATTCGACATTGAAATGCTGGCTGGAATGTCGTCTGACCTTTGCAGTTGTCGAAAACGCCGAGTGGCTACGTGCACTACACCGAAGTTCAGAAATGACCCGTTGAAGGTTCGGTGGAATTTACAGACAGAGACATTTCATTGATTAGCGAGTAGCTTAGTGTCCGCTAGTAGGTTCCTGAGCATACCAAAGTATGGAAATCGAGTTTGCTCTACGTCCTCCTCGTGCAGAAAAAATGATTTCTCGACGACTAA
Source organism: Spirometra erinaceieuropaei (assembly GCA_902702965.1). Classification (NCBI taxonomy): domain Eukaryota; kingdom Metazoa; phylum Platyhelminthes; class Cestoda; order Diphyllobothriidea; family Diphyllobothriidae; genus Spirometra; species Spirometra erinaceieuropaei. The sequence continues at coordinate 412,380 of CACRXP010000478.1, read as the reverse complement.
CTTTGGAGTTCCGACGCACCGTCTTCATTCGGACAGAAACCTGAATCGCTCACAAATGTCATGTATTACAAAGTAATGCTGGCTGCCATCTTGAACATGGGGACAGCGGGAGGAACTGCACAGCTTTCGGCGTGAAAGTATAGGGGTGGACGACCGTCGTCTTCCTAGGAAGATCGGACCGAGAAGCAAGTGTGTATTCGCGAAACTGTCTAACGTCGAGAGACGATGATTTACAGAATGGAATTACCAAGAAGGACAAGGGAGACCGGAATGGCCATTTCTGGCTTATTAGCCGTCGCCAGCCAGTCATACCCAACCCCGAAGTGTGGAACACCCGAGGCTCGAACTCGCGACCTGTTAATTAGAAGTCCAACGCCTCTAGCCACTAGGCCACGTGCCCGTTGCCCCCTACCATTGTATATTCCCGATCGAAACCGACAGGGCAGCATGAATGTCCTCCTACTACGGATTTCAATGTGGCCATGTTGACGCGGTTTACAGTCAGTGAGGGAAATTTGTTAACCGAGTACAGGGTGCTGCCGATAACTCACTCAGAAGAACAGTGTCTGTACGGTGGACGCATGCTAGTCGCAGTGGAATCATTGTATTTAGCTGGACCTGGCACTTAGAATCGAAAGTATAAAGGAGAAACCGAGTCGTTCAGCGATAAAAGATCCACGACCAATAGGGATTGCCTGTTCACGTTCCGCCTCCTCTGTCTGTATGGTTTTAATTGCCTAAGAAGTTAATATTTTAAGCCTCAGTAAACCCTTCATTATAACAGAACAAGATATACCTTACACATTCCTGAAGTCCCAAAAACACTAACGATGGGCATATTTTGTTATTCGATTCCCGCAATAGAAAACCCATGTTTTAGCTGCTGGTGTCGTTTCTCCATTGATAAATCCTCTTCAAGACCTGAAGCACACTACTACGGTTTGATCGTATACCGGAGTGCTTAGCCGAAGCGCCCGGTCTCGCATCATGTGCAACAAATTCATCCTAATTTCCTTTTCTTCAACGCTGATTCGCAATGATTTAATTGCAGTTCATGATTTAAAACTGTTTCACCGTCAGCCATAACTTGCGTTTTTAATTTCGATTGTCGTATTGTCTAACTAGGGAGCTAGTCAGCCCATATAATACCTTAGTTCTTGAGCAAAGAGACAGGAGAGTCCTTTCTCTTGTTAATCCTAATTAAATTCTATCTTTTCAGCACAGTGTCACGCCGGACGCAACAGAACTTCAAACAGTGCGTGACTGTCGAGGGGATCTCCGCTATCTGAATCGTTTGTCCCACCATAATCTGCCAAAGGCATCCTAAATGCACTTTGGCGCGTTTTACGGTGTGCAGCGAACTTTGCGGATAAGTATGTTTGTCGAAGTTCCTCTGTAATTAAAGAGAGTTGTCTGTTGAGTAAAAATTCAGCCCAGTGCTTTCACAGTCTTTTCTCAGTGAAGAATAGGGAATTTTTGATGTATTCGAGTAGTTATCTGGAGGACGAAATAACTCTAAGAAAACCGTTGATGGCGAAGGAATGCGGGACCCGTACAGTACACCTGATCGGCACGGCCAGATGGACGGACCGCGTGTACTCCGTCCATTAATTCGACTGCGTCGCCATAGACCAATTCGTGTGACCTGTTTATACACGCAATTATCAACACTGTGGTAGGCGTTCTGGGTTCTGAGCGGTTTCTCGGAGTGTTCTTCTCCGATCCTTGGGGTGAGGATCGCAAGTACTCTACCGTCTAACAAGTCGCAAAGTGAACAAGTAAAAATTGTCATGGGGAGGAAGGAAGGAGAGCAGAGAATACAAAGACTGCGTCAGTTTCATGCACCTTTAATACCACCTTCAACCATCTGTGCTAACGAAAAACACCTATTACCGGAGACCCAATCGACGTGTATGCATGCGCTCCGTGTACAGGGTCGGCAGGTTTCGCCGGTATCTCCTAATAATTTTGTCTTTGTCCCAGTTGTGGTTCGGTCACAGGTGTTGTTCTGTGTTTTGTCCGCCTGAATAAGCTGCTAGGCGAATCCTAAACAGCTACTGTCTCAATTCTCACTGTCGCTGTTGATCTATCACCGACTGACAGTTGTAGCAAACACATTTTAGGCCCAGAGACCGGTGCTTATGGGGAGTTAGTTCTAAAGCAGGCGAAGAGTTCGAATACCAGAATTCGTTTAGGCACGGAAATATAGACCTCGCACATTGCAGGTGACCTTGGATCAAAATTCCTGTGTGAAGGGGGGGGGGCAGGGTTAGGGTTAGAGCGAGTAGGGTTATGATTGGGCTTCTGGTCAGAGTTTGGGTTAGGTTTATGAGGGCCAGTGTTGGGGTTAGGGCTACAGTTATGGCCATGGGGATAGGAACTTCCCGGAATTTGGCGCAAAGCCACCTCTGGTGTTGGTGGAGGGTCCATATTACCGTGACCAACCCAGGATTCTCTCAACTGTTATTGCAGTACGTTTGGCTGACAGAGTGAAATACATTACGCATTACCATTCTTCTCACAGCCTTCCTGATATGTTTTTGCGGTTTTTAGTGCTTTACCTTTGAGTTCAAACACACTCTGAGATCACGAACAACTAAGTATGAGTACTCACTTGCTAAACACTGTGTTGCCTTCTCCGGATCAAATGCTTACTTCTAGTTCACTTTGTTCTCTACGCAGCGTATGCCCGTAAAAACGAAATTCCTGCTCAAAAGTGTCGCCTGCTGGCTAACGAAAGAACCGTCATTTATAAGTGTTTGGGCAGATTTTAATAATCCGTTTTGACGTAACAGTGGAAGACTCAGAGACCTCGGTGGGATTCCAACCCACGACACTAAGGGGAAGGTTTGAGTACAGCCATCTCTCTAGCTGCCTGAGCTACGAGGCTCAATTGGGGGTCGTGAGTTTAAACACATCTGGATCAAGTTACCCCCCCCCCCTCCGGCCTGCTGAAACGTATGGAATCCACCAAATCTGATACAGTAAGTTGACTGTCCAAGCAGTATTGCCTAAGTAATCAGTCAAGAATCCTCCAGATGATTACCGTGCCCACCGAGTTGTCGAGTTTTCCACAGTTGGTTCAAACGAAAATGATCATTCTACAAAAGCTACACTCATGGCAATAACAGAGAAGCGGCAAAAGGAAAGTGTATCTTAGCTGACCAGTTGATAGTACCTGTGCCCTCTCTTCAGGAAGGCTTCGTCTGTTAGTAGAATACGAACAAATTCATTGGCGCATTCTTTCTCGCAAGTAGGTCGTCTCAGTGGCCGTCGCTGTCACGTGGGGTTCAGGAAAACAGTAATGTTTCTTTGTGGGCCGAGTTAGTACCGGGCTTTTAAACATTACTGTGTCCTATTTTTTCTTGAGCTGTCAGAAGGCTAACTTTAAGCCTGCAGAGGTGACAAAAGCTCAGCTAGTAAATCCCTTCTGGGGTGTAGGGGTGTCAGCAGTGGGTTCACGTAATGGTCGTGGTGGTCGCTCACTTGCTTGCAGGTGAGACTGCGCCTAGCGTCCACTTGCTGGCACTCAACTCTCACCTGTGGCTCCACGTGGCTGGGCTCTGCTCAGCGGCCACACCCCGGGCAACCGTCTCGACCGGCGGGCTAAACCAGGTGAGGGGGCCCTGTGCGCTGTGCCGTGTGCACAGGGTTTGCGGATTTCGCTGGATGGAAGGTCGGATGGCACCGTCGGCACCGTCGTGACGTGGTTTGTCTCTGCACGCCGCTGGACAGCCGGTGACGGGATGGATCTCCACTTCGACATCGCCTTGACGCGCCCACCTACGCCGTCGGAGACCGCGGCCTACGGTGAATTCGAGTCGCTCTCCACTACAACCCGAAGCCGTGGTCCCATAGTGGAGTTCGGCCGTGCCACAACGGCACATGGCAGCCCTATTCAGGGATGGCACTGCCAGCCCCCACGAGGGGAAGGGCCTAGAAAAGGTGGCCTAAACATTGCTGGGTACCACGCTGTCTCCAGGCTAGCCAGGGCCGCAGACGTCTAAACATGGTCGAAACAATCAAAATCGAAACAACAACAATACCAATAACAACAACCATACTCATTCTCCTCATCCTACCTCTTCTTCCTCTTCCTCTGCCTATTCTTCTGCCTATTCTTCTCCTTCGTCACCTTCTTCTCCATCTCCTTCCCGTCGCCCCACTTGTTGTCACCAGACTGGCAGGGTGAACCCGCTCACTCTGGCAGCCTGGAATGTTCGTTTTCTTTTAGACAATCCGAGGAGCAAGCGGCCGGAACGGAGGACGGCGCTAGTGGCACGAGAACTGGCGCGCTACAAGGTGGACATCGCCGCACTCAGCGAGACCCGATTCTCCGAACAAGGCTAACTGGAGGAGGTGGGTGCCGGCTACACCTTCTTCTGGAGTGGTCGACCCAAGGCAGAGCGACGGGACGCGGGTGTCGCCTTCGCCATCCGGAACGACATCGTGGGACGACTGCCCAGTCTGCCGCAGGGCATCAACGATCGCCTGATGAGCCTCCGCCTGCCTCTCTGGGGAGGCAAATTCACCACCATCATCAGCGCCTACGCTCCGACGATGACCAACCCCGACGCCGTCAGAGACAAATTCTACGAGGACCTGCACGCCCTCTTGGCGACTGTGTCGAAGGCGGACAAGTTGATTGTCCTTGGTGACTTCAACGCCCGCGTCGGCACAGACCATACTGCCTGGAGAGGAGTGCTGGGTCCCCACGGTCTCCGCGGCTCAAACGACAATGGTCTGCTGCTGCTCCGCACCTGCGCAGAACACCGCCTTATCCTGACGAACACGTTCTTCTGTCTGCCGGAGCGAGAGAAGGCCACTTGGAGGCATCCTCGGTCGCGTTAGTGGCACCTGCTGGACTATGTCCTCGTCAAAAGGTGAGACCAGCGGGACGTGCTGGTAACGAACGCCATCGCGGGAGCTGATGGGTGGACCGACCATCGCCTCGTCATCTCGAAGATGCGTATTCGCGTATAGCCTCGCAGGAGACCACAAGGTAAGCGACCCCCAGGTAAGCTGAATGTTGCCTTGTTGTCTTTGCCCGCTCACCATCTTCATTTCAGCAATGAGCTAGCTCAAAGGCTAGACAACCTTCCTATCGCTGCCGACGCCGCCGCTGCCGAGAACGCCTCCGTGGAGAACCGCTGGTGTCAACTGCGAGACACGGTCCAGTCGACGGCGCTCGCCGTCCTCGGTCGCGCTCCCCGCCAACACCAGGACTGGTTCGACGACAACGACGCCGCCATCAGAAATCTGCTTGCTGAGAAGAATCGCCTACACAAAGCCTACGTAGATCACCCCACTGATGCCACCAAAGCTGCCTTCTACCGCAGTTGCCGCCAACTTCAGCAACGACTGCGCGAGATGCAGGACGCCTGGACTGCTCGCAAAGCTGAGGAGATCCAAGGATACGCGGACCACAACGAATGGAAGAACTTCTTCTCTGCGATCATAGCTGTCTACGGTCCGCCGACAAAGGGCACTGCTCCTCTCCTCAGCGCCGACGGCAACACTCGCCTGACTGAGAAGACGCAAATCTTACAGCGATGGGCCGAGCATTTCCGAGGCGTCCTCAACCGCCCCTCCGTCATTTCCGACGCCGCCATCGAGCGTTTGCCGCAAGTGGAGACCAACGTGGACCTCGACCTCCCGCCATCTCTCCAGGAGACCATCAGGGCCGTGCAGCAGCTCTCCAGTGGGAAAGCACTCGGATCGGACGCAATCCCTGCTAAGGTCTACAAGCACGGAGGTCCCCGACTGATGGATCACCTGACTGCGCTCTTCCAAGAGATGTGGCGTCAAGGTGAAGTCCGGCAAGATTTCAAAGACACAACCATCGTGCATTTCTACAAGCGCAAAGGGAATCGCCAAGTCTGCGACAATCACCGCGGCATCTCCCTGCTGAACATCGCCGGGAAGATCTTCGCACGAATCCTTCTCAACCGCCTCAGTAACCATCTGGAACAGGGCCTTCTGCCGGAAAGCCAATGCGGCTTCCGTCGTCATCGCGGGACCACGGATATGATCTTCGCCGCCCGCCAACTTCAGGAGAAGTGTCAGGAGATGCGGACCCACCTGTACGCTACCTTCGTGGACCTGACGGAAGCCTTCGACACGGTGAATCGTGAAGGACTGTGGAAGATCATGCAGAAATTCGGCTGTCCGGAGCGATTCACTCAGATGGTGCGTCAGCTGCACGACGGTATGATGGTGCGAGTCACGGACAACGGAGCTGTCTCAGAGGCATTCGCAGTGACCAACGGAGTGAAGCAGGGCTGCGTACTGGCGCCTACCCTCTTCAGTCTTATGTTCTCTGCCATGCTGATGGACGCCTACCGCGACGAACGCCTCGGGATCCGCATCGCCTACAGGACGGACGGTCACCTCCTGAATCAACGGCGGATGCACTTCAAATCGCGCGTATCCACAGCCACCGTGCACGAACTCCTCTTCGCCGACGACTGCGCCCTGAACACCACCTCAGAAGAGGAGATGCAACGGAGCATGGACCTGTTCTCCGCCGCCTGCGAGAACTTCGGTCTGGTCATTAACACACAGAAGACGGTGGTGATGCACCAACCGCCACCCAACTCGGCCACAGCCCCCAACGCGCCGCCGCAAATCAGCGTGAATGGGACCCAACTGCAAGTGGTGGAGAACTTCCCATACCTGGGCAGTACTCCCTCCCGCAACACCAAGATCGACGACGAAGTTGCCAACAGGATCTCGAAAGCCAGTCAAGTCTTCGGTCGCCTCCAAAGCACAGTTTGGAATCGCCACGGTCTTAAGCTGAGCACGAAGCTGAAGATGTACAAGGCCGTCATCCTGCCGACACTACTGTATGGAGCGGAGACTTGGACGGTGTACGCAAAGCAGGCGCGTCGTCTGAACCACTTCCACCTCAGTTGTCTTCGTCGCATCCTGAGGCTGAAGTGGCAGGATCGAATTCCCGATACTGATGTGCTTGAACGGACGGGAATCCTCAGCATCTACGCCATACTGAGGCAAATGCAGCTGCGCTGGAGCGGCCAACTGGTGCGCATGAACGACGAGCGACTACCCAAACGACTCTTCTACGGAGACGTCGCGACGGGTTCTCGCAGTCAAGGAGGCCAAATTCGCTGTTACAAGGATACCCTGAAGTCCTCCTTGAAATGCCTGCAAATCAACCCCACCAACTGGGAGGAGCTCGCACTCGATCGACCGACCTGGAGGAGGACAGTGAAGACAGGCGCTGCGATCTACAAAGCCAATCGCATCGCTGCCGCCAAAGCAAAACGTGAAGCCCGCAAATCAAAACTTCGCCCAGTACGCAACGCCGCCGCACAACCGCTTCCAACGTGTCCTCGATGTCAACGGACATTCCGGGCTCGAATCGGACTTGTTGGACATCTTCGGATTAACTGTGCCTCTCGAACGGCACCAACCATCGTCCCCCCGCCTGCCTCTTCCTCCTCCTCTCCTCCGCCAACTAACCCTGAAAATCCTTCTGACCCACCACTTCCATCATCCTCCTCCTCCTCCTTCTCCTCCTCCTCCTCCTCCTCCTCCTCATCCTCCTCCTCCTCCTCCTCGCCCACTGCTCCAACGGCGGCCGCTCAGGCGACTGTCCCGCGCACAACAACCGACACTACCACCACCTCCCCCGACTCCAGCGATGAGGATCAGGATTACACCTGCCCTCACTGCGACCGTACCTTCACCTCACACATCGGCCTGCTCGGTCACTTGCGAATCCATCGCACAGAGACTGGCGAACCAGTGCCTGGAGCACCCATCTATACCCACCTAGCTCGTTTCAACTGCCCACACTGCCCTCGCACCTTCAGGCATCGCATGGGCCTTTTCGGCCACATGCGCATCCACGAGGGCGGCCTTGACCGCACTCCCTACACACCCACTACATCCAACACATCCACCGTGCACACCCCCACTCTCGTTCCATCCGTCCGCGACACCACCACCACCACCACCACCGCCTCCTCTGTAGCTGACACTGACACAGCCGACTTCTCATGCCCACACTGTCCACGCACATTCACCTCACGCATCGGCCTGGTCGGTCACTTGCGAATCCATCGCACAGAGACTGGCGAACCAGTGCCTGGAGCACCCACCAATACCCACCAAGCTCGTCTCAACTGCCCACACTGCCCTCGCACTTTCAGGCATCGCATGAGCCTATTCGGCCACATGCGCATCCACGACGACCTGCGGTAGACAACCGCCGGCCACACCACACATTCACTCACTCCCTACCTCCTCCATCACCACCTTCACCCCACCAGAAATCAACACTCACACACCTCATGCACCCAACTGCCACCTCCCACGCAAGTGGGAAGTCCGCATCTCGACTCGGTCCCCATGCGGCTTCGGCTGCACGGGTGACTTGAGTCCGAGACTATCCCGACACGTCAAGCGTCGTGGATAGGAAGGTTGCTGATTGACGCCCGCTCTCGGTTCACGCAGTTCGTCGCATTGTGTGTGCGTGTTGTGTGGAGTGGCGGACTGGTGGGCTGGGAACGGGCTGAAACAGCACCTTCCACGGCACTCTCACGCAAGTGAGAGACACGCCGTTCAACCCCCCGTTGTGTGAAATCCTGGTGTTTGTGTGTGTATGGGGGGCCAGGTCGTGCCGTGGCGCACGCAGTCATGGTCATTTGACCATGACAGCCACCGCGCTCATTCCCCACTCCAGTCTGCTGACCGGCTCGGACAGCGGCTGGGGTGTGGGAGTGGGAAGGGAGAGTGAGGTCGACGACTCAGCGCACTTTCTCCTCACTATAAACAATCTGACGCGCTTGAAGCTATCACGGCGCGCTAAAAGCCGTGGCTTGGAGGGTTGCCAACTGACGGGGTAACTTGGACCTCCTCCTTGACCGGAGGCGGTCTGAGAGTCAGGCTGCAATGGCTCCTTTTTAATGTGGCCTTTATGGCACTCCCATCGCAGTGTGGGATCCGAGCCAGGCGTTGGCGGCACGCCCAGGTGCGGCTTCGGCCGTGCCAGCCTCCAAATCTCTGTTGTGTTGGTTGAAGTCCTGGTTATTTGTTGTGTGGACCAGGGGGTGTGGTGGAACGCCAAGGTGAGGATCCTTCCGAGCCATCCACCTGCGGCCTCCCTCGTCTCCGGTCTTCTTGACTCTGTCTTGACACCGGGCTCGGGCAGGGGAGGAGGAGAGAGTGTAGGTAGATGCTACGCAAGTCTACCGGCACTATAAACCCCTGCGTAAGTCACCGTCCCTGCTCCCATTGCTGCTGCAACTGTGGGGCACACGGTGGACATCATCGAAACCGATGGTCGAACTGTAAAATCCCTTCTCCGTCCCAATTGTGAGGTCTCCTCTCAGTTTCTCCTCCAGTCTTCACATTGAAGTGCTTCACTCAGTTTCCGCAGAGTTTCCCATGCTAGCAGTAATTTGCAATCCTGTCTTTTTTTACAGCATGTTTTTGTTAACTCATTGATTTGAAAACTCAGCAGGAGTTTTGGGGGAACAGAAAATGAACTTAGAGCATCGTTTAACGTATAGCCGTATGCAGCCTTCCAGCCTATTTGTGACATGTTGAAATACAATCATACTAAAACTGGCGCTATCCATCATTCACTTTCAACTCGCCATTGTATAATGCGTATAAACACGCACAGAATGTGCAATAAAAACACAAATTGATTACCAGACCAGCCGGGGGCCTCTGTGGAGCAGAAGTTCGCTGCTGTGACTTCGGAAATGTTGGAATTTGTTATGGTGCACAAATCCGATAACGCCTGCCAGAATCCGATGTAGCTCCCGTTTCACTCCAGCGCATCTACCACGTGACCCCTTTGGGGGCACAGGTTTTGTCTACCAATACTGCTGACACAGATTTTTTCGGTAGACATTTGTTTTGAATACTTCCGGAGTATTTTGTTTTCAGTAAATATAACCCAGCAGGTGCAGAATTCACTATGATGTTTGCTTGAGCTGTTTTCTAGTGCGATTTTATCTCATTCATTGGACACCGGCCAGTTCAGGTCACTGTATAAATGTTTTTTGAAACTACGAAGGTGGTCGCCATGTCCAGACACGGTACCAGGGGTTCCAAAACGTTTCCGTTTACAGTCAACAATTTCGGAATACGTTTGTTTGGCAATGTAACATGTTTGATTATCCGCAAAAAAGGAATAAAGCAGAAGAACAAAAGCACTTGCATTGCCTTTCATAAATATCATCATGCCATGTATTTTGGAAGCGCATCTTCTGTGAAACAATTGTCACTCGTGTATCAATAATAATGAGACGATGCGAAAATTGCATAGTCGGTTTTCCAGTTAAAGCGCTTGGCTTATAATGGGATTTCAAGGTAGTAAACGCGGCTGGGTGTGTTTTTTGAATTTCTCGACTAAAATTATCTCCGGATTTACAGAAGCCAGATTGCCAACCGAGTGCTGGGGGCCCATGGTGAGGGCATTTCTGTCCTCCACTCACCAACACCAAACACGACATATGACCAACCAAATGACGAACCGGGAGGTCTGTCATTATGGGCTGCACAAGTATGGTGGTTTACGAGAATTAGCGATTATTCTGGGTGCGGAGGACCGAATATACCACCACAGAGAAGTAAATTTACATCAAATCTCCAGCCGCGACTAACCCGACCACACCTTCACGTTCAGAGAAACCAAAAGCTCTAAAAGCGACGGCAAATGCGCTGACCTCGAGCTACTTGGGTCGTGGTTCGCCAGACCTCTATTAACAAACGCATTGAGCTCCTTCCTCACCCATCCACTTTTCACACCTAATCCAAGCAGAGTAATTAGTCATGCGGGCAGAGGGCGGATAAACACTGCTTTCAGGCCAAACTGTCCAATCATCTTCGAGTCAATCACCAACGCCAGTGAGGAGCTCGCGGCCATTACGGACTCGGGTGAGGTTAATCGCGCAATCATTGCATCCAGTAGACCATCGATCTGCCAACTGTACTAGGTTTGTGGTGGGGTGTAGCAACCGAAGCCTCTGAGTTCCGCACTTCCTTTGAGTCCGCTAACTTTGTCTGTTGCGGTCTCCGATGATGAGTTCCAGAGTAAATTCAAAAAAGGGGGAGAATTCAGTTTTTGCTTGACTGACTGCCTCTCCTTCCTTTCGCATGTGGTAGCACCAAAATAGCTTTGTTGAGCTGGGCCAGAAGCTCCCGCACAGCACCACGACTTAGATCCTCGAAGCAATTCTTACAGATCGTCTAACCACCTCCCACATTTATGCATAAGTGTAACGATGTAGTGATTAAGGCGGAGAAACTAAAGTGACCACTTCTGGCTCAGCACTAATCCAACCCCAGGCTGCACGACCAAGATTCGGTTGAAATTGCGACAAACCATGCAGATGGGCAAGTTGACACAATCGGCACAGATTTGCCTGTTTGAACTGCTAACCTGCTGCCCTCCCCCACCCCCGGAATTCTTATCGGGCACTCTACACCCGTTGTCAGCTGTCCCGATTCCTTATCTCCATAAAACGTAGTGATAAAGTCATTTGTAGTCATAAGAGAAACCACGTCGTTTAGATCACTCCTCAGATTACCGAGAGATATTTTGGGATAAAAAGTGGCCTTGTTACAGGGGCTTAAGGTGAGTTCCAGTCGGTTTTCTTGAGTACTAACCCACTGCCTCAAAGAGTCAGGTATACGGCTAAGCCACTATCTGTCCGTAATGGCAGTATTTACCTATAGCCCCGTATTATGTCTCCGTAATCTGCGAGTTTCACTCAGTTGGAGGGGATAAACTGTACAAACGTGAAGAAGCTCAGTATCTCTATGACATCTGCTTGACTATAAAAAGTATGCTTGATCGCCTGAACCTTTTGCTCACTCTGACTTTTCGGATTATCACAGTAACCCTTAATCAGAGGCACTAACTCGTATATGACAAAACACACAGGTATCAGCATTTACAGAATTCGTTTTTCAGCTGATAGCGCCCACCATAGTCGGCCGTTGTCTACAAACTTCAGCGCAGCTGCGGGGATTTAAACAACACCGGAGAAACCGGCCGACGTCTGCAAGCGCTAACGCATGGGTATCAGTTGGCTGTTCGAGGGTTGGACCAAAATTCGGAGATAGCAATCCATTTCGCGCAGATGGGACTCATCTTCAACGCTGACTCAGCTAAGAGGGTGGGCCGAGGCGATTTGCACGCATCAAGGTAGGTGCAGGAAGATTGGCTGTTCACTGACTGCTCAGTCAACCATCACACACCCGCCTCACCTCCGCCTGATTTTACCAACCTACCTGACGGGAGACAGTGAAAGCGTGAAATAATTGGAACCGCTAATTATCGCCACGGTCAACGTGGGCGGGGATACAGGTCACGGTTAAACGAGGGTCTGATTGCCTCCCCACCTCCCTAACTGGCGGCGTTGGCTACCTACGAGTCAGGCAACATACACCGTACAATGAGAGCTGTACTCATGAATCTTTAATCTTTAAAAATGGTTTACCTGAAACACTATTTGAAACGTCAGACACAAAATAAATCTCGCTGCATTTCTCTCTACCGGTACCTGAAGGCATTACGCTGCTCTTAAAGTCGCGGCACGGCAGGTTGCCAGCTGAGGGTGTAACCTGGTTGTCCTTTGTAACGAAGGTCAGAGTACAGTGATTCCTTAGTACGTCAGTTTTGGCAGATTCTACGGATGTGAGATCAGAACTAGTATGCGTCAGACGACAACATTGCATCACATCAACTATTGTACCCACTTCACTGGGGAAAGATGCTTCTCGGCCTGACGTTTCAGCTTCACACTAGAACGCCTGACGATGGCTAATAAGTCAGAAATGGCCATTCCAGTTTCCCTTGTCTTTGTCGGTAATAACCTTCGGCCTATATCATGCACTGTTGTGCGACTGCTGATTAGGCTCGAGAGAGACCCCGTAAGGCACAACGGCACGAGTGAGTTCCGTAAGAACGATCGGTGAGCGCCCCATTTTATATTCCCGATCGCAACTGACAAGACAACCAACCCCTGGTTCAGTGGTTAGAGGCGTTGGACTTTTAAATAACAGGTCGCGAGGTCGAACCCCAGGTGTTCGACACTTCGGGGTTGGGCATGACGGACTGACGACGGCTAATAAGCCATAAATGGCCATTCCAGTCTCCCTTGCCCTTGTCTGAAATAACATTACGGGACGCAGTATTTACAGGGTGCAGTTGCCATGCCACCACACGCATACCGTAATTAACAAGCCGAGCATCCATTTCGGGCGGTTGTAATTGACGCGATGGCGGCTCGCTCGTCCACACTCGAGTCGTTAATTGCCACATTTTCGTCGCCGTTGTTGCTTTGTGGCGTGATAATTATTGGGGAATTAGACTAGTTTATACAGTCACCAGAAGCGGCGTTCACCCGCGCCCTCCCAGTATGGCCAAGTATTCTGCCCAGGCAAAGTCTCAGCGCCGAATATCTAGGAGAGATCATTGCGCCTTTTAATCGACTACAACCGGAAACCCATGACTCGAGAAGCTCATGATCCATGCGGTCGTCACCTCTCGTGAGAATTTAATTTCATCGAACAGAACCCGAAATGGCAGGCAAATAAACGCCTTGGTTTAGCTATGGTAGCTCGTTCTTCTGAACTTATTTCTATGACTAACCCAACCCCTCCCGCTTCTATCGGTGAGCAGACGGATTTGTTCGGAGTTAGGGATCAAACTGCTTGTGGTACGCGTATGCCACTGTCAGCCACTGCGACCGCAGACTGTCTTACTAGAAATATATGATGTCCATGTGAAAAGAGAATGTTGCAGATCCTAATACGAACGTCTGGCGCTTACGCACAAAGCCCTGCGCAGTCATCTCATTCTTGCGCCATCGATCAATGATTGGACAACACGCCCTATAATTGTCGCTTGTTCTGTTGTTGCTACTATCACTGACGATGGACTCCTACATGAGCTCTAAAGATCAGAACAATAAACAGACTGTCCCGGTGTTCGACCGGCCTTCTGCTTCTTCACCCGGAACTTCAGCTTTTGCCTCCATTCGAGAAAGTGTGCACCATAAAGAACAAATAAACGCGAATATCGCAGTCACGCCCTCTCTGGGACAGTGGTGGACCTCATCAGACGCGACGGATGCAGCATCGGGTTTTTCGGCCTCACCGCCTTCTTGTGGGACACAGTTTCCACTTGACGGAATTGCGACGAAACAGCACGTCTATGTCTTAGCAGGTCGTTTTTAAGGAACCTGCTTCTGATCATTTTCGTACCTGGCGTGATTACTGCTAGACTGCTTATGAAGATAAAAGAACAAACGCTAGGCTCTGTGTAATTTTCGGACGGTCAGCGTCTCAGCTCAATTCTGTGATTGTCTCAACGATTGCCCGCCATTGTTTCCCTCTCCTTGACATAATAAAACACCCTGTCCTAATACTCCACAATCCTGTAGGACACGTTTCTGGCTGGAACCATCACATAACGGCTCATTTTGATGGTTAGACATTTCACCGGCTGATTGCTACAAGGTGGTGCAAATCCACTCAGTTCCCTCCTCCTCTACTAATGACTGAGGATGTTGAGCTAGGACGACTCCCGTGAGCGTCAGCATCGAAATCTTTGATACCAGACTACTTTAGTTTCTTTTCCCGTAAGGTCCCTTATTTGTCTGAATCCCAAAATACGGAAAAGGGGATCAGAAGCAACTAAGGGGTATCAGTATGGGCTGTTTGTGCCTATCTTCGTCACGAGTATAGTTTAGACTCCTCAATATACAGTGTCGACTAGAGACATATATCTGCCGGTAAGTATGGTGCTTTAAAGCTCTTCTCCTCCGGCTTCCATCTTCCGCTTTATGACATCGTTTTAGGAGTGTTCGTCAAACATCATGGGAGTACTCGAGTTCGACTCTTCATCATCTGTCACAGAAACCTACATCGATTCAGTCCTTGAAACCCTGTTTTACCTGAGCAAATTTTAACAACACAAAAACGATGAAACGCACAGAATTCAGTTAGGCCATCGAATTTCGCGACCGCCTCTTCATCTTAGTACGGTCATTAAATATTAATGTGATAAACTGTTCAGTCAGAAAATGGCCTTGAGGGATCAAACGTGAGAGGAAAATAGAAACAGGGAATGCCAATCTGACATGTGGGCAGGCATGGTGTGAAGGGGATAGTGGAAGTTGTCTAAGTGAGCGAGTTCAGGTTTCTGCAAAACCTCGTCAAGCGTGATCCCAACTGCAGAGTTATGGTGATGCATTGAACAGAAGTCGATGGGTGCCACTGACCTATCTGGATGTTAAGTAAACCGAATAAACAACAAAAAGGGGGATGGTGGAGTTGTAGATCTGACCTCGACAAGGGCAGATTCCAATTCCCAAGGCGTTACAATGGGGGTCAGATTCTGTCAATAGGAAGTCGGCGTCAGGGATTGGTCAAAATGCCAGCAAAGGGCTAGTCAAGCAAGCAGACCTGCCTGACCTTTGCCACGAGGCATCACACTATTGGTCATAATGAAGGAGGTTAAAGGCTTGTAGAATCCAGGCTCACCTACTCGAACTGTTGCCAGCAGGCCCGCGGCTGTGGGTGCGTTAGACCTTCCGATGGAAAGGTCTTTT
>CACRXP010000478.1:378875-392906 GCA_902702965.1 Spirometra erinaceieuropaei | reverse complement strand
CTCCTCCTATGGTCGCGTTTTGAGGCTGTCAGTGTACCCCCTGGCCTCGCCAGGAAATAACTGCCGTCAGTGATGGCAGCTGTGAATTCCGTGCAACATAAATCTCTCTCTGGCTTCTTTCCCTGTTAACCAGAGGTCCACCTGATTGTAGCGCTTACGGTACGTTCATCAGTCGAGTCGCTGCGCATGCACCGGCTGACAATGTCTCACGGATAGTTATATGCTCTAAGGACCTCCTTAATGTACTGTACTATGACTGAATTTCTCAAGAGACTTGCCCCCTTAAGTTTCTCCGAGACTTGCATTGGCGACCTGACTGTGGTGCTCGAATCCGCAGTCGGAAATATGAGGCGCCAAAATAACCGCTTTGCCAGTCCATAACTTGGAGTGGCTTTGAATAATTTGATAGGCATGATGGGGCAGCCATGTTTGTGCATTTTGGAAAAGCAACAGAATCTGACGAAGGCCTCCTCTTTGTCGTTTTTTCATTTTCCGGCTCATACATAAATGCGTGATTTCGTATCAGTGTCAATGGCTTCAGCGTTGAAGATGAGTTCCATCTGCGCGGAATGGCTTGCTATCCCAGAATTTGGGTGCAACTTTCGAACGGCCAACTGATGCACATGTGTTAGTGCTAGCAACCGTCGGCCAGTTTCCCCGGCGTCATTTTAGTCCCCGCAGAGCCACAGAAGTCCAAACTCATTCGAAGATCACGTCAGCTAATTTGGTCACACACGTAAGCATGCATTTTGTAATTAAGATGCCATCCGTCAACATTTTGACGAAGAAGACGGTCAGTACTAATCTCAGCAGCTTGTAAGGTGTGTGGGACACTCGGGGTTTCGTGTATTATGGGCGTGAGATTCACGATGCGGTTGCGTGCTCATGCCGGGAAAATTGATTTTCCTGGCAGACCTGTCCACTCTGGTGGATATGCGGCCACAACTAGAACGCTTATGGGGTTTGTTTTGTTTCTAGATTTTCACGTCTCTGGCATCTTCATTTCATATACGGATTCATTAAGCCGTTGTCTGTGCAGCAGACACACCCCGATAACCGCGCTTGATCGGCGGGCTGAACCAGTCGAGTGTATCCCCTGTTCTTGTCTCTAGGTCCGGTAGATTCATTCGTTTCATTCACATCTCTCTCCTCTCTAAAGAGTTTAAAGGTGGCCCATACCCATTTGGGTTGCTTCCGCACCAAACCAGCTGTGATCTGTGGCCACCTGCTACGCCTTCGCAGTCCTCTTTAAGGAGACAATCCTAAACCCTTGCATGACAAGCTGCTAGAAAATGTGCCCTGAGCAAATGTCGATGCAAGCGACCGACACGGCTGACTGTGGCTGCTGGAAGCGACAGGCACATCTGTCCAGCTGCAGTGACTCCTGGCTGCCCTCACCAACTTTCATCGCCTCACGCGCGTCGGACGGCCTGGCTTGATACCCATGAGCTCTTTTGGGTACGCTTAATCCCTATTCCTCCCCTAATCCGTCCAATCACACGACCAACACTCAGCCAGTCACTCCCCTCCTGCTAACACAAACACGCACTTCCGCGTAAACAAGGCACCGCCACTGACGCTCTCCCGAACGGGCGCTTTTCTCTGGCACAAGCAAACAACCTACTCTCGGCAACTCGTCCTGTGTACAGAATATAACGATTCTCTCAGCTCCCAGACTTCTGACATTAGACGGAGCGAGATTATTGTGTGTGGTTTAAGTTGATCTCACATCCCTGGCTGCCACACCCTTACGTAGGTGACTTTCTATCTCTGTCAGCCTGTGTGCGGGCCAGCGATATCGGATCTACTGTATCCACACATAGTGAACTCCGTCCTTTCTAAGGGCAGAAACCAGAGAGCTAAGAGATTTGGTAAATGTCTTCTGCACGCGGGGTAGATTGATGTGAGTCGGCAGTTTGCCTGTGGATCACAGCACTAAGGTGTCCGTGCGGGAGCACGCGGGCTCCGGGTGTGCATTGACAGGTCCGTATCAGCCCAAGCAAGTGATTGGCTGTGTCACTAACGCGTTTGGCGTATGACGCGCTGACTTATAGCACATGATTAGGAAAGGCCAAGGTCGACTAGCATCGCCTGTCTATCCGTGCTGGGTGGCGCCTGCTCTTGGGCGTTGCCATGACTCAGCGCAGCTGGACAAGGGATGCCTCAGATTAAGACTGAGGGCTGATCGTGCGTTAGCAGCAGCTTAGCTCGGATGACGCGTTCGTCGACTGACAGACAGACACCGAAAAATGGGGTACCAAAGCGGCGGCATGTGTCCGCTATCCCGTGGACAACCCAGTGGCCAGAAGGGAGGACAGTTCTGACAGCGCGCTCTTGCACGGCTCTCAGCCAGACCCAAATAAGGCCGACGTAAGAAAGAGGTGCGAATACGCTTCTGGGAACGGACGTCCAGAGGCAGTGAAGCGAGAGGTCGAAGTCACAGCTGACAAAAATGATATCATAAGGTAGTTTCCTTCCAGCTGTAGGGAAACATGAATCTGTCACATGGCAGCGAGGTTCCCACTTCAGGCGAAGAAATTCTCAACAAACGTCAGCAAATGCACCTCCCAGTGACGAGTCCTGCCGATGTAAGGGTAAATTCTACGAATAAATGAACGCCTTCCTTGTGGTAGTGCAGAACGCGAACAAGCTCATTGTCTTTTGTGACTCAAATACCCGCATATGTACAGGGTTCGGTAACTGAGGGAGATGTGGTCAGCTATAGATCGATGGGGTAATGGCAGTTTTGACGGCAACAACCCCAAGAGTCACAGCCATTCACAGAACACGATCTTACAATCGCAAAACTAGTCCTATCGAAATATAGTGGCCGGATCAAGGTTGCTCTTGGAAAGAATTAACAGGACCGATGCCACGCAAGTCCTCCTCTCTAAAATCTAACTTACGCCAAAGTCATAATCATTATAACCGTTCCAATCAACTCCCAGCCGTGAAGTCGGAAATAATTGGTCTCTCTACCTTGAGGAACCGTTTCAGGGCAAGTTTTGGTCTGAGGGCCTTTGGGCTGCTTGCGAAGTCGTGGCAGTAGCGCTTGAAGCATGGAAAAGGTCAGTTATCATCGCAGTTCCGTCACAACGACGGAACCCACAGACTTCATATGAAAATGGATGGTTGTTTGCGTAAACCCGTAGATTTTTAAGTCTTGCCACCGGCCGCGGAAACACATGACGTACGCACGCTGTCTTGGCCTTTCAGTGACAAGTTTTTATTTCGACCCCACACCACTTCCGTCCCATTTCTCGGTGAGATTTTGCTCACCGAAATTTCCTTACACCTCTGTTAGCCAGTCTGCTCATTTTTCTGAAATCCGAGATAGACAGCTGACGCGGCCAATTCAAACTTTCAAAAGGTCAAAGTGCGTTCTTTTCTATCTCCACTGCAGCACAATTTTTAGATATTTTTCACGATATCGCCATGTGCAGAGGAGGGTTTGGTGGAAAGGTTAAGTTTTATGATGCTAAAAGTATTTTACATCTCCCATCTATATTCCTCAAACGACAGCACAGACAATGATTCACTGTCTCCGTGTGGCAGTCCCATCCTCTCGTTCTCTCCGATCTGAGCTTTCAGGTCAGTTTCTTTAACAGTATTGGGGGCACATGTTCGGTTCTTGTTCACTCAAAGGTCGCGCCGCCGCTGCAGTTTTTGTAAATATTGCAGCAGAGGTAGTAGGCGTCAAAGGTGGTGAACCAGCGGCAGAAGTCTTTAGGCCTTAAAATAGTAAAAAACCCTTTCGGGAGAGTATAATGGGGATCTGCTTGAAATATGATATAAAGTCCATTCGCACAGGATAGGATGCTTGCTGCTGGTTGGGAATTTTTACAGCTGTCTTTGAGAATCAAACTCGTAACCAGTTGTTACATATGTGGGGCAGAGTAATTCAACCGACTTTCGATGCTTGTGCAAACCCGATGGTTTTTAATAGAAACGACGCGCAAAATCGCATTCCTTATATGAATTTGGTAAGCACTACACTTTCTTAAAATTTATTGCATCAATGGGCGCGGTCTGCCTTAAAAATCACAAGATTTTTTTTGAGATAACTGTTTGATTACCCCTGTTTTTTTATATCCCGTAGGTTTATCAATGTTGTTTAAAAACTATATAAGTTGGTCAGTATTAAGTGTAATAACTGATGAGCACCAGAAGGCCTCTTTGTAGGAACAGGAACGTGCATAAACAGGTAAAGATCTCTACAACAAGCGGGAAGTATGTTGTGCCAAGATATGTGTAGACTAATTAATAAACTTTCGGCGATCAGCACATATAAGTTTGTCATGGAAGAAGTTGACGGAGACGCCATACCCTACAGAATGAATGTAAGAAGGGGAAATTTTGTGCATCATTTCAAAGGAATAACTTTTGTTTGATACAAATTGCGAACCTCAGTAGAAACGACGCACTAAATAGAAAATAATAGTCCCCATGTGGTTGATATTAGTAGCAGGGATATTTTTCAATCAGAAGTCCGCATGCAGCCGCTCATAAAGTAGCTTAATACTGAAGGGTGCTAATAAGGTTTTACACTAGATTTAGGCTTTAACACTTCAAAAGGTGTAAGTGGCAGAATCATTTACTAAAAAAAACATTAAAGGTCGACTAACTAAATTTATTTTCTGATGTGCTTTACGATTATAACGCTTTCTCGTGACCGAGGCCATTGATGCTTACCTTTTAAAGTTGACTTTCGAACTATCCGAATACCTTCCATGACAGAGTCATTTGTGCCGTTCGCAATGCCTTTGCCATCCCTTACCCGAGTTGAAATCAGAAGCTAGATTGTGTTCAGTACACAACTGTTTTGGCATGAGTCCACAGAAAAAAAATTAGCTGAGGATAGATCGACTGACCTGACAGGTCAGGAATTTCGGTCATATTCGTCTACTGATTTGTTTGAGAATCACTTAGTTAAAAACGGTTGCACACTAGGAGCATAAGGTTAGGATGTACCATCCCGCTGAACCAGTTGTAATTTAAACTGCTTAGTTTCTACTACTCTGGAATGTGTTAATTATGTAAAGTTGTCAGGTCCATTTCGCTATGCAATGTGGGTTCATCTAATGCTGTGTCTCAACGTAAATCATAATCCTTCTACTACTAATCCAATCACCAACCTCAACCTTAACGCTAACCTTCGCTTGGGAATTAGCGCAAGGCGACATGCAATACGGGGGAATGCTTATTCTCGCGCACAACCGAAAGTTTTAGGCATGTTTTTGATGTTTGGCTTTCAAAATAAAACACATCAGGTGGGGCTATCAAACCACATTTTTTCCAAAATATTTGGTTTGCTGGATACGCTCCAGAGTGACGTTTTTGGCTTCTTTAAAAACTGCTGACACCGGTTGCTGTTTTGGCGCTGACTTCGGACATCCAGGGTCGTGGTTTGTGAGTAATCCCTCCAGTTTCTCATGGCTACTATCCATTTAAGTTCGGCGAATTCCAAGAGCCAGGTAATTGCTCTTCAAAATTTGTTGCGTATGGTACCCGAAAACGGAGGGATAAACAAGAACGAAAAAATGAGGAAGAAGTGAAATACTTACAGAGATGACGCTATGGCGTCAAAAATTAGGCGCCAGAATTTCAGATCGCCCGGAAAAATGACTCATTTAAGTTTAAAACCGTTGAGATGCATTATGAAAAGCCAGTGGATTCAGTATAAATCAGTGTCGGAGGCGGATATCTGCACCCCTACACTATAGCAAAATGTTACCTTTAAGAAGTGAATGGTGGTATAGGGGCCTTTATGAGGGGGAACAGAGTGTCGTAACAGATATTAAGATTAATATAACGCATTTGTGTTGCAGACTTGTTTTTAATTTATTACAAAGACGCTTTGTTTGGGGGGTGGTTCAGGGTGGTACATATACACGTTCCGTACTCAGGTAGGGCACGGGATTAGGCCCACCTCGTATTATAGGTGACCTTGTGCTTAATTCGGGGAGTCCAGGTTAGGGTTGGAGTTAAAGTTGGGGTTGATGTTACGATTAGGTTGAGAATATTTGTCCCTTGGAATTGAGCTCAAAGCCACCTGCCATACTGTGTGCTAACTAGGACACTAACCCTAATCCTAGCACCAACAATGACAAAGGGGCGATCACCGAATGTGCTACGGAACTCACTCGTTTCATTTTATCTTGGGGCTCTCTCGAGTCCTACCAGCAGCCGCACAGGGGGGCGCATAATATAGGCAAAATGACATTACCGTCAAAGATAGGGGAGACTGGAATGGCTACTTTGGGCTTGTTAGCCACCTTCAACCATCCATACCCCTGACGTGAGTGGCGAACGCCACTATACCATTGTTAATAAACCCGGTCACAGCCGACAGGACAACGATCCTGTGGCACGGTGACTAGGGCGTAGGACATCTAACCAGCATTTTCGAGTTTCAGGGGTCGCAAAAAATCTAGGGTTGGGTATATTTGGTTGATAAGGGCTAGTAAGTCAGAAATCGTCATTCCAGTCTCTCTTGTCTTTATTTTAATGTCAGTCTTCGTAGTCCTAACTTTAACCTTGACCTCAAGCCCCTTGCGATTTAACGCAAGACCATATTCAGTACGGGGACATCTATTTCCGTGTCGTACCTAGGTGGAGCCGTATATGCGTAATCACACTGAACTATCCCCTTAGAAGGTGACTTTGACTATATCAGAGCAGATGTGCAATAAGAATATGACTTATTTTGTGGAAAATAGTCCAGCCCAACTGGTGGGGAGGCCTTGGGATTTCAGTCGGGGTAACTTTCAAAGCGAAATTCGGAAGCTCGTGGGTTCGAGTACGTTCCAAGACCTACGCTTACCGGCTTGTGCGCGTCTCCTATTTGTTAAGCATGCGGCAAAAACCCCAAGGTTTACGAGCGTCTGCCATGCCATGATCAGAAAACAATGGGCCTCTTAGCCTGGTGTGCGCCGGCAGTTCTCCGGCGGTAGATGTGCCTGCGCATGGCTGCCCAGCCGTCCACCTCTTTTGTGTTATTTCTGTCTCTGTTGGTACAAATCTTTGTCAAGTTGTGGACCAGGAAGTGTGGAGTGGAGCGCCACAGGTGCAGGTTCGGCCGCGCCATCCACCTGTGCACTCCCCCGCCTACGATCTTCTTGATTCTGTCTTGACACCGGGTACGACGCAGTTTTCTACCACTTCACGATCAAAACTGGGAGTCTGCTGCGAATGTCGTGGACGGATAACCGCAATAGTAAACGGAAAATACTCGGCAAAGTATTAGTATGGTTTGATGGTAGAGATTGCTTATATAGACCCCCAGCTGATAAGGTAACAGGAACTGCCCGTAATACAGGTGGCATTACGATAAATTCTTGGGAAGTCAGGGCTACGGATGCGCTCGGAGTTAAGGTCAGGGCAAGGGTAGGGTTAGGGTTAAGATTTGAGTTACAATTAAGGTTTGGGTTAGCGTTAGCGTTAAGACACGGGAATATTTACCCCTCCTGGAATTGAGCGCAAAGTCACCTGAACTACGTGGACGAGATGTTCCTATCTCGTGTCTTGTGTGAGAGGTCAAATAAGCTATTCCGACCGGTTTGATGAGTGCCAAATCGTAGCAGAAAGGAATATGTACAAAAGTATGCAAACAAACATACAACCGGATCACTGCTTTATGTGTGTTCGGAGGTCTGCAGAGGAACAATGAAGAGAAACGTGGGTCGTACACGGGAATTTGGATCCTTCAGTACTGCAGGTGGGCTCACACTAAATTTCGGGGTCTCATATCCCCTTGTCCTGACCTTAGCCCTAACCCTGACAGCAACCCTAGCCATAACTGTAATCCCAAGCCTCCTAACATTAACCCTCATTCCAATTATAACCCGCCCCTTTTGGGACCTAGGGCAAAGCCATCTCCAATACGAGGGTCCATCTTCTAGTGTCCAGCCGAAAGTGAAATTATTTTCAGGGAATATGCGTGTCACACGGTCTCGAAAACGTGCCTGTTTTCGGGAAAGTGAGCTCAGGAAGGCATATTCTTTCCGCTAATTCCTCACCAGACCTGTAAATTATTGGGTGATATAGACGGGTAGAGGTGGCGGGTGGGGTGATCACCGGCGGGAGAAGAGCGGGAACGGTGCATCTATTTAACGTCCGGAAGAGGACGTTAAAAGGGTGTGGGGGCTACGTTGTTGAGTGGCACTGTGATGAGAAGGCGCGAGTATGGTGTGGAGAAAATTGCCTCTGCATTCGAGGAGATGGGGGATGCTCGGTCAGGTGCCGTAACATGTTCTTTGGCGGGGATATTTCATCTGAGCTGGTGACGTATTCGAAATCACTTCTAGTAATAGCAGCTATAAGGTTAGCTCAGACGTGCTTTTTGGACATAGAAAAGGATTGGTTAAACATATGTCAGCCATATCCCTCGTCTGGGTTATGTGTTGGAGAAGTAACTATGATCGGTTTTTCGGTCCACTGTGTACAACTTGGAGGGCTTATTTGACTTCTGTTTGATAACTATTGTCCTACTGGTGAGCCAGAACGACGCCTCAGGTAGACCCGGTCGTGTTCTGACGAGATGACCTGAGTTGCGAACGTGAGTCATTTGGGTATCGGGAACCCAACCCCAAATTCCATCAGAGCTGGCTAATGACAGCAAATAGGCCAAAAATTACTATATCAGGCTCTGTAATATTTCCAGTGGTTTCGGCACCTCCGTTTGTTGTTACCTCTGTCGGGCATTAACTGATCACCGCCACATGGCCGTCTGTTAGGACTCTGAAAGGCATTTTAAGGAAGAACGGAACCGTATATACATATTCCTTCCTGTAATCAGAATATAGTGGTAAACGGCACTTTCGGGTGACACAGGTGCGCTTTCGCTGGTGAGACCCGTATTTTCTGACCTCCGAGTAATCTATATAACTGGAGGTCTTGTATATTTTATGAACTTGACATTAGAAACGCAAGCTCATGTCATTTGTAGGGTACTGTACTCAGGATGTCGTAATTATTACAATGATTATTGATGCTTCCTAAAAATAGGAAAAACGACAAGCGGTGAGTGCTCGCTCGAAGTAATCAACGTTGTGCACTGTTGTAAGGCCATATCACAAGGCTGGGTGGAAATTATCTTTCATTTATATTCATCGCAGTAATATGATCAATCTTCAATCAGGGCAAAAAGAATTTAGGTTCATTTTTCAGTGGTCGAGTTTGTATACATACAGCCTTGTTGCTACCGTTATTTTAGAAGCATGATGATTTTTTCTTGGTGAGGTGCTTTGTCCACTCTGAGTCGATTCGCTGCGGAGTTAGGCTTTCAAAATGCATACGAACCACTCTAATTCCAATATATCCCGGGATTCTCAAGCGGTGAATTTAAAATATGTGACTCCATGCTGGATGGACAAAGCAGATGAAACTTTGGCCCAACTTTTCTGGGAAAACCAACTTAATTTATGCACTCAACGAAAAAATAGAAAAAAAGACAAAACTTAAGTACTTTTTCCATGCATTCGCCAAATGTCTGGGATGATCCTCAGCCGAATAACCACGGGCAGTCATATATGAATTGTATTGCCTGTTTGTTTCTCGTTACTCCATATTGAGACCTCATGTAAAAGCTACAGCCAATGTGTAAGAATACTTAGATTTTGGAAAATGTCACAATCGTCCTGCGCTTACTGTACCCGAGAATGAAGCAATCCTGTTAGCTGTGTATGTCGATCAACCAGACGACTGGTGTGCTGTACGGATGTGGTCTATTGACCTCGTCGGCGTTTTAGTCGCAATAACTGTGGATAGACGTTTCTTCGCTGGCAAACAAATCGTGACCACATATGCAATTTGCAGACAAGAAGAGCTTGGCAGCATGACCCCTGGCGCGAATGAAGCTAAGAGATTTCCACTTGATGGTCCATCTGCTACGCACTTTTGCTGGCCGATTCCGACGGGGTAAAAAGCCAGACATTCAGACCCTACCCTGACCTACATGGCTGTTGACTCTTGGTCCAGAAAGACGCAGCTGAACAGAACCTATCCCCAGAATCATGCCTGCAATGAAACACGACGCAAACCAGCGGTTTGAGACGGAGCCCGCGACGGGCCATTGATCAGTCAATTCAAAAAGGACGGTCTGATTGGAGTTTTGGAGGCATTTTAACCTGCCTACATTTTCATAGGGTCCGAGTCTGCCAATAGGAAGTCGGCGTCAGGGATTGGTCAAAATGCCAGCAAAGGGCTAGTCAAGCAAGCAGACCTGTCTGACCTTTGCCACGAGGCATCACACTATTGGTCATAATGAAGGAGGTTAAAGGCTTGTAGAATCCAGGCTCACCTACTCGAACTGTTGCCAGCAGGCCCGCGGCTGTGGGTGCGTTAGACCTTCCGATGGAAAGGTCTTTTCATGGCAAGAAGTACTGCATTCTGGGCCTCGGACATCCCCTACTGGACATTCAGGCAAACGTAAGTGGCAAACTTCTCAAAAAGTATGGTGTACAAGCTAATGGCGCCACGCTCTCAGGACCTGACCAAAAGGGTCTCTACGAGGATCTTCTTGCCAATTACGATCTCACATATGTTGCTGGTGGATCCGCACAGAACACTATGCGAATGCTTCAGTGGCTGCTTCAAGACTCGGGAAGGATCTGCTGCTCGTACTTGGGTTGTGTGGGCGATGACAAGTCTGGTGAAATTCTACTCCAGAACATGGAGGCAGCTGGAGTGCAGACGGTGTATGAGGTATCAGACACACTGCCCACGGGTGTCTGTCTGGTTTTGGTGTCTGGTTCGAACCGATCTCTTGTGACGTCGCTTGGAGCAGCCGCAGTATTCTCCTCGGATTTCCTTCGTGAAAAGCCAGCATGGGACATGGTGGAGCAGGCCTCGATGTACTACTTTCTGGTAAGTTAACGCGTGTAGATACGTGTATCAATAATGGATTTGCCTTGTGGATGCACTTGAAGTGCTTATGCGTGTTGTGAATAAGGGGGTGGATTAGCATTGAAAACTTGCATTGTAGGAAATTTGATTTTGTTCCCGTCTCCGGAACTTTGCTCTTGTCCATCATCAGCAATTCAGGGAGTGAAGTAGGTTAAAGTGTTCAAGGGCTGACCCAGACCAATCAGATTCACTCCTGCGGATGGTTCAATGGATCTTAATAGCGATCATGGGGCCGGTCCGAGTAGGGTGTCGACCCATCTACTTATTGGTTTATGAGCGGATTACGCCGTTCTTATTCGTCTTCACGCAGTCCTGCTCAGACTCGTTTATTTCTCGTGGCGAAGGCAAAATCGAAGTTGCGACTTTTTATAGACTGTCAGTAGGCGTGGAAGATAATATGTCTCCCTTTCAAACTACCATTTGATGTGCGTGCGACCTGAGATCAAGCTCTCACGCCGTTCGGCCTGTTTACTTGAAATTTCGGCCGTCGTTACCGTCGATGTCTGCTGTGTGCTCCTCAGCGAGGTAAGAACGGGCACAGTAACTTGCGCGTGAACTATTTTATAGCGATAGCAGACTTTCGAAGCGGCTATCACACTCTCCTCTTCCTCCTCCACGCGGGTCAAGAAGGCCACAAGCGGGAGAGGTCGAAGGTGGCTGGCACGGCCGTACCCACACTTTGGCGCTTAACTGCACACACCCTGGTCCACAAGAAACGCTTAATTAGGATTTTAAACAACGACAAATAGTGCGGGGGGGGGGGAGAGAGCGGCGGCAAGGATCCCAATGTACGCGGTATGAGCCTGCAGGTGGGCCTGCTATCACACCTCAAATTTTGGCATTTGTTATGGACGTGCATTTCCGATAATGTCTGCCAGAATTCCGTGTGACCCCCGTGTTGGTCCAACGTATCTACCGCGTGGCCCCTTTTGGGGGCATTGCCTGTTTACTAACAGGTGCGGACAGCACATGAATTGCGACCCATACTACACGACCTCTCACCTGGGTCTTGTCCGATGTTAGTGTGCGTGCTTTGGCTGCTTTCCTGGGCCACCCGGCCTATCAATCAAGAAGTTGTGGACAGTGTTTTCTGCGGCCTCAGACGCACTTCTTGTGTTTACGGGGTCCGCGCCAGACGGTGGTAGCCACCGGTAAATCGGGCTCCGGAGCCACCCCGATTTACATTCGCCTCTCCTCTTTTACCTGTCCCAGGACATTCGATCATCGTATGAGTCAATTCAGCCATACGCGCCTCCATGTAAGTCTTGAGTGAAAAACCACACCTCAGACCCCATCTCGGCTACTCAGGTTTTCTTGGACTACTTATGATCCTACTCGAAAATACCCACGTCCGCGCCAATCACGTACGATAATGTCGCCATTCTGCACCAAGCATGCTGTCGACTTTTCCATTCCCGTTATGGCGGACAAAACATCGAAAGTCAGGACATGCACATCTCTGTTGCATGTGGAGCAGGTTGTTTGTGAGAAATACGTGGACGAACTGTTTTATTCTGTCACCCACTACACCCAGTTTAATCATCGGTGGAGACTCAAACCTCTGTGTCTGGGGCTCAGGTTACGTTTCTCATTAAGCTGATCAATTTGATTGAAGGTTTCATCCAGTGAGAAGGAACTCGGCTGCTGAAACAAGAATTTAATTCGCCTGACGTTTCGGAATCATAATCGAACCCATTATTAAGGTCTGTATCAGGTGAGGGTGCAATCTCTAATGATGGTTTCGAGTGGGAATCTGATGCCGTATCCCTCGTCCTACCTGCTTCTCGGAACTCACATCTTTCTATGTATCGGCGTCATTTACGTCTGACCACCCTTCGTCGCCGAAATGCGTAGCGATCAGTTAAGCCCACCGATACGTTGCTTCCAAGATTTGATGAACTTCCTCAGATCTCCAAAACATAAGACTCACACAGGCCAATAGTAGCGTTGAGATGAGCCCTACCGGGACGAATGGAGAAAACAGACCACTCAGTATTGATATTCCCCCGAAGATATCTAAAGCTTTCATGAGATAAGTCGATCATGAAAGGACTAGCATGCAAGGAAGAAGGGGAGACTTTGTTGGTAATCATTAGACGAAGTCGCGACGATTGACGACTTGTTTGCAGGTCAACAAGTCGAGAAATTCAGGAATGACAAATGGGCGGTGAATGGGCTCTTGACCGTTAATGAGAAGACCGTTTTCAAATGACCAGACCCGGGACATGATTGAAGCCTTCCAATAGGAAGTTGAAGATCATCCTTTTTTGACACGGTGAACAAGAACACATTATCGGCACACTTGTGCCCCTGAAACGGGTCGCGCGGTAGATGCTGTAGACCAACACAGCATCTATAGCATTGAAGCCAGGCAGGCGTTATCGGGAATACGCACCCATAACAGATGCCAACATTGTGCTGCAGCGGCAAGGCCAGTTGCACACTCACGTCGCGCCACTCGGGATCCATGCTGCCCCCATTTTCTTGGTGTACAAAATCCTGGTCAGTGTCCGTTGTGCACCAGGAAAGTGTGGTAGTACGCCTTTGTGCGGGCTTTCGCCGTGCCAGACACCCGCGTCCTCTTCCATCTCCGGTCTTCTCGACTCTGTCTGGACGCCGGATGCAGGTGGGGAGGAGGAGAGGGTGCAGTAGGTGCAGCGCAAGTCTACTACCATTGCAAATTAACTCACTCGCGAGTCACCGTCCCTGCTCTAACTCCTCTGTGGGCCACACGGCGGGCATCGTCGACAACGACGGTCGGCCTGTCCGATTAAGTGAAGGACATAGACTTATTGTTCCTACATTATCTCTTTTAGTAAACACCTCAAGGATGGATGCATAGGCAAGTTTTCAGGAGTTAGGACCCAGATAAATAGATGTATTGTAGATGACGGGAATTTTGCTAGTACTCCAATCATTGGGCAGCACAGATTCGTTGAAACGCAAGTCAATAAAATACGCTACAGTGTATGCCAGCTCTGCAGAGTAGGATTTTAGTGCGCATGGATCTGGAGCTATCAGGCCCAGCATCCACTGAACCATGGCCCTTTCGAAGATGCTTGTCAGCTACATACAGTCATTGATCTGAGATGGGAGACGTTGCCACAACTGATTAGTCAGAAGGTG
>CACRXP010000478.1:347300-367271 GCA_902702965.1 Spirometra erinaceieuropaei | reverse complement strand
CATGGACAGTGTCATGGCAATAGCAGAACACGCGGTTGCGCGTCGAAAGGTCGTATGCTTCAACCTGGGCGCCCCCTACGTCAGCCGGCTGTTTACAGAGCGCGTGGACAAAATTCTACCATACACAGACCTCGTTATCGGCACCGGCGATGAGACTCTGGCTTTTGCTGAGGCTCACCAGCTGAAAGACCGCTCGTTGGGTGCGGTGGCCAAGTTCTTTGCCGGCTACGGCTGGGTGGGTCGCCCGCGACATCGGCTCGTTATCATCACCCAGGGACCCGATCCCATCCTCCTGGTTTCCTCGGAGGACATGCTCATACGTACCATCCCCGTGGATCCAATTCCTCCGGAGAACACGATTGATACCAATGGCGCAGGTGACGCCTTTGCTGCCGGATTCATCTCTGAGTTCATCGCTTGCGGTTCCATTGACGACGCAGTCGAAGCCGGAAAGAAGGCAGCCGCCTATATAATAGGCAAATCTGGCTTTTCCCTTGGTCGTCGGACAGAATACTAATGCTCCCCCCCTCCCTCTCCTCCCTCTCTCCGCCAACGTGGCAGCGGGCATTAAAGCGTGATCTCACTGAGACCGCCCCCCCTCTCTCTGTCTTTCACCCCCTAGCTAATGCCTTGCTACCTCTCCGTCTCCCCCCCCGCCTCCGTGTTTCTGTCCCTCCGTCTTCCTTGTTATGCCCTGTTATCGAATTTGAACACATCCTCCTGTAAGCAGTAGACCAAGTTTTTTGTTTAGTAGGAGACACTGCCTGCGCCAGTCGTGGCCGACTTTGCGCGTAGGCGGACCAGACTTAAAGCATATCCGAGGTATGGTGGTTTCAATTGGGTGGTGGTACAGAGAGATTAACTGAACTTTTATTTCCGTCGTAAGAAATAGTGGCGACTTATCCCATGAGAGAACAAAACAAAACTGTGTCCATCTCCGTATACCTTTGCAAGTGTCCTGGAGTCATACAGCACTTTCTAACAATCGGTCAACTCTCGGTCACAGTGACGAGCTGCAGTTTAAAATGTGGACTCCTTTCGTACAGTCAGGTAGTGCAACTGATGGTGATGACGATGTATGCTAAGATGTTGTGTCGAGTAGTTTGCCCCCGCGACGCCTGGCTGCCCGGTGAACATGCACAGATGACAATGATGATGGTGATGCTGATGACGATGATGATGATGATGATGATGGTGATGATGATGATGATGATGATGATGATGATGATGATGATGATGATGATGATGATGATGATGATGATGATGATGATGATGATGATGTAGTTCGTCTGTCGCAAGTAACGACGTCCACCGCTGTCCCACGAGGTGGACTGAGCAGCGGCGATTCGCGCATAAATCTGCCAATGTTGCGACGGGTTTTCACAGCCTCCACCCCACTATCTCGCCACATTCTCCGTGCTTTCATGTCGGAATGACCGGATGTGAGCATGGGCGCATTAGTTAAGAAGGCCAAATCCGTTTACGCGTGTCAAACACACGACCAGGTCCCCACTGAATATGGATGGGGCTGCATTAAAGGAATCACGAATACCACATAGGTGGGTATTTCATGAAGATCTCATTATGAGCGAACCATTGCACTCTGTTTCCAGAAGGACCGAATTATCACGCCAGTTGGCAACCTATCAAGACACAGTTCTTCGCACTTTGCTCTGGGGTCAGGTGCGCCACTTTTTCTTACGGATAAACTCCTTAATATCACCCTAACTCTCCCCATATCCTATACACCAATGGCCTGTCCGAGTCAAGCTGACTGGGGGGTGAGATTGGGCGGAATGGCGGACAAATATAACCGGTCTGTCTGCGCGTGCCGCACAGGACACGGCCTTCACTTCATATACAATACCACGTCGGGTAGGATTTCTTCCACTATGTGGTGTGTGGATAGAGCACCACAGTCGAGACACCATCATCACAATTCGCCCCAACACGCCCAACTTTGCACGAGTCAACCTCGCGACGCGCATTTATACGGCACCTCTCCGCCACGCACTGCACATCAGTTTCGAAGCAAGCACGAGGTTACCATCTTCAGCACCGAGAGGGTAGTTGAAAGATCGCACACAAGAACATGCATCCCTCTGGTGCATGGGCGGCATGTTCTGCGTTTTGCCCGATACATGGTAAGGGAATCAGACCGTGTGTGGCATTCATAGATGAACTGTTAAGTTTTGTTAGTCCTTGCACCCAATCCCATCACCAGTTGACAGAGATGCTCGATTAGTGGACTGGTACATTGGAGAGGGCAGAGAGATAGATAGATAGAGAGGAACGCCGACACAGCAAGCGGCTCTCACTTCATGTGCAGTCAGCTATCGGCCACAGCGACGAGCAGCCCCAACTTGCAAATAAATCTATTGGAAAATATGCAATTTCAGGGACATCTTTTGTATTAACTGGAAGAAACGGGCCAGGCAACAGATCTGTTTACGTGGGATGATGCTTCAAAGTTCTCAGAGTTGGTTGTGCTAATAAACCTATTGATAGTTAAAAACAAAAAACCTTGCCTCCAGGGCAGCTTTAAAAAACCCTAGATTGTTGTCGAAGCTAGATCTTTTGGAATGAGCAGTAGAGCGCATTTTGGCAGTACTAATGTTGTTCTCCTTTGGGGACTAGGCAGGAAATGCTCTTTTCAAAATTCTTGCTTAGCGTTAGCCTGTCAACAGTCGTATGAGACAGCAGCTCTGTCGATCGTGATGGGTTCTCATAGTGGATTGTACTGCTTTGTCGGATGGAAAGAGGAACAAATGTTTAGTTTCAGACCAGCGTCCAAGGGCATCTCATTCGTGACGATCGGGAAATACACGTGTTCAGAATGTGAGATACGAAAAGGAAGGGCAAGTTCAGACACGGAAACCGACCACCATTGTAGGCGACCAGGTTCGATTTCGCCTGGGTGTTAGTGGTCGTGGAAGGGAGAATGAGGCGACTCTTACGGAACCGATATTTACTGTGAGATAAGTTACAACTAGCCATTACCTTATGGGATTTTGTCGTCCTTATCGACCAGGAATACCATATAAATTAAAAGTTTCCTCGCACATCTTAGCAAAATTCTTTAGTTGACAGACTGTTGTACCGTAGTCTCAACATAGGTTCTAGTTAAAAGCCCAGACACGTGTTTCGCCGTGTTTCTGCTACTGCATGACCTATCTGCGAGGTGTTCGGCTCTTCACTGGGTCCCCTAGCGTATCCCATGCGGTTTCTCGTATGTGAACTCCAGAGAATACTCAAGGTAATAGATCCAGAAATTATTAAGTGCAGGACATGGAGTCAAGTGTCCGGGGTGTGGCTTTTTAGGGTCAGACTCGAAATACAAATGAGCATTTGAGTCGAAGACAATCAACTACTGTGGAATACCTATGTAATGTCTCACCGATGAGCCGAATCCTATGCAGCTGCGTCATGCAGAGGCAGAGGCATCGGCGAAACACGTGTCTGGGGTTTTTGCTAGTACCTATGTCGAGAATACGGTAGAACCATCTATCATGTAAATTTATACTACTATTAGTAATACTTGTTTGTAGAATGGAAATCAAGTGGATATTCCAGAGTGGTCGATTGTCTTCGGATCAGATGCTCATTGATATTTCGCGTCTGAGCCTAAAAAGTCATGTCCCGGACACTTGACTCCATATCCTACACTTGATAATTTCTGAAATTATTACCTTGAAAATTCTTTACAATTTCAAGATTCGGTCCAACGGAGGTACTCATACTGACCTAATTTACCTTAGAGCATACAGAAGTGAGAACTTTTCTTGCCATGAAGTCGTAGAGGTCAGAAGTAAATAGAAGGCCGCACTTAACGCTGAACAGCAATTTAGGTGAGAGGGAAAGATTATTGCTTTGTCAGTCGAGAAAGTTCAGCGAGGTTTTGGAAAGTCACATGGTTCTATAAACTCCTAGATCATTTGCCTTTCTGACCTAGCCCATCATCTTTCCACTGAGATCTGCACTCTGACGGCCTAATTTTCAGTACTTGACTCTATGTTAGGCCCCAGACAGCGTCACAGTGAACTCTGGAATTACTTTACCTAAGCCTTTCGTTATAGCCTCCCATCTTATCCCTTAAATTACTTTGTAGGAAACTTTGAAGTTCTAACTGTTAACTCACCGAGAGGCTAAGCCGTACTGCCGGACCGACTGGTGAGGGCATAAGGCGTTTTTGTAAAGTTGTTACTTACTAAGTTGCAGTAGAATGCTTTTGTAATATTAATTATACTCGCGAGTGAGGGAGGTGTAGTTGGCGCTGAGGTTCCGCTAAAGGAAGCCGACAGCCCTTCGGAATCAGGAGTTTAATCGTGAATTTTTGAACTTTATATTGACGCCTTTTTTAAACGAAATGACTGGGTTGTTTGTGAGGAACGAGCGGGGGAGGGCCAAAAGTGCTAGCTGCATCTGAGGCAGAAAGGCTACAGTCTACGTTCTGGCGTTAGTACAAAGAGCGGGCCAGGGACCGAACTATAATAGGTAACATCTAGGGCCGGGCTGGCAGATAGCGTGCACATAGGAGGGAAGGGTGGCGTGTTTATATGATGATCCAACTTTCTGGAGATTGGAATGATCATGTGATTTACACTGGCCACAACTGTCTCCTTGAGTCCCCAAACGCCCACCTCACACGTCCCAGTACGTGACTTCTAGCCTTTTTATCACTCGTAGCCTTCCTATCCCTCATTCTCCAGCAAGCGAACAAATTTCTCAGTCATTCTTACTGGCAAGAGGGTGCTGTCAGCTGCTAGGAAATTCACAGAAGAATTCCTGATTTCCAAAGAAACTTCAGCTTCAAGTATACTAAGTGTTTCTGACGTACAGGCTGAGTAGCGAAGGTTCACAGTACAGTCACTATCAAGTAGTAACAAGCACCAAAATTATTCCCAAACCCTTGAAATAAACAAAACAAAATGGATTTCCATAAATGGCAAGTGTCCAATAACTCCGGAGACTTCTTGAGCAGCACCTGACTATTCGGACAATTTGGTTAACGGTTCGTTGATGGAGGAAAGTCACATACGACGACCAAACGGTTTTTTTAAGAATACTTTTCGCTCTCACTGTTCGGGCCAGTGACAGCTAACATGTCTCCTATATGCAGTCGTATGGCGCTGAGAATTTTTATACTGACTTTGAATTCACATGAATCCACATGATTAGTAGTCACGAATTATGTGCGAACATACATCCCCGACTCTGGTTATTTGCGCTGGAATGGTCCTACTTACATAAATAAATGGTTTAAGAACTCCCAAAATGAGACAGCATTTGTTTTTCGACGTTACGATGTGTGAATTTAACGTTATTTCAAATTATGATGTAAATATGCAGACGTCAGTCTAAGATGCAATTTTATACACCTATTTTAACCTTATTGTAGACTAATCACTGTTAAGTATATAGCATTGTCTACTAGTGCGTTAGGGCTATCGACGCTATGCATTTCGCCTCCCTCCTTCACAAACGACGCTGACCGGAACTCGACCTCACGCGGATGCTTGTCCGATACCAGAAGGTCTGGCATAATTCCCGTCCGGGTACACCAGTCCAGACCATTTTCATGGCCCAAACACACGGCAGTACGCTTGTCGTAATCGATCATAGTCATAATGATAAAAGTGTGTTTGTGATCCGGGTGGGAGTGTTCGACTACCATCAATAAAATTCCCCAACGATATATTCGTACTTTGCGGATTTACTCACTGACGCAACACCAGAGATCGCAACAGACAATGATGGCGGACGCACATAGGGTAAGGACTCAGCAGCTACTAAACGCCTTCTAAACTTGACAGCTCTCGGATTCATAGGAAGTGGTCGGATATTATGCGATGATCGCGTGGCTGGCCTTACCCGAGTCGGCAATGACCGAGATGTCTCTGCCAATGCTGGTTATTCACGCGAAAACGATTAGGCTACTTGGCTCGTCAGTATGTCACTGGAAGCAGTGCTTACCTGCCCGCTGCCCGCAAAACCAATTTTTCTGTACAGGCGGAATGTCAACATTGGACGGAGGAGAATGGAGATCATGGCGCTTGTTGATGGAGACTGGGCTGGAGAATTATGACCTAGGTAGCTCGAAGCCATCACCTCTCGTAAAAATGTCGGTTTTGCGAGCCCGAAGGTGTGGTAGGGTTCAATCGACCGGATCGCGATTTGAGACGGCGTCATCCCAATCGCCTGCAAAAGCATGTTCGGCCATCCGCGTCCAGATCAATCATTAGGTTTCGCCAACTATCATACGTGTGCCGCCCACCGTCTTTGCCAAAAATCTCGTCGCGTCGAGGCTATTCACCTGTCCTAAATACTGTCTCCGCAGTCTGACCGACTACACACACGTATTCGGGCAACCACAAGCATCCTTTCCTTATGTAACGCAACATACCACTTGGACGCAACCTGTTTGTTCCAACAAATGCATAAAGGCTGTCGAAGTCCTAGACTACCTCTCTCAGTGCACTCACAGCCTCATCAGAAGTCATTACTGTCCGAGATGGCAGCTCTGGGCTCCGTACAAAATAAATCTCTGACTTATTTTCCCGTTAATCAGAATTTCACCTGATTGTAACGCCTAAGATACGTCCAGTAACCGATTCGTTACACGTTCACTGTTGACTTAGTTGCGTGGATAGTCATTTCCTCAATTTACCCCTAGAAGGCACTGCCCTATGGCTTCATTTGGCAGGAGGGTAACAATCGGGAGAGGGCAGGAGATTTGCCCTTCCAAGTTTTCCAAGATTTGTGTTGGGGAACCGACTGTGATGTTTGAGCCCTCAGTCGGAAGTGAGAACTCGAAAGAGACTATTTGCCAGTCCATAACTTGCAGTGCCTTTGAGTGATTTGAAAGATACTAGGGGAGAATCCACTTTGCGCAACTTTGAAAGGACAGAGTTGTTTCCTGGACTGTCGCCATGAGTAGAGCTATCGACAAAGTTGCACTTCAGTTTCCATTGCTAACGACACTGTATAACTTTTGTGTGGGAGCGTTTTTACAGAGTTAGCTTCGCACATAATATATAACAAACGACCTTCCAGTAAGCTTTTATCTCCTGAAGGCCGTCTGCCCCGTCCACTTTGATGGTCAAACACCTCTTGTTCACGGGCAAGATATTGGTGTCTCTGTCAGCCTTTGGTTATCTCAGTACCCGGCGTTCGTCTTCGTGGAGGATAGTACGTGATTTGCGGACCAAGTTCTACACTTCTTCCGCCGCCTCTGCTGCTGCTGAGAACGTGTTGACAAGTTTGACCTCGCATGCGTTGAATGAGGCCTAATGTCGTAACATCTGCATTAGTTTTTTCGTCACTTTATTCAGTTTAAAGTAGAGTACCAGATAATCGTTTTAGGCAGCTCTTTATTAAACTGCTTTCGGAACTTGTTCTCCAGTACGACGTCACGTATGGTGCTTCGTTAGGTCAACCTCTGTTGAAGCAGTTTTTCCGGCCTCGTCTATGAGTTCACCGTATCTATGTCTTTGGAGTAGCTCTGAAGCCTCGAGTGACAATCCTGGAGGAGAAGTCGGGTGATTGAGAAAATTAAATTATCATTTTATCAACTAGTCTCCATCTCTCCAATCAATTCCTGCAACAAGCCTCTCCGCCTATATCGGCAATTTCCTAGTTTCTTGTCGGAGCCAAATGCTCTGCCTCGTTGACCCTACCCTGGGCTATGAGGTCACCAAATGAATTATTAGTCAATTTTCAGCCATTTTGATGGTCCCTTTTACTTGTTTGCATCCTCAGCAGTTCCGGTTGCCTGTAACGAAATCTCCGTAGAACAGGCATTTTGGCAATCACCGGTCTGATTCCTCAATAATTTGGCTGTTTTAGTGTTGCAAAAATTCCCATTGAAGAATTCAAAAGGCACTTTGGCGAGCATACGTAAGCCTTCGATAAATTCTCGTCAGGCCTATACATTTCTATTGCTGTCGAAATGATTAAAAGGAAAATACGGGCAAGCAGAAGTTATTCTGTAGCTGGGGTTTGGGGGGAGGGTCTGGGTGGGTGAAATGAAAAGCAAAATTACCGTCAGTGTCAGGGGGGAGAAGGGGATGGCGGGCACTGGGACGGGTAATTATACGCAGGTGGCTGGCATGGTGACTTTGGACCATGGTAACTGTGGGACCTGTACGGAGTTCATTTGTGCAAATAGAACTGGTTTACATAGCCTAATTGCAGCCGCCTCTGCTGTTGGCAACAGACGCTGTCCAAGTGATTTTGGATAGATTGCCGGGACTACAGCTCGTTGGCGCATGTGACCTCTTAGTTCCTCCACGGTGCTTTTGGCGTATATTCTCAAAATATCAGAGGTAATTACCAGCTAGGGAATAACTTCTGTTTGCCCGCATTTTCCTTTTAATAATTTCGACAGCAATATGAATGTATAGGCCTAATGAGAATTTATCGAATGCTTACGTATGCTCGCCAAATTGTCTTCTGAATTTGGCTGTTCCATCAACTTTGGAGCTGTTCGAACATGAGCTAGATACTGAGCCTGCCAGTTGACGCCGGGACCTCCCGATCTGAAGTGAACGACTGTGAGGGAAGTTGGGAATTGGCCCCCAGTAATCGGGTCCTGAATGATGACAGGGTGGCCCTGGCTATGTCACAACAGCCAGATTCCTGTGTACAAACCAACCATCATGACTCCCAGACCAAGTATCGGTTATGAGGAAGAGACAGACTACAGAAGAAGGAGCATTGTAAACTGTAGGTAGTGAAATGTGGTTAAAACGTGCTAGCAGGCTCATTCGGGACGCGCGTCTGTCCCCCCCCCCGCCGCGTATTGGTGGCGGTGTTTGAGAGAGTGAGGAAAATGCTAAATCCAAAAGTGATTAGGTTGTTACGCGCAGATGTTCGTACTTCCTGGGGACGGGGTGGAAGCGATGCAGTTTGGCCAGAAATCGGTCATTGATGCACTATGAAGAACGCGCCACGAAGAAGCTGCCACATGACAATGGACGTCGAGGGCGGGGAAACTACCGCTCCATACATTGTACAAACTGCCCTACAATTTCTGCATTTGGAGGCAAAAATTTGCAGGAAACATTACGTGTCGGGCACTGCTGTTGCCTGGTGTCGAAATACAGTGGTCGGCTAAGTTTCCCAAGTGGGAACTCAGTACGAAAGAACTAGAAGGACGACCCCTTACCTTGGTCGAGAACACAGAAGCACGGTGGAAGCCAGAAGCCGCAGTTGTTTCTCCACACTGAGAAGCAGCCGTTGTTGTTTCGTTGCCCTCCAGGTTCGTGTGGGCCTGAGGCATGCACGGCTGCGGCCAACCAACAAAAATCAGAATACTGATCTATGCCACGGTGTCGCCAATACGCAAGCATTCAACTGACAAGAGAGAATCGGTAGCTTATGGCACGCCGAAGACACTACCGCATCGGCCTTGCGACTCACGTCCCACATATTTCACCGGTGTATGAAGTGTCCGGTTGCGTGCTCTGCGTGGGTGTCGCAGTAGGTGGCATCATTTGTCTCATGCAAGTGGTGGCTGCGCCTAACGTCCGGTAACTGGCACCCAACTCTCACCTGTGGTTCCCGAAGCTAGGCCCTGTCAAACGACCGCATCCCGGTAACGGCCTCGACCGGCGGTTGAGGGTATCCGGTGTTGTTTGTGTCCCCACACCCGCTAACGTTGCTTCCCTTCTCATTTACCCTCCCTCTCCCCACTTCAAAAAGTCCTACGGTGACATGCACTCTCGCAGGCGGCCTAGGCTAACTTTGGTCGGTCCCCACTAAACAAATTCGTGACACAGCGGAGTTTGGCATCCGTCTGGTTTGTCTAAGCGGCCCTATTTATGGACAGCACTGCTTACCCCTTGGTGGGGAAGGGGCTAGAAAGGATGTCCTACATAAGTACCGGTGATTCACAACATCTGCTAGTATACCTTGACTCGTAGACGTAAAACTCGCGGTTGAAACGTTCAAAAGAAAAACAACAACCCTGCCCCCCCGTACCCTACCGGCTGCTAGAATGACTCTGCTCACTCTGACAGCCTGGAATGTTCGTTCCCTTTCATGCAATCCGAGAAGCAACCGACTGGAACGGAGGACGGTGCTAGTCACTCGAGGACTGGTGGGCCACAAGGTGAACATTGCTGAACTCAGCGAGATCCGCTTCTCAGAACAAAGCCAACCGGAGGAGGTGGGTGCCGGCTACACCTTCTTTTAGAGCGGCCACCCAATGGCAGGACGATGCGACGCAGGAGTTGCCTTCACCATCCGGAGCGACATGGTGGAACGACTGCCCTGTCTGCCTCAGGACACAAACGACCGACTGATAAGTCGACGCCTGCCTCTGGGGATCCAAATTCGCCACCATCATTAGCGCCTACGTTCCCCGATGATCAACTCTGACAAGGCAAAGAACAATTTTGTCGGGAACCTGTAGGTCCTCCTGACGTCTGTGTCGAAGGCGGGCAGACTGATTGTTCTTGGCGGCTTCAAAGTCCGCTACGGGACAGACCATGCTGCCTGGGTGGGAGTTCTGGGTCCCCATAGAATCAACAGCTGTAACGAAAACGGCCCCTATCTTCTGCTAATCTGCGCATAACATCGTCTCCTGCTGATCAACACCTTTCGCCTTCCGACACGGGAGAAGGCCACATGTATGGACCCTGGATTGCGGCGATGGAGGCCGCTGGACTGTGCACTCATCTGGAGTCGAGATCAACAGGATGTGCTGGTTACCAAAGCGATCTGCAACGCCGATGGCTGGACGGATCACCGCCTCGTCGTCTTCAAGATGAAGATCGCGCTAAAACCGCGCAGGAGGTCACAATGTATGCGACCATCAGGCAGGTTCAATAGTGTTCTGTTGAATTTGTCTGGCCAGTCTCCATTTCAGCAATCAACTGACCCAGCGACTGGAAGGTCTGTAAGCTCCCGATAGAAACGCCTCCGTGGATACTCTACAGTGCCAACTATGAAACTCTGTTCATTCGACTGCTCTGGATGTCCTAGTACGCGCACGTAGCCAACACCAGAACTGGTTAAACGACAACAATGCCGACGTCAGCCAACTTCTCGCTGAAATTCAGCTGTCCTGAACGATTTGATCACAGGGTGCGTCAGATCCACGACGGGATGATGGAGCATGTCACGGACAACCGGACTGTCTGAGAAGCATTCACAGTGACCAGGGGCGTGGAGTAGGGTTGCGTACGCGCTCCCACCCTCTCTAGCCTCATGTTCACTGTCATGCTGATGGACGCCTATTGCGACATGCGCACTGCGGTCCACATTGTCTTTAGAACCAACGAGCGTCTTCTCAACAGCTGGCGTATGCAGACCTAAACGCGTCTCTCCATAACTACCATCCACGACCTGCTCTGTTCAGACGACTGCGCAATCAACACCACGTCCGAAGAGGACATGCAAAGGGGCATGGGTTTCTCTGCCGCCGGATGCATCAAATTCGGAGTGGCTATTAAAACGGACAAAGCGGTCATCATGCACCGATCGTCACCCAACATGGAATACAACACTCCTCAAATCAGTGTTGAAAGCAGCCAACTTAAAACCGTGGATGATTTTGCTTGCCTAGGAAGCACACTCCTGTGCAGCATAAAAATCAACGATGGCGTTGTTCACCGGATCTCCAAAAACAGCCAGACCTTCGCCAGCAGCAAGCCTCCGCGTAAAATGGTCACAGCCTTCAAACAAACACTAAAGAGAGGATGTACAAGATCGTCGTATTGACAAAATTTCTGTAAGGAGCGGAAACCTGGACCTTCTATTCAAATCAAGCTGGGAAGCTGAATCACCTTCATTTCAGCAGCATCTGCAGAATACTGAGGCGGAGATGGCAGGACATGATCCCGCATACGGGAGTCCTGGAACAGACCGGAACCCTCAGCATCCACGACGTGCTGGGGCAAGTGAAACTGCAAAGGAGCTGCTACCTCACGCATCGTCCCCGCATATCTACCTCACGGATTGGCCTGGTCGGTTAGTTGAGAATCCATCGCGCAGAGACTGTCGAACCAGTGCCTGATGTGCCAACAAGCACTCGCCGCACCGCCTCCACTGTCTACACTGTCCACGAACATTCATTTATCTCATAGGCCTATTATGTGACATGTGTATCCATGCCCGCATTTTCACGCACATTCACCTCTCATATTGGCCTGGTCGATTACTTGCGAATCCATCGCACAGAGAGCGGCCTGGAGCACCGACAGACACCAGACGCCATCTCATAAACTGCTCACTGCCCACGCACATTCACTCACCCAATGGGCCCAGTGGGTCACATGCGCCTCCATCGCTGAACCATACCATCACACCTCTTCACCAGCCCTACATCACACATGACCATATCCCACATCACACAACGCAAGCATACCCTTGGCACCTCTCACGTAATTGGGACGTGTGTTCCTCGAGTCCTCTGTTA
The DNA here is from genome assembly GCA_902702965.1 of Spirometra erinaceieuropaei. Classification (NCBI taxonomy): domain Eukaryota; kingdom Metazoa; phylum Platyhelminthes; class Cestoda; order Diphyllobothriidea; family Diphyllobothriidae; genus Spirometra; species Spirometra erinaceieuropaei. The sequence goes on along the minus strand of CACRXP010000478.1, from coordinate 354,850 downwards.
TATGTGTGATCTGAGCCTGAGATTATCACAGTGCGGTAAGCATCGCGACTTGGCAGGTTGCCAACTGACGATGGAATTCGGACCTCGCAGTCGACTCAGTGTGTGTTCGTGCGGAGTGGTCGGCTGGTGAGCTGAGCGTCAGACTGCAATTGCTCCTTCTTAGCGTGACCTCTGGTATTCTCACGCATGTGAGATCCATGCCGCCCATCCCGTTTTGTGTCAAATTCTGGTGCTTCGGTTTGGCGGCCAGTTCATGCATGTGGCGAGCGCAGACAAGGTCGCTAGATTTGTCAGTCACCGCGCCCCCCCCCGCACCTGTCAGCTGACCGGATCGGACAGTGACTGGGAATGGGAAGGGTGAGTGTGGTCGATGAATTAGCGCACTTTCCTCACCCTAAACAATCTGACGCGCTTGAAGCTATTCTAATGCGCTAACAGCCGTGGCTTGGATGGTTGCCAACCGATGGGATAATTCGGACCTCACAGTCAGCCCAGTGTGTTTGTGTGGAGTGGTGGTCTGGTGGACTGAAAGTCAGGTTGCAATGGCTCCTTAATGCTGCCTTTATGGGACTCCCACCTGGTGGGATACGAATCACCCCCTCTTCTCTTGTTGTGTAAAATCTTGGTCACTGTGCGTTGTGAAAAACGGGGTGCTATGGAGCGCCTAGCTGTGCGTCTACGCCGTGCCAGCCACTCGCGTCATCTCTCGCCTCCGGTCTTTTTGACTCTGTCTCGACACCGCATTGAGGTGGGAAGGAGGAGGAGAGAGTGGAGTAGGTGCAGCGCAAGTCCACTATCACTGTAAAGCCATATTTAAGTAGAAAACTAATTAGAGAACGGCTTTCATTTGCTAAGAATTATATTGATTGCAGATCTTCATTTTGGAGGAGCATTTTCTTCTGCGATGAGGTTTTATTTTTAGACAAGCCTACGAAATCGCTCCAAACCGTCATATGTGGAAAGAACTTCCCAAGAGAATGCACTACACCGACGGCAACATTCAAGAACTGTCGGCGGATGATGGTTTGGATGGCGATTAAATTCGGTGAGCGGCCTGTCTGGCGGTCAACATCCGACACCATAAACAGCAAGGTGTTTATTGCAATTGTCAAGGATGCTTTCGGCTACAACGGCATAAGTCGACGCCGAATGGATACTGTAATTTTGCCCGACAATGCACCTGTCCACCGCTCTAAAGAGGTACGAATTTGATGCCGCTTGCAAATATAATCTAACATTTTAGACAACAACAACAACCCTCTCCGCAATTGGCCTCCAAACCATTTTCATCCCGGCCAACAGTCCCGATTTGAATCCTATCGAAAATCTTTTTGGAATAGTCAAAAGAAATTGGAACAAAGCTAAGAAGACTCTTTCAATACAGGAAAAATTTGATTTCATACTCAATAATTACATTTTACAATCCACCATAGATAAACTCGTCATGTCTATGTCTGACAGACTTCCTGCCGTTGTTAATTCAAATGGACAATCAACAAAGTACTGATTTTTTGTATCTGTTTCTGTCCTTAATTATTTTTGCCCGCTTATGCGCCCTCCTCCTTTATACGCCCTCATACGTAGCCTTTATTAGCTTGGTTGTAATATAGGCGTTTCTCGAAAATGTGACTTCTGTCGAAAATTATTTATTTTTATCTCAGTAAATAATATTTTCTAAACCAAACTTTGCTTTATTTATTTGACACACCTTTTATTTTCCGCTATCAGAATTGGGAGCCGTAGTGTTTACCGATTCTGCGTTAAAGTCGTTTACCTGTGTTAATTCATGACATTTCATGAGTTAGCACAGGTACTGTAGAAGTCAACGTACCTGCTCCCACCTTTCTATGGAGCACGTGGTGGACATAGTCGAAACCGACGGTCGTACTCTTGTATGTCGTCAGTTGAGTAATCGAGACATATGGCAGGTCGCTACCGGTTTGTAGAGGATGAAGCAAAAAGAGATCAGAATGAGCACACAATCATTAATCTGGTCCACTCTTCACAGCAAAGGCAGTTGAGGTAGAACTCTTGCTTCTAACTCGGGTTTGAGTGCCATGGTGGAGTTGCCTCGTTGTGGGCGAGGGCGGTTCTGGCCATCCACAATTAGTCCACCGCTCAGAAACGAAAGGGAGGGGGCTGCGAATATGTGTACCCCTGAACTATTTTTCTACAAAGTACTTTTTAATGCATTAAAATAAGCATGAGGCGCAAATGAAACTTCCCCTTTTATATATTTAAAACCGAACGTTTCCTGCCTCAAAATTTTCCCATTACCACCATTTTCGTATTATAAGTTGTGTTGTGCCATAGTTGTGGGTGGCACTCAAATGTGTGTTTGCTGTTTAGAGTTCTCCTTTCATCTGTTCTCCTAATCATTGTGCCCTATCAATTTATTAAAAGGGACAGAGGGAGGGGGAAAGAGGGATACTTTGGGCAACAGTGCTGACAGATTGGATTAACCGTTGGCTTACTTAGTAATCCCCCCCAAGACAAAATATTCAGTCCTAAAATATGCCTCAAGACAAACCGCGGCTATGCACTTGGATAAGAAATTCGTTAAAAGAATGGTTAAGACTCCCGGAAGAACCTGTAGCGTCTAAGTAGTGTGAGTATACTCGGAGAGCTGCAATGAACAGGCCAAATCCCGAGTTGTAGGGAAAAACAGAAGTGAAAAAGGCAGAGGTTCTTCGGAAAAAGTCGAGTTGTACTCGTGAATTTTCAAGTTGGTGACGTGGTGAGAGTTGATGTGGGCAGAGGGTCACGGTGGGTCCTGGGCCGGGAGGAGAGGAGGGAGGGGAGAGAACAGTAACGGTTCCCCGTGTTGGAGGGGGAGGAAGAATGGCAGGTTGGTGGAACTGCGGGCGGCTGGGTTAGCTGCCGCTGATGCGGCATGGGATACGGCTCAGTGAGCCGTGATCGTAGGCCCTCATAATGGACATATAGGCCAACGTGGTGGTTGATGTTGTCCGCATTAAATTATCATGCCTCTAGAAATTCTATCCCATTTTGTGTTGGCCGTGGCGATGACCTCAGTGTCATCCCGATTGAAATGGTGATCGCACTGGGATGCGTGCGCAAAGACGAGGGACGGTGTATCACGGTGACGGGCAACTAATTTGTGCCCATTAATACGAGTTCTCAGGCGCCAGCTCGTATTCCCAACATACAGGCAAGAGAAATTAGCACAGAGGATACGATAGATCACATTAGTCTGCTCCTCTTTGGGGATAGGATTCTTTACTCGAGATAATGCTGAGCTTAGCGAGGATGCTGGCTTGTGGGCAACGCGGATACCAAACTGATTTAACTGCCGGGCGATCATCTCTGAGATCCCTTCCATATAGGATAGGGAGAGGAATTTCTGTGTCACGAGTTCCCCATTTTAAGAGAGGCTTCAGGATTGGGTCTGACTCCTGAAGCAGTTCCTCACAAAATTGATCGGATTTCCGTCAGATCGAAACAAATGATGTAGATAGGCTAGTTCTTTCTTCAGGAGATCGTCATTGCTGCAATAGCAGTAGGCCCGGTGGATGAGAGTTCGGACGCAGCCGCTTTTGTGAGCAGCAGAGTGATTGCTCCCATAATTGAGGATAATCTCAGAATCAGATCCTTTTCTATGGAGGTTGTTGCGAGACTATCATCGCCCAGCCTTTGTATTTTCACGTCCAGAAACGGTGGACTGTCTCCTGCTACCTCTTCCCGGATAAAGTGCATGACCGGGAAGATATAATGCAGTTTCTAATGTAGTCTATCGACATCGCAGTTCTTTATTACGACAAAGGTGCCATCGACATAGTGGAGCCACATTTTGGGCGTGAGAGTTTGAAAAACCTCTTCTTCTAGTCGCTGTAATACTAGTTCGGCGAGTAGTCCTGATATTAGTGAACTCATCGGGATTCCTTTCACTGGCTGGTAATGCTTATTGTCGAATTTACAATAGTTCTTAAGGCACAGTTTGAGCAGGTCTATAACGTGCTGCGTTCGGATATCAACAGGATTGTCCTGTAAGCGTTGGGCTATGCAGTAACTTGCCAAATAGTGTGCTATAGAAGAAAACAAGGCAACAACGCCAAAAGACAAGAGGCATTCATCAGTGCTTACTTCGAGGCCTTCGATCCGGTGGAGGAATGCGTGAGAGCCGTTAATTTTGTAGCGAGATCCGTGGGTTAGCCCCTTCAGATGCTTGTACAACCATTTAGCTATATTGTATGGAGGGGATCCGATAAGGCATGGCACTCTAATGCGGACAGCATCAACCACCACGTTGACCTAGACGCCCATTATGAGAGCGTACGATCACGGCTCACTGAGCCGTACCCCATGCTGCATCAGCGGCAGCTAATCCAGCCGCCCGCAGTCCCACCAACCTACCATTCTTCCTCCCTCTCCAACACGGGAAACCGTTACTGTTCTCTCCCCCCTCCTCTCCCGCCGGCCCAGGACCCATCGTGACCCTCTGTTCACATCACCTCCCTCACACGCTAGTGGTCCACCGGTCTGTCCTGTCGCGCCAACTAGTTTAGTGTGACTGTCTCACTTTTTCATTGATTTTCATTCCGTCTGACGACGGGTTGGTGTCACCAACTTGAAGATTCACGAGTAGAACTCGACTTTTTCTGAAGAACCTCCTCCTTTTTAATTATATCGTTCCGGAACCCATACCACCTCCGCTCTTCGAAAACAGAAGTCACTAGAATGAGGGATTTATTGTATACAAAACCTGACTTGTTCACTCAGGGTGCAATGGTCGATGGCGAGACCAGAATATGTGCTGACCGTGTTAGGTTGTGCCTGATAGAGTGTTACAGTGGTAGCAGCTGCTTTTATAGGTGTGTGTGGCAACTTCAAGTGTTGCACAATTGGTGTTGGTTGCATGTTCCGAAAAGGTGGTGTATCTAGTGGCTTACGCTGCTTTCACCGATGCATGGCGTGTTTAATTGGCGCATGGGCAGCTGCCAATATGTGAGCGCACGTGTGTCCGAGCAGAAGTCAGTCAAGTGGCTGCAGGTCAACAGTCTGGAACCGGCCGCTGAAAAGGTGGATGACCTTGGTGCAGAGGGGCCTTGAACGAGGACGCCAGACACCGCAGTGGTGGCTGCCAGAAACAGCCCTGATCCAGACTGCCCGTAAATGTTCTTAGAATAAGGTGTCAAGATGCAAATTTTGCGAATATCTTTAACAAGTAACGGAATGCATCACCCAGAGCAGTGGCGATCCCCCTCAGTAAAAATTAAGCCACCTCATCCGATTGCGTTTATATAGACATGTAGGTTAAGCGATGGCGTTAGTATTCGCAGTGTGCTACTTCTAAACAAATGGCGGTTTGCAATGACGTCTAACCGAGGAGGTTCAAGCTCGCATTTGAATTCACATTAAAAGAAACCATAGGAAGCGCTACCAGTATGACGGCTTGAGAGTCAGTAGGGTAATCAGTCTCCACCAATAGGAACGCCAATCCGGATAACGGTTTGATAAATATAAGAAGAGTAAAAAGATGGATCAGTCGCTGGGACCGTTGACGTGGTTATCATGGCTCTCGTACTCGTACATGTACCTGCCACCAATGATGGTGTGCTGTTCGTTTGTGTCCTTGGTGGTAACCGGGGTTGTATTATCTGACAGCGAGTTCACAACCCTTGACAGACAGGTGAGGACTTCTAATGGCCCTCCACCTTAACCGAAGTCTTTGTGCTCACGGGGGTGGTCTGGTGGCCTATCATGATGTCAGCGGCTACTCAACGAAAGATTTCACCCCTCTGCAGTGCCGGGTTGTGCTTACGCATTCTTTTGGTACCCTCTCTGCATACATAAAGTTTTCCGTGCAGATGTATGCACTCGGATGATGTATACGACTTACACAAAAGGTATACTATAACCGCGACAATTATAACCGCCCGGCCATGTTCTGGAGGAGGCGTATATCCTGTACAGAAGCTTGGAGGTAGTCAGAGCCGTCGACACACGGCCGGCTTTGGGTCTGCGTGTTTGTCTGTCTGAAAGCGTGTTGGGGGCGCAAATGACCAAGTGTCGTGGCAGGTTGGTGAATTGATTGGGTAATTATGCAGATCACAGGCACCTGTGATTAGCAGTCCTCGAGGCTAAATGTTAACTTGCTCTATACGATCGTGGGACGTGGTCACATAATCGCTACAGCGGTCTATGTGCCAGAGGCGAAAGTGATGTACGCGCTCGAAAAGATAAAATTTCGCGCAGGATCGAAGAGGCCACAGCATTCAATACTGATGGTTTGTGATAGTTTGCCATTTCAAGCGATCAGAACAAGCTCGCTAACAGCTGAGACGTAGTAATGGCCAGTGTGTGAGTTCGCCTCTAGTTAAGCAGACTTGCTATACCTCTACATTACTATCTCCTCCCAAATCCATTATTTTCCAAGCGCAAGTCAGAGACCAGACAACTAAAGATGGCTGCCGTCGCCGTGGCTGACAAGGCTGAAGCTGCCTCTGAGCAACCTTGCCTCCAAATTCAAGAGAACTAGGTTTCCAGTGGGGGGTTCGGATCTCACATACGTCAGAATGCCATAAAGGTGGCGTTAAGAAGAAGCTACTGCGGTCTGGCCATTAGCCCAGAGCAGGAGCGGATTACACCACAATTGACAACCGTCAAAGCCAGGATTGTCGGCCTGTTCAGTTATTTATAGTAAGGAACTGAGTGTTGAATCTGATCCCCTAATCGCAAGGAATTCTGTGGCCTGGATGATTGGTTGTGGTGACAGTAGAGGGGATTGGCGACTGTTGCCAGACTTTTATGGTGGCTTTGAAGCTGTTCTGCGAGTGCCAACCGTGTTGGGGACGTGCGGCCACAGTGTGGACAGGCGGATAGGATACCTGCAGCAATAGTAGTGTTTTATGGTTCGGTGACCAGAGTGGTAGTGTTGACACTGGGGTGGATGCGAAGGTAGAGAATCGGGGCCCCAAAGCTGAGCTGAAAGTGGCGACACATTGAAAGGGTTTGGGTGTTGGCGGCGTTAGTCTGAGACGGGGTAGGATTTCGTGATGATCGCTTTGCCGCGGTCTGTTGCATTCGGTTGAATGCTGACGGCGCTGGTCCTAGGTGCTCCAGTCCCGCGGGATAGTTGTTCTTTCATGATGTCCTGAACTCGGTTGGCTTCGTGGTTGACTGCTACCATCCCTACAGCAAGCGTTTCCCGGCTCTCATGGTTGATTTTGTTTGAGGTTCTCGAAGTGTTTTGACATTCAAGGCTGGTCCAGATTGACTGTTCGCAGCTCATTAACGCCCTCACAAGCCAAAGCCCTGCATTGTACTTTCCGCCCAAAAAGGCACCTGTTCCAACTTTCCTAAATAACACTTTGTAAGTTGCACTTAGTTGAAACTTTGATATTGTTGGAACAGAACTCTACGCTTCCCTCAAATCAACTAAACTGAAACCCTCCTGGTGCTGAAGCACGGTTACAGGTATCACCCAGAGAACAGGCGGCCTTGAGCCGAACTTCAAACGGGGGCTGAGGTTACTGTTAGGGTTGCCGTTAAGGTTAGGACACGCGAAAAGGCGCCCCTGTGGAATAGGT
>CACRXP010000478.1:316070-337878 GCA_902702965.1 Spirometra erinaceieuropaei | reverse complement strand
CCATTTGGGACGCGTACGAGCAGCGCAGATGCCCCGTGAGGGGATTGTCACCCTTGGAACTCGCTGCTGCGACTTTCATCCAGCCTGGTGTTTTAAAACTACTATGGAGATCATCCGTTGGTCTAGAAATACAACTGTGCTTGGACCCCCTACAAGAGTTGGAACACAAGGTAGTAAGGCGGAAGACAAATAAAGAACCAACGAAACCTGTTTACGGGGGATGTACATCCATGAAACTACGGAATGCAGCGGACGATCCACGACTACTCAAAGGACCAGTTTGGCGGGAGACGGGAGAGAGGTGAGAACGCCTTGTTTTTGGTGGTGGAACACTACACCACGGCCTGACACGAACTAACCTCTGAGGGTGGCAAACTTATCTGGGTGAGAGAATGCCATACGCCGTGGGTGAAGCAGAGGACTGGCGTACAAGGGAAGCAACCACACAACTGCGTGGTCCTCCTGCGGCGTAATGGACCCCGGGGGAACAAATCAACCGACGGGGCTGGAGAGGTCAAGACAGGAGTTACGCAGAGGTGGAGGGACAGCAAGTGGCGTGGGTGTAAACACGGGTGACCACTGAACCCAACATCACCTTGGTCAGTTGTACTTCGTGTTGGTCACGCTTCCGAACGAGACTTTAGTTTATCAGATACCGGTAACGTTAACAGTGGTGTATCCATGCAGTCTTCCATCAAATCGATAGACGTAAGCATAGGTTAGTCAAGACGAAACAGTTTTCGTTCAGATCTGCAGCAGGGAAAGGCCGTTGTTATTATAGGTGCTGATCCCCTGTCGACAGAGAAGTTTCTCACATCTGGCGTGTCTGTGCCGACGTAGGCATTGAAGTCACCAGGGGCAGTCAGTCCAAAGACGTCCGGCACTGTTGTAAAGAGGGATTGCAGTTCTTTGTAACAATTGCTCTTCATGTTATCAGCGCTAGACAGTGGGAGTGGACGTAGGCACTGACGGTGATGGCAACTTTTTTAGTGGGAGGATGACCCAGATTAGTCTGGGCCTCCTACAGGATTGCACATCACCCGCCGCAAAACCATTTTCCTGGGGGGTGGGGAGGAAGGATGGGAATTAGTTAATGGCCCACTGGGTATAAAAGCAAAAACACGCCGTATAATCTCATTTGACTTAGTGTAGTAGTTTAGAATGTCAACCGGTGTGTAGTCACTGTGTTTATCATGGCCCCGTGGAGCCACAGATGAGATCCGTGTGCCACGAGTGGGGGGGGGGAGTGTAGAATCAATCACCGGGTTACTTGGGTTGGCCGTCTACTCGGGTCCGGTGTTGCAGGAGATACGGATAGCATGCATTACTTCCAAACTACTTGACACATCGGAACCATTTCCCCGCTCATTTGGGCCTTCAATAATTGTCTCAAGACAGAATTCGGAGATGATGCTGAGCGAGTGGTTTGCTCGTCTATTGGTTCAAAGTCCAGTCTGGTGATCTGCATGGGTTATTGTCGTACGCGACAACGTACGGGGCCAAGCACGCAGAGAAATAGCTGGGGAACTTTTCTCACAGGGTCAAATAAAAGGCAAAGAACACAAGGCTGGTCAGCTGGCGGAGGAGACAGGCGTGAAAGCTGGGCGGTTAGTGTATCGTGGCAGGCTGGGCCGAGATTGAGACCCTGGCTACCGCGACCTTCTGGCCCGGTCCCCAGTGGAAAGAGGATAATATATTCCGTACAGAATAAATGGAGGAGTTGGCAGCCGGACGAGGGCACGTTTTGCGACGGGTGAACGACGTCCCAAGTGTGTGCCAGGGGATGTATCAAAGCGTCTTGGGACAGGCCACATCTGATTGGTCGTGGGCGAATGCCCGGGGGCGCGAGTGCAGACAGTCGCGAGAGGTCCAGCGTTGAGACCGGCGTTCGGAGTAGGGCTACTATAAGTGCCCCAAGAACGCCATCTCAAAACCAGAATAGGAGCGAAGGACCCAGAGGTTTTGGAAGCCCTTACCCAATGGCTCTCCGCTGACTCCGGGCAGTCGGACCTTCATCTACGCATTACGATTAACCGGAATACATTTTGTATTGTTACTGCGATTGTTTCTTGTTCTTATGCAACTGACGTCCCTCGACGGCCATCAACAAGTAACCGAGTTAACTAGGAGCTCGGGACCACCTATTTGCCTTATTATATTAATCTGTTGAGCACGGGGCGACACATATTCACGACCAAATATGACCATACTAGTTTACGCACAATGCCTCCGAGTCAAAACAAACGCACTCAGAGTAAGTCCACTACTTTCTGGTGGCCAAGTTTCCGGGCAACCCAATGGTGACCACTGCCTGATGCCGTTAATCAGACCTCCAGACTTCGGGTTGTTCTTCTTGTGGCCGTCGTTTGTTGACTCGGCGCTTGCCTTGCTTGATGAAGTAGCTTGGGTATCCATTTGTTCGAAAGAGGTCATGAAGCAGGTAAAGCAAGCGCCGAGTCAACAGACGACGGCCACAAGAAGAACAACCTGAAGTCTGGAGGGATATTCCTTACATTAAAGGAGTCTCCGAGGCGGTTTCACGACTGTTACAACCCGCCAGGGTAGGCATTGCCCATCGGCCCCAGGCAACAATTCGTCGCCGTTTGATGCAACCCAAAGACATACTGCCATTCACTGAAACATCAGCAGTTGTCTATCAAATACGTTGTAACGACGGATACTGCGACAACGTTGGGGAAACCGGACGGAAATTGCAGACCCGCCTACATGAGCACAAACTGGCAACTCGGAGACTAGACCCAAGCTCACAGCTTGCGGCTCACATCGGGGAAACTGGTCACAGTTTTGATTTTCAAGGGCAGCCGTCTTAGGCAAGGGCACCTCAAGGACAGAGCGTCTCACACTTGAGGCTTGGTACTCAGATGCCAACTCCATCAACAGGCATCTAGACCTTCCTTCGGCCTATAAAGTCCGACGTCACTACATACGCCGTGAAGAAGACAAGACGGTCATACGGAGCCTAAGACTACAGAGCAAACACGGCCTGTCGACCAATTCACCAAAAAAGGGACACAAACGCAACTAACCCCAATTGGGGTGACGACAAACAACACAGGAGGCCACCAACACTCACAGGTGACGGCCAGTAGGCCAAGGCAGCAGAAGAAGAAAATCGATCAGCCCAAGGCCAACTAATCCGGCTGTCCATTCAAGATTCTGATCGATTTTTCACTAGACGCTTTGATAGTGGAGAGCCGCCCCAGCTCTTCGAAACGTCAGCCGAAAAAGTCTTTCGATCCGGTGAGCACTTCATTTTCCTCGGAAAGAAATGTGGAATAAGGCCACGAGATGATACATTGTGGCTTTGTGGGAAGGACGGAAAACACAATGACAACTAAAAGTGATGCAGATCGTGGTCTCATCGCCAGGCCCCTAACGTTAAAAAAGGAACTGGTCAGAGATATTAAAAGATCTTTTGTCAAACCGTTGGGTAGGGGTAGCAGGATATCCAAAAAACATTCTGGGCCCTCCAGGACAGCATCAACTACAGACAGTCATCGAACCGGTCTACTACACTTACGAAAAAACATCATAAACTGGAAGTATATAGAGTACACTCTGTGGGTACTTGTAGCAGTTGGCTGAATGGTGCAGTCGAAACTGCGGAATGCCTGGACTGACCAGTGTCTCTGAGGTAATCTCATGTACCCTGCCATGACAGAATGCAAGACAGTCAGTCCACCCGGTTTTAAGGAAAGTCAATGAAAAAGAATGCATGTTGAGGTCACCAGGAAGCAAACGCTGACGATGGCTGGCCTATGAGGATGATTGATAAGTTGGTAGAACGCGGCAGGCCGCACAGAACCAATTGCCTACAACAGAAATGGCGACTACTTTAAACCACAGCGAGGATTGAATAAGTGTCGTAACCAGGGTTACAATGGACCCCAGAATTTCTACTAGCTAAGAAATTGACTTGGGTACGACGCCGAATTGGCAGAAAACCACAAACACAAGAAGACTAATTTGGAAAGATGCAAAACAGAGGAGCATAGGAGAGGGATCAGAATAGTTGTCGTTCCAAAATAAAGTTAACCAGTTCGCGACCAAGGGATGTACGCGCGCACAAATAGGTCAGGAAGGAAGCATCGAAAATGTGCGGGTAGCAGCCTAGGAAGTCCAATCGAGAAGGGGATCGCTGTTGGTTGTCACAGCTGCAGCGGCAGGAGGGGCTGGAGCCACGGCGGGGGACTGAAAGAGGTCGACGAGAAGGTCCGCATTTGATTTACTGCCAGACGAGCCCTAGAAGGCGCAGAAGGAAAAGGAGTAGCATAAACTTCTCAAGTTCTGCGGGTTCGGTACTAAGTATATTGTACTAGCGACATTCGAAAAATACGCCCCGATGCACTCCAAGTTGTCAGAGGGAAAACGATTGCCTCCGGTGCACGAGGTGTCAACATCACTTGGCAGGTGGATCTTGCGCAATTCGTCTCTAAAGACAAACTCATTCGTTGCAGCAAAAAACGGAAGCTCCTCAGATCTGGCCCTGCGTAACAATGCATGACATCGCCGTATTGTCACTCGTGTTCATAGTACTGAGTAGACCCTTCCATTATCGTTTTTCAACTGCCATATTTCCGTTATCCTTGTGCACTCTGGTAATTCGGTCGACAGAAGCGACGAGGTCTAACCCTGTCCCACGAAGTTGGCTGGGACTCACGAATTTGTTTATAGTGAATCAAATGTACGCCGCATAGTCCTCTCCCTCTCCCCACACCCATCGTGCTTCAATGACATGGCAAACGGCCGGAGGTGGGTGTGGGAGCATTGGCTGACAAAGTTAAATAGCCCATCTACGCTTGTGGCATACGAACTTGTCGTCAGTCCAGGCGTCTACCAGGCTTTGGTGGGGAAGTCCCGGGTCGTACGTAGGCGAGAGTGCTGTAAAAGTCACATTACGGGGGGCGTCATTGCAGTCTGGCCCTGAGCGTTGGCTCGGAAGTTGGCAGCCCTCCAAACCACGACTAACAATGTATTATGGTAGATTAAAGAGCATCAAACACATACTAACTTGACGGTGAGTTGGGTATTGGTAGTGGGGCAACGCGTCCCTCTCCCAGTAAGCCATATAAGTGAGCTCAACAAGAAAGCACGGGGAGAGGAACATGGTGTCGGAGTGTAGGTAACAAGGGCTGGCGCACAAGTAGCAAAAACCTGATATTTTAATATGAATCAGGTGCTTTGACGGCAACAGTTGTCGCTAAATGGTTGCCTGCTAGAGCTTTGGGAGGAAGTCTTAAAGCGGAATGGAATTCAACGTGCTGTGTCCTGAAACCGGGGTAAATTCGAGTTGAGGCTACGTCCTTGTGACTGAATACTCCTGATCAAAGGCTACTGGACACAAGCCCGTGGCTCGATGATGGAGCGTTTGATTTGACCAAGCATCGCGGGTCTTGCAGGCTGGATAATGACGGCAGATATGCCGGAAGTGGTCATTGCAATTTCCTTTGTATTTATAGTGCTTTTTACGCCGAGAAGAGCATACAGCTGGAAGACGTCAAAGAACTGATCGCCAGCGGCATTTAGGATTTGACGCCTTTGCGCGGAAATAGAATGCACAGAGTGCTTTACGTTCGCGGATCAAGTCCGACGACAAGTTGAAGTCTGTCAGATCGGACTGCACCTCGTTCAACAGACTACAGTTTCAAAGACTGCGGCACGTCCATTTAAAACAAAAGGCGACGTGTCAAGGTCGAGATAACATTTGAGCGGTTTTTTTTTATCTAGAAATAGATGAACGAACCGGTGGTATTTTGACCTACCGACAAGTACGATGAACGTTCGGATATGCCATCAAGCTTATTTAACATGAGCTCGATGAAATCTATGCGTCGTAATGCATTTTGGATGACCGATTCAACGAGATTTTTCTTTCGACAATGCCCCGGGACACCCTGAACTATCAGGGTCCTCCATCTTGCCTTTGCACACTTTACATGAGAGGGCTTAAATGTGAAGTAAAAACTCGTCTCACATGCTATGAGTTCAGGGGGAGCCTACCCACAAGTATACATCAAAAAATAAACTGAAAAAAGGCTTCGTAAGAAACCCACGGAGGGGGCCGCCGAAGGGGCCGGGGGAGCACCGCGGTTAGAACGTGACCGGGCGCCTGAGGGAGGAGGAGGCAGGAGTCCTGGACCTGCGGGGGTGCCCAATTTTAGGCTGGGCATCGGACGACTGGTGGTCTTCGAGGTGGAACTCCCCTCGCCCGGCCGCTTGGTGTTGATGTTCAAGCGCAGTCGCTGACCCTCCTTGAGACCCAGATCAAGAGCCGGCTCACTGGGCTGCGGCTGGCTGGCCTGCCGCTCAGCCTCTTCCTCCTGTTTTTGATGCCTGTTGGCGGAGAAGAGGATGGTTGGTGTGTCAATTATAGCTCATTGTCGGCGGATGAACACAGAGCGGCAGAACAATGAATGTGGCGCAGATGCATTGACTAAGACAAAATTTCCAAAAGCGGTGTGGATAACGTACAAGGTGTCACTGCTAGGCTCAGTTCAACATTGTCACTTGCGAAAACGTGAACCTTGGTAAGATGAGATCCGCCTGTCAGCCCAGCTGTGTGCCATCTGCGAATTTCCTAGTGGCGGACAGTTGAGTTGCCTCTGGTGATGGTTACCTGCGAGACATGTCGCGGCTTCCAATTTTATTAGAAATTACTGTGTGAACTAGGAGAAAGGCTCTGGGACAGATTTCAATGGTATGCGCTTAATTCACTGACGCTGATGAAAACTGGCTTAAACTTTCGGGCCGAACCTGGAAAACTGGTTCAAAGGAATTCCCACATGACCGAGGAAAGCGAAAAGTCTAACATGGGAAAGCTGGAGTGCGTATATACCAGAAGGCACACGGTAACGCTGGACGGCCAACTGATGAGCCGCGGCACAAAACGCACGAAAAACGAATCCTTGTTGGTCACTGTGCATTTGAAGACTCGCATCTGGAAAATAGGCAGTCACAGGTAAGCAGCGATAGTGCTGTTCGGATGCAACGGTTTGAAGTCTGGCAAACCGATGATGGCATCGTGGCATAACGCACTAGACATCTACTGCAACACAATAACGGGTAAATATGGATCTCATAAACTACCATCTGCCGCCAGATTGTATAGAAATTTGTGCGCTTTTTGATATGCGCGTACCAAAATGGCAAGACATCCATACGCGGTTTAAAACTGAACATTTTAGTGCATGACATGGAAATTACGGAATGACAGAACGATATACGTCCTTTGGGTAGGCGAGGAGTTAATCTGTCTACTGTGAAAATCGCGTTTCAATACGACGCTCGAAAACAAACAACAGTTTAATTGTCGCGGGCGACCACGTCCACCGTGTGCCCCGCAGTAGGGCGGCGGCGTGACGGTAGCTTGTGAGTGAATAAGTTTATAGTGACAACAGACATGCGCAACATCTATCACATTCACTTAGCATTCAAGATGACCGGGGGGTGGCGCGATCGGGTGCAGTGTCTGACGAAGCTAAACGGCTCGTCTACGCGTTCCACACACGCGCGATGAGCCGGATTTAAACAGAAGAAGCAAGAAACCGGCTCGGATCCCAACTCAGTGGGAGTGCCATAAAGGTCGTGTTAAGGAGAAGCCATTGCAGTCTGACTTTTCGCCCAGAGAGGAAGATCGAGTTATCCCATCGGTTGGCGCGCCGTGATAGTTCAGAGCGTGTGAGATTATTCATTGTGACGGAGTGCATAGAGTCGATCTCACTTTCCCAGACACCAGTCCACTGTCCGAGTCAATCGGCCAATTAATGCGGGGCTTGAATTGTAAGTGTCTGGCGTGGACCTGCGCCTGGTGTGCCTCACGTGGCAGTCGTCATGGGGGGCGCGGGTCCTGCGCAGCCCGGCTGGTGCGTGCTGTGCCTCAATCTGGCCCCCATGTTGGTCCGGCGCACCTCCCGCGTGGCCCGTTCTAGGGGCACACTCGAAAACATACTTAGCCAGGGGTCCACATAAACCACTGACATGGCACAAAGTAAAATCAAATAAACTGGGCACAGCCGTCGGTAATGAAGGAAGTTACCTGCGCATGGACAGAAATCAGGAGAACTGAGGAGCGGAAAGTCTTAAACTAGGCAAAATGACATGACAAACAAGGGACTTACGTGAAATGGTCTTGAATGGCCACATTGAAGTCGAAAGAATCGCTGCGCTCAGCGAATCCAATCCCCACGTACATGGTGCGACCATTATCCGCCATCAGACGAATAGCGAAGTAGCGGCTGGAGTCTAGAACTTGTTCAACGGCAATGCCAGGAAACTCTTCAACGGGACACTGTGCATACAGCTGACCGGAAACGGAATCTTCCAGTTTGATGTACAAGGTCTTCCCTTTCGCAACTACACGCATACGACCCGTCCAAGCAGGCGACTCGAGGTTCCAGTCTGAAGCACGATATCCGCGATTTGATTGCCTCGGTGGGAGGTTGTAAACAAAGACTTCCTTCTTCACCAGCAAGACCGTTTCATATTCGAAACTCATTTCTAAGGGAGCAAAGAGAAGAAAAGATGACTGGTGGCACATAAGAATAAGAAAAGGCGATGCAGTTATCCAGACAGAGGGGAGGAGAGCGTTGCGCACGTAAGTGGTTTGGCGAAGGGAGAGATACTGCCTATGTTACTATGATAAAAATTTAAACAGTTACAAAAGAGGAAAACATTGCACACTCAAAAGTGGCAACGGCGTATGGTTTTAAGACATGGAGGTGGAAAAGGTGATGAGAAGAGACTAAGCTCTAAAGCTCGAAATAAAAAGTGTGGTCGATAAATGTCCTGTTAGTTTCACTATAACCGTAAAGACTGAGAGGTTGAGGCAAGATGGGGCGACCTTGTAGGAGGGACAGGTCGTTCTACGGGCCATAAGGCGCGTAGTGGTTCCTCTGTTTGGCTTCTAACTTGCACCCAGCTCTCACACGTAATCCTGAAAACTCATGTTTCAAGCACTGTCATATCCTGGTAGCTGTTCCGGCCGGCGGGCTAAATCAGATAAAGGTGGTCAGTTTGTGTTTCTTCGCATTGGCATTCCTTTGGCTAACATTTTTCCACCCCTCACCCCTCCACCAAAAACAAAAGTTTTACTGGGCAAACGAGAGCGATCTTAGGGGCCATTCAGGTTAGTTTGGGTCGTGTTCTTACTAAACAAAAGGTATGACTCATGATAGAATTCCGCAGCCGGCTAGGATGACTAAGGAGTTCCACTCTGGGATGCATGGCTCAACCCTCTGAGAAGGGGGCTATAAAATATACCCCGAACATACTGGAAATTACGCAGTTTGAAAACCGACCGCGGTTGCCGGACGTCAAACAATTGGCAAAAATGCCATATGAAATAGCAAACTCCTCCACTATCTCTTGAAAAATTGATGTCGCACACAGGAAACCCGGAATTTCCATTCTCTTTTAGATAGTGTCGTGGAGCTGGGGTCGTTTTCGCCATTAGAAACAATCTTGCCAGGAAGTGGTCTCCTCTTCCAGTGGAATCAATGACCGCCTCATCTAAACGAAACGCCTACGTCACGGGGAAAATTCGCTATTATTCGCGCTGACACCTCCATAATGACAAGCAATGACGACACGAGAAAGTTACGCAAAGACCTGCACGCATTCCTCGCACATGTACCGAAGGCGGAGAAATCCTTGGCAACTTCGATGTCCTAGCGGGCGCAGAACATGCCAGCTGCGAAGGAGTGCATGGCCGTCACTGTAACGGCAACAGACTTTTGTTGGGGACCTGCGCAAAACACAACCTCTTCGTCATCAACACTATCTTTCGGCTTCCAAATCACAATAAAGTGGGTGTACTCTCAATCTTGTCAATGGAAATTGATGGAATACGTGGTTGTCAGGAGGCCGGCTTACTGTGACGTGCTTCTGACCACGGCGGCGCATGGCAACGAATGCTGGATTGACCATCGTTTGCTTGTTTCGAAAAAGAGGCTGCGAATTCGACCGCCTAGAGGTGGGTACAGCCCAACTGGACCTGACTTAACGCAGACGGGAACTGACTTTAACAAAATGGGGACCGATCTGGGCCGCACATAGGCATGGGAAGATGACGACGTTGGCCAAAATTGGTGGAGACTTAGGAATGCGTCAT
This sequence comes from Spirometra erinaceieuropaei, assembly GCA_902702965.1. NCBI lineage: Eukaryota > Metazoa > Platyhelminthes > Cestoda > Diphyllobothriidea > Diphyllobothriidae > Spirometra > Spirometra erinaceieuropaei. The sequence goes on along the minus strand of CACRXP010000478.1, from coordinate 327,749 downwards.
CGGGCCTGCAGGCGGAAAACACTTGAACTGGTTCGATGGCGACGGCGAAATACAGTGGCTGATATCAGAGGTAGAGCAAATCAACTGAACCTACATGGGGAACAAAAAAGTTCATGAAAAGGTCTCATTCTTCCAACGCCGTCGGTAACTGTAGCAAAGATCGAGAGAGATGCAAAATAGATGGCTGACTAGAAAGGCAGATGAAATTTAGGGATATGCCGATCGCGGTGGGATAAAAGACTTCTTAGAGTCGAAAATGTGCTGCTGTTAACTTCTGATGGAGAAATTATACTGAGGGATAAATGGCAGATCCTGGAACGTTGGGTCGAGCACTTCAGGCACGCTTGAAGCAATCACCTAAATCTGCACCGTAGTCATAAAAAGGCTTCCTCGGAGGATACGAATGCTGACCTCGCTGCAGACAGAACACTTCAACGAGTGTTGGGTGAAAATTCAGGGCGCAAGCACGTATCCAGTAAAAATCTGTAAATGTGGTGGCACTCAAGTCATGAAAGGACTTACACGTAACGGTAGTAACAGGTACCGTAAGATCCCAACGACACAACTTCTACCGGAGCAAGGGCAAAGTAAAGCGGAGAATCTGTGACGAACGCCGGAGAATCTCATTTCACAGTACTGCTAGCAAAATCTTCCCCGAGTACAACTTAATCGCTTGACCAGGGATCCGCAGGAAAGACTTCTTCGCAAGAGTCATTGTGGCGTCCATAAAGACCACGAAACCGCTTACACGGACTTTGCAGCCTGGAAACTGCAGGAAAACGGTCAATTAATGTGGAGGACCTTCGACACCATCTCAACCGATGTACCAACACCGTCGACATCGTGGGCTGAGACAGCCTCTGGCAAGTACTTATACTTAGTACAGCTGCGATAATGCCTGATCTAGCCGGCCTCCATGATGTCCCGAACTGTACTTCTCAACGCGTGACGATCCTTGGCAGCAGATCTGGACAACTCAACCCATTCTCTTCGCCAACGACGGAGACCAAATGCCGAAGGTCCACGAACCACCTCCACGTCTTGAAGGGCTGTGTCGAGCAAGGTTCTGAGTTAAATCCCTCTTCAACGTCTTCAGTAGGGTAACGGTGCCGGATCGAGCGCAGTAACACTGAGTTTCTGAGGTGGAAGACGAAAAACGTACCCAAACCATCTCATTCGCCTTTCTTATATGGCCTGAGTTGTCACTGCGATGTCGCAGCAAGCGCGGACTGCCTCATTTAAGACGAAGTCGGCATACGTAACTAGACGGATCGACCTCGGGCAATGGTGGTCAAGTACCTTCAGTTCTCGCTCGTCCTCCACGCGCACAGCCCAACATTCACAACCATAGAGAAGAACAGACCGGACGGATGAACGGTACACGCGATTATTAGTGACGATGGAGATGTCGCGTGGAATCCACAGCCACTTTCTAAGGCTTTATAAAACCTGGCGGGAAACTTCAATTGGATGACAATATCGTTCGTACTCTTCCATTCGGCAGCAACCTTGCCCTGAGGTATTTAAAACTGTATACTTTTTCAAACTGACAGCCATGAATTCTGAGAGGTGCCTTCTCCTGGTCAGGGATGCAACTTGAAAACACTTAAGTCTTCCCAGCTTTTATGGATAAATCGATCGATTCCGAAGTCTTGTTCACCCGTGACACAATAGACTGCAGATCACCAAAACTTGAAGCAAGTAAGGCACTATCATCGGCATAGTCGAGATATATCAATCGGTGTCCAGGTGCAAACTCAACACCGTCGTCTTCGTGTAGAGCCCTCCCGAGAATCCAGCCAATGGCGTAGTTGAACAGAATGGGCTACAGGATACAATACTGTCGAACGCCAGACCGAATACCAAACGGTTGGGAAAGATGGTTGCGAGCCAGGACTCGCGCAGTAGTGGAAAGATAATAGGCCTTGATCATGGCGATGATTTTTGGCGGTACACCATCTAGCGCCATCATCCGCCACAGGGACTCACGACAGATGAAATTGGAAGCGACGGCAAAGTCAACAAAGCAGACGACAGTTGGTCGTTGGTAGCTATAGCTGAATTCGCGAATGCGCCCCAGTGTGAATACTTGGTCTGCACATCCACGCCCAGCACGAAATCCGGCTTGGTTGGGCCCCGTCCTAGAGTCACGTCCAGTCCGGAATCGCCTGAGTAGGACAATAGCGAAGATCTTCGCATCAACGTCGATAAGGCTTGTGCCGCGGTAGTTCTCGCATCTTGTCTCATCTCCCTTCTTGACGATAGGTACAAGGATGCCTAAGTCCCAGTCATCAGGGAAAACCTCCTTTCTCCATCCTTATTTAGTCACCTCATGGAGCCCGAGCACCAGTGTCGACACAAGACTTGTAGATTTCAGTGGGCATGCCGTCCTCTCCGGGTGCCTTGTTGTTGCGTAGCTTTCGTAGGGCATCAGCGACTTCTCCCTCAAAAGCGGATCGCACGGCACTGCATAAGTTGGAGAGGGAAGAAACTCCGCTGTAGAGGAGAGAAAGGGCGAGGTGGGTCGGGTATCGAAGTTAGGATTGTGCTCGGAGTGCTCACGCCAGCGCTCAACTTTGGCCGAGTTGTCAGCAATAAAGCCGTCATTCAAGTCGCAAACAGTCATTCAGTGTAGAGGGCTTAACACTAATTTAGCGAATAAGTTGATAGAGTTTTCAAGTGTCACCAGCGTTCAATGCCCGTTCCAAGGAGGTCGTTATTTCAGCCCAATATTGCTTCCGGTCATGTCTGGTCGACTTTGTCATCATTTTTCGAAGCTGGCGAAAGGAGTCATCATTATGGGACCCGGCTCGAGCCGTCTGAGCAGAAAACTGCAGGGTTCTTTCAAGCGTGTACGAACGAGGACATGGTCCGACCCATGGGCGTTACTAGTCTCGGCACCATGCATCGATCTTCTATTGTGAACCCAGCTGCGGAACCTTGAGCTGGCTGTATGACTAGCCGTATGACCGCCGTTCGCATACCAGGTCAGCAGATGTTTTTGTCACGACGGAAACACGTGTTGGTGACAAACAGTCGGTTCTGATCAGCGAAGTTCAGCAACCTCTTCATTTCCACATCGGGAGCCAAGCCCAAAGCGGCCAAGGAGATGAACGTTTGTGGGGTCGCTAGGGCCAGTCTGACCATTCCAATCCCCGGCAGCAGTCAGCAGATCGCGGCGAGGGAGTCTTTCAACTAACACCTACAACTGCAAATAAAACGTTTCTTTATCGCGCTGTTCGGCAGCTGAAGTTGGTGCATACCAAGAGACGATGGAAGTGTTCGTAAAGTAACCCTTCAGTCGCACGTAGGCCATCCGATCACTGGCTGGTTCCTAGGCGCGTAACGTGAGGTCCGCTTGTTGCGAGAGGGCGATAGCGACTTCGTGTCTACCAGAAGAGTCGTGTGGGCAGCTGTGGTCTAGGGTGAAGTGTGATTCGACTCCAGGGATCTTTATTTCTCGAGAGCCTGAGTCAGAAGTCGAACTTCAGACGGGCAGCAGACATCCACGTTGCACTGATTAAGGCGCGCGGCCAGACTTTGGGTACCGGGGTCCAGGAACGTTCGTACATTTCAGCATCCATTGCTAAGAATCCGCCCCCGATTGAGTAGTCCAGCTCGCATACTATTCGCCCGCACCACTGGACCGGGGTTGTGGAGCGCGTCGGTTCCCGCGGACGCCGTAGCATGGATCGTAATACTGTAATCGAACATATCTCACAAGGTTTCTTGGGAATTTCGAATACAGGCGGGTCCCCAACAGCCGCACGGATTGTTTGTTCGACGTTGTCTCCTCTAGCGCTGGGGCCTTAAAGCCTAACCACCAAGCTGTGGTGGCAAGCAAACTTATTTAATGGCGGTTTACGGTCGCCATGTCACAGTGCTGTCATCGGGCTTTGCGGCTTTTTATAAGGATTTCAGCGTGCTAGACCTCAGTCCTGCGCACTCTGGTAGCACCGTCGCTGCTGGTCAGCGACTGCTTATTCGTCAGACAGGGGTCCACTCATTGCGTTGTTAACATTCACTGAAGGTCGGCTCGTCATCCGCAACATGTGCACGCGCCGGGTAGCCAGCAGCTAGCCTAACGAGCAAGTAAAAAGAAAAGTTGAGTGCCTTTCACAGTCCACATTAGTGATCTAGGGGGGACGGGGCATGACACGCGTGACGGAAAACGGATCAACACTAACGGTCCTAGGACGCCATCACTGTGTACCTCTGTAAAAGAAAAGGACACCGAGGCACGGAGTTTTTCACATCTGGGTCAAAGTGAATTATTTGAAATCTGCCAAAACACCCCTGAAAAAAATTTGTCGGGTTTGTGATAGTTACAGTGAAACCCTCTACCAATCGCTATGGATAAAATGCATGCTCACGTTCTTCCTGATCCTTCGAATCTCCACCTTGAACAGAAACGTCTTTCAAAGACCTAACGCGGAGTTCGTGAGCACTGTCAAGAGCTTGTACCAAATTCGCTATCCAAAATTTGTCGTAAAAATACCAATAAATAGGGACTGGACTCAACACCGGACTCATTGATCCAACAACACCATTGAAACTATGAAAAGGACATACTGGGAAAATAAGCAAATGTAGATGCCCCTAACTTTACGTAATGGCTAGGAAATTCAACGTCATTTTGGCTAGTCAAGAACGAAGGATCAAATGTTGAGGCTTACGTGCTGACAAATAGGATCGGGCGAAAATGTGTACTTGCTCCCACACTTCGCAATTTTGTGGTTACCAAGGTGTTGATTGACCCAGGCCATTGGGTTTACTCAGGTACTGGCATTAGATATGGTATGGATAGGAAACTAGTCAACACCCAGCAAACCTGGGCCATCAAACAAAACCACCAGCGCCAAAAATAGAGACCTCCTCATTGTGGACAACTGCGTCCTGAACTCTACGATTGCAGTGGGCATGCAGCCAAGCCTGAAACTCCTGGCCCCTGGATGCACCAAGTCCTTACTAATCACCAACACATTGGAGGCGGCTGTTATGCCCTGACCCCCGACAACTGTCAAACACAACACAACTGCCATAACCGTCATTGGTAGTTACCTCATAAAGGTAGACTAGTAGTCTAAGCTAGGTGATACCACATCGCAGGAGAGCAAAATTTACGACTACGTTGCAGCTGGTATCTGTAAGGTCAGTTAGGCCCTCCACCGACCACAACACTGTCTAAAATCCCTCCCACGTCCTTCTTACCTCGACATTTAGAGTGCGCCGGCCTGTGTTCCGACATCTATCAGCAGCACAGCTAAAAATGGACAGATTATCAGAACCTGGCCTGACATCTGAACTACTCTTACCTACACCGCCTTCGAAGGATGTTGAGGGCGATGTAATGAGAAAGAGTCTTGGGCATCCATGTCATAGAAACGGTTGGTAAACTCAGCAGCCATACCATACTGAAGCAGATGCCCAATAAACGGATGTCTAAGCGACGCTTCTACGGTGACGTAGTCAGGGTATTCCCAGACAAGGTGGGCAATAAAAACGACAGGAGACAACCTTGAGGACTTTACTCAAACGTCTCGAAATCAACCACGAGACCTGAGGTGCTTGGGCAAGACTAGCAGTTAAAAAGATCTGCGTAAGGACGAGAACAGACATATCCGAAGCCAACCGAGTGTAGGAGACCGCACCAAAGAGACAATCACGAAAGAATATTACATTTTAGACCAACACCGCCAACGACCAAACCCTCTCTATGTGTCACCACTGTCAACTCACCTTCAGAGACCGGGTTCTACACCTTCGGATCCACCTCGATGTCGGCACTACCACTCTGGACCCTGAAAATTACTGTTGCCACAGATGTCCTGTCCACTTGTCCCCAACACGGTTTGCTCTCACTCTGCGACTACAAAAGGTATGCGACAACCACTAATCTCCTCTGCTGTCATCACAATCAATCACTTAGGCCACAAAGTACCTTACAATAACAGCGACATCACATCAGCTCGTTTACATGTGTAGTGTCTGTGACTTCATCATGGGATGTAATAAATGGACTATGCACAGAAGTGTTCACTCGTCAGAAAACACCAATGGTTTGTTCAGACAACTGCTGCGAAGCTACGTGTTGGAATTGCACACCGTTTCAAAGTGAATATGTGCACTAAGGTGATGAAAATTAAAGACCGGTTAAGGCATGAAGAACAATGTGGAGTAGTGTATCGCATCCCATGTCAAAACTCTATGTGATTACACGGGCCAGACTGGACGCATGCTCGGGTTGCGGATAAACGAAAATAAGCTGGCTGTGCGACTAGGCGACACATTATCACTAGTGGACGCCCACACCTCCGAAACGGGTCATGATTTTAACTTCGCAGTCACCAAATAGTTGTCCACGTCGGAAAGAACACAGTCCGAGAATTGACTGAAGCCTGAGTCTCGGATGAGAACTCAGTCAATCGATTTATCGATCTGGCGCCGGCGTACAGAGCCCTGCGCAGTCACTTCCAGTCTCGTGCCCTCGGTCGGTGATTGGATTACATGCCCTGTAACTGTCGCTTGTTCTGTTGCTTCTACTATCTCTGAATGGACTCCTGTACGAGTTAGAAAGCACAGGACAATAAAAAAATGTTCCGGTGCCCAACCCCTCTTCTTTTTCACTTATGCATACACCTGGAACTCGAAATTTCGTCTTCTTTCACGAACGGCTATTCTTTTTATTTCAGAGAGTCAGCGGCAGACTCTTAGCAAAGGTGAGTCAGTTAGCTCGTGCGTAGACCGGTGAAGGGCCCGTATACTCTGACAAATTCGAAAGGCCAAGAGGTACTTGGACGAGAGCCGCGGTCCTAACTACTCCGATGACCAACTTCACCTTTACTATGTTCACCTATCAGAATTTTGGACTCAGGATGGCATACGTTGCTGAATGACCCAAAAGCCTTATCGTCGAACGTGACGTGGCATACATCCCTGACCGCCGAACCCGAGGCTATCATGGTTGATATGTAAAAATCGATCAAGTTTACTTCGGCTGCCACCACTCTGGCTTTCTGGGACACCATAAAAAATCACGAACACCGGCGCATCGTCGGCGTACGCGAGATCTTTAATGTACGGACCGGAACACTGGGGTGGCCTATAAGCGTATTGAGGAACTTAATCTATCGTCTAGTTGGACGGAGGATGTAACAGAACGCAGATCTTTACTAACGCTCTGAATGAAGTTGATCTACATACTATTTGCACGAACGCTGGTTCTTCTTCTTTAATAGTAGGTTCGGATCAAGCGGAGTAATTTTTGTGGCGTGCTATCACACAGCACGAACGACCAGGGCGAATCCCGATTGACAAATTCAAAAGCAGAGGCAAAATTCACAAAATACGGAAGGTCTGCTTGTAGTAGTACCGGTATTTAAGGGCCTAACAAAGGAGTGAGAGTTGATCACAATCTCGTCCACCTCGAAAACTGCATCGATTTTTGACTGTGACTATCAGTAAAAGCGGAGACGGTCCAGGAGAACTTGAGGATCGCGGTAACGCCAACCAGGCCTATGTCACGACAATTCTCAAACAGAGATTTGTTGTCTTTCATGAATGAGATAACAAAAGTTTAACTCGGGTACGGGTTCTGTTTACAAAGTTCTGTCAGAATGGTGTACCCAGTAAGTTATTACCGCCGGATCTTAAGTGTAGATTAACATTGAGTTAGTTTTAGTCAAGTGTTTCTCCCTTCTTAATTTTAACACAAACTCGCTAGTAAATGATGAGCTGCAGTCGCCATCATACTCGTGCGCCAAGGTGTTTTGAAAATGTACGGAAACTCGGATCGCCGGACCTACCAGATCCAGAAGCAGGGGAATATTTTTTTTCATCGAAGTTTCGTGCATGACAAGGAGGCTATCACTGTACTTGGTTGTTTTCGACTATAGGAACAGACAGATTAGGAAATCGCTTCATTTTCAAGAACCGGGAAAGACTGCCCGTTTTCCCGGTACTTAAGGCATGTGAGGGGTTGCATATAGGTGGCATAGACCGTTCCGGTTCGTTTAGCATAGCGCATGGTCTGTCAACGCACAGCCTTGACATATAGATAACGAGGAAGGTGAAGTTTTTGCAGTATCAAACTGTCACATAGTTTCGCCAGAAATGCGGTTCTTTAGACAAAACCGGTTATAGTCAAGCATCTCATAGGAGGTAATCTGGAGAACATTCCACTGTATAGCAGAATTTTGCTTCATCCGAAAAGGCCTTGAAGGCGGTGGTCATCTGCATGAGTGCATCAAATGGAAGACGCATATGTAGGATGGATGAAATTAACTGCTATCAAACGGTCTGGCTTTCAATAAAACTGTCACGGCTAACCACTAACAGCTAATACGGAGTTTTCAAACGCGCCTCCTGTCCGTAATATCAAAATATTTAGCAAGACGAGTGAAGTGCAACGATGGGTATCCAAATGGATACCGTTTTCAAACGGTAGTAATAGTTACTAGCATTACTTATAAGTAAAGTTTGAAGAGTACCAGCTACTGAGACTACAGTGGATGAAGAGAGCAAGGGGACAAAGGTGACTATCGCAGTTCTGGAGAAAGGAGCATTCGCAAAACGTATGGTATCATGTACATGATACCATACGTGTTTTGGGGATGCTCTTAATCATACTTCGACAATATGAAACTGGCATCTCGAGATGCCAGAACTTATGCACATATTTGACTGTTCGAGCTTTCAGGAGTTATACTAAAATTTACTCGTAAAGCCAGGACTGGTACACCCAGTCACTTCCAAATAAGTTGGCCTCGGAAGTCAGACAACTGCCGAACCGAGTCGTGATTATGCAACCGGATGACCAGATTTGCGTTCGTGTAAGCCTAGCATAAAAACGTTTGGGATGTCAAACATAGTTAGATCTGTTAGTTTCCACACTCGATGGCAAACCATATCGAGGTGACAACGAATGAATATCTGTTTTTCAAAATATTCATACCGAGTAGATATCGATTTATCGAGATAATTCCTAAACGATGAGGACGGGACGCAAAGCATTGCGTACGAATCTTTTACTTAGTGTAACATCCGTGCTTCCCCTTAGTACGTCCCGAATTACCGTGTTTATCCATTCCGACCCTTTTAACTAAATCTTATGTCTGTTCCCTGAGCGGCTATTACAGGAGCATGCTAACGACGGAAAGTTGCTCAGATCTTGCAGTGGTCGAGAGTGGTGTTCACCAGAACTCTGTGCTTGGAGCCAGTTTGTTCTTAATATACGTGGACGATTGCGCAAGAGCTTTGGGCCACGGAGCAGCAATTTCTAATGACGACGTGAAAATATGGAGTGTACTCCGGCGCCCTGCTGACGAATAGTGACCCCTGCCAGCACTTGGCCCCCTCTTGAAAGCGACAGATACCTGGGAAAATCTGTCTAGGAAAAGGGTGATCAGGGTTATAACGCGAGTAATTAGACGTTAATGGATCGGTATTACGGTTAGACAGTCTAATATGGCCGTGGGTGGGGGCAAAAAATGACAACTATAAGGCGTCCCCCTGCGCATTTTTTTTCGATGAGGGGGCCAGAGGGGGCCACATCGGGGATTTGCCCCGCCATAGCCCCCTCTCCAGCCCCCTCATAGCCCCCTCATGAGGCGGGGCCATGAGGGGGCCAGAGGGGGCTGGTGCTGGCAGGGACTGCAGATGAACTCAGTAGTTGGAGGAGTGGTGAAATCGTTGGCTCATGTGGCTCAACGTCGATGATTGTAGTATATTTCGCCTAAGCAACCTAACCAGATTCGCCAGCACAAGAGACTTCGTTCTCCGCGGTGCAGCCTTATGAGACGTCGAAACCGAAAAGGACCACGGTGTGCTACCGACGAACTCCCTAAAACCCTTCCGTCATTACTTGAGAGTGGCAAAAGCGTAATGTCCGTATTATTCGCCCTCAAGCGTGCGTTTAAGAATTTTGACGAAGACGCCTACTGAAAGATTTATGTAACACTCCTGCGGTCACACTTGAAATACGGCATACAAGCCTGGAGACCATTGCGCTTCAGGATCAAAATAGTCTCGAAAGAGCCCAGAGGAAAGCCACGGAAATAATAATAATAATAATTTTTATTCAAGGCGCGTTGGGGTCCTATCATAGCAAGTAGGAATAAGTTTTACATTAATTTTAGAGTTTCAGGCGGGGTATGCAGCATGATTAGAGTACTTAATTCATAGTTTTTGAATAAGTAACACGTTACGAAGGATATTGAGCGAGCAGGAGAAAAAACTCCTAACATTAATTAGATAAGTATGATTGGATTAGAATTATAGGAGGAAAAAACTCTCGCTCCTTAGTTTATAAAAAACAGACAGGACCGGACTGTATATGGCACTGTATGACGGATTTCATGGAGGGGTAAGTAGGCGGGTCAGGCAGGACTGGCCTGTATGTAGACTTGAACGAAATGGTCGAGTCGGGAATAATCATGGGAGAATTCATATGCCGGATGAGGCCATTCACGTCATAGTGGCGAATTGAAAACCAGTTTCGAGGCGATAGGAACCCAGATGCGGTCGGTTACATTCATCCGAATCCATCCGAGGATGGGGCAAGGGAGATGCGACCAGAATACTAGTGTATGGCGAATACCGAAGTTTCCGCCAAGAGCGTCAGTAGATCGCATTCTGTGAGGGCATGATGGATGGACTGAAAAACCGAAAATTTAACACTTTTGATGAGGGATCCTAGGAAATGATACTACTCACAAAATAAGGAAATGTGAGCAGATACGGAAATTTAATGACGGCAAACTAAATTTCCGGTGGCCCTTTCTCAGTGTCATAGATAAAATTGTCCGTAAAAAATGAGGAAAATAAAAGTTTAATCGAGTCAGTATTCAGATAGAGGCTCAGCCTTCTCTTAAATATGTGTATATTATCTGAAGATCCTATATTTATTGGAAGAATATTCCAGAGGAAAGTATATCTGGAAGCGAAAAATAGAGAAGAGTTGGAGGTGGAGGAAGCTGGAGAGGGTATAATAAAGGAAGACTTACGAAGATTTTATGGGCGACTACTAGGGTTAAGGGCTGAAGTCCGAGGAATATTTGAATTATGATTAATGCGAAAGATGGGACAGAAGCCTGCTTCTAGTATTCGAACCCATAAAAATTTTAGGTTAATTAACTGGCATCTTTTTGAGTAGGAGATATTGGGATGTTATCTATCTAAAAGTTTTTTAGATAAATGTCTTTGGAAAGTCTCAATATTTAAACGACTAGCCTCGTTCTTCAAACCCAGGAATGGGAAACAATACTCGAGAATGGGCAGTACAAGCATACGATAAAATCTTAATTTTCTTTCAAGAAGATAAAAATTGTAAAATCTGTAAAGCCACAATCTTGGCGGTTTTGGCTGTAATTCTGTCAGCGTGTGGGGAGTGATCAAGATTTTTGGTGTAGTTTAAACATAGTTATTGATGGTGATACATTCAGTCATAGGTGTGCCATGAAAGACCACTGCTTGGGGTAGCTTATCAGGTCCAAAATACATATAGCGACAAGTTGATGGAGAGAGTTCCAATGGTCAATGCTGAAAGAGCAGGCAACTCAGTTTGGTTTTGCTCAAGGAAATGAAGGGTCGTAGATTTATTGAGTGAATATACACATTTGAGATCATCAGCACAAATAAATGATTGAGAATGGTTAACTCCCGACGAGATATCATTTATGT
>CACRXP010000478.1:304577-315863 GCA_902702965.1 Spirometra erinaceieuropaei | reverse complement strand
ATACTGGTATTTATACGTCCAGCCAAGGTCAGTGCACACGAGGGAGCTGCCATATAGTAGTATGCGTCCTTCCGAAGCATTTGTGAACCATACAGACGAGTTTTGGGGTCTGGGAGCTACTGTTAGTTGACGAGTGTCTGTTTTTAAAATGCGTGTGGTGCAAGAAGACCGAAGTCGCAAGAGTATGTCCGGAACTTTTGCAATGCCGTACAGGAGCGAATATTTTCAGCTTGGTCTCAATCGCTCAGAGGCAACACGAACTCCGTAAACCGAATCAAAAGTTGTTGGCGTCAGGTGGGCGTAAATTGCGCGCTGCCAAAGGTTCTATTTGAAGAGGAAATTTCAGCAACTCGAACGACATTTAACGCTGACTTTTGATCAACGACTGAATGTTTCGAAATCGAGGCCTACTATAACCACTGACGGTTTTTATCCCTGTGCCAACTTGCAGTGACATCCGTCTAGGCCTTCTTTTTCATGTATTCCTACATGTAATGGTTCCTATTCTATCCATTCTTTCATGTAACTCCTCATTCATGCATACGAATATGCTTCAATTCATACCTCCACACATTATCGATGTATACTTGCTTCTCGAACGGTTTTCTTTTACCTCCTCCACTCTCTGTTTTACATGCCACGATGTTGAAAATTTGCAGATAACTCTTCACCTCCGATTGTTTACACGAGTAACTTTTCTGGTTTTACTGTAAGTCTACTCTGCTTTCTCGACCAGAGAGCGTCGGCGACTGAAGTGGTTGTGGGTTGGATTATCAAGGTGCCGACACATACCCTTACCACGATTTAGGTTGTCGGGTGCCAGGTAAACTCGGAACATCTAAGACATCGAAGAACATCTGTAACCGCCAACGAGACACGATCGTGTCTCCTGCTTCGCGACTACTTCCTGGAACTCGCCTCTTCGCTTCCACGAGCAACATCTGTAACATTGTGCGTATGGTTGCGTATGTCGTTGACACTAGTATTCTGGCCGTGCTATGCTCGCACATGTGTCTGTCAGGCAGAAATACACAAGCACACCTCGGTCTGTGGTCCAACTCAGTCACAGAAATTCCTTTTAAAATTTAATGCTCCCGCTTATTGTCTGTTACGAAGAAACAAAACTGCTCTGCACCTGATATTCGCGCGTAGGATTTCGCCATTTAACTACAGTTCCCTTTCTTTTCTAATTCAGGAAAACTGTGACGTGGTCTTTTATCAGTCTGATGACAGATAAGGCCAGTGATGTTGTATTAGATTGTGGGAATGAATTCCTTGCGCACTTTGGGGGCAAGGCGTTCTCTTCATTTGATGTCTTCAACAAAGTGCTACAGGGCTTCGAGCAGGCAAGTCTTGTTTGTCCGTGTTGCCTTACCAAGATCACAATTTTAGGCTACGGGCACACGATATTTAATGAAGCGATCCTGTCTATTCAATGAGGGTAGCTTAGGTCGCGAGTTTCTGGTCTATCGTTACATGCATTTTATGTGTGTCCGCCATCCAAATCCTGCACGCATGCGATGGCAACGGTTAGTTTTATCAACGTAATTTTATACAATATACTGCCCTTTTAGGGTCGGGGGCACAAAATGCTCGGCCTACTTTTCTGTGGGGACAAAGAGGCACAAGCTGATTGTCCGCCACTACGATATGCAGCACAATCATGGTGCCTGTATGGCCCTTCCGATGGAGGATACCCCCTCCTTGGAGCCACCGATAGTGGATGAGAATCTTAAAGACGTTCTCGACGTCAGTGCTATGAGTAGGCTGCACGCCAAAACTTGATTTCATCTTGCCCTTAGATCAGATGACGGTAAAAGACTGTACAGAGGAATTTCTCAAAATCTTTCAGAGTACTAGCTTTGACACATTCAACGAACTACAGGCCAAAATGGACGAATTCCAGATGGTATCCCTGTTTTTGTCATCCAAAATAAAATAACTGTTCAGGTGACTGGAAATCGTTATGTAAAGACCAACACTCGAAGATTGCCTCCAGACTCCCCAAATTGTGAAACCCTTGTCTACAGTCACTTGGTCTACATATGTTACCGCTATGGGACCAATGCTACCCTCTACAAAAGCCGAAAACCCCAACGGTAATTTCATATGTTTCACTTTTACCTTCCTCAAACAGAACTGCAAAAATTGGCTGCCGTTCGAAAATTTATTTCTACGTCCATGATAATCGTCTCCACGTACGACGCTATGACTTTCGACATAATCACGAAGTGGGACCAGACCTTGTTCAATTCCCTCCAAAAAGACGCCGGTCCAAAAAGCAGATGCAGCAGCTGGCACAGCAGCAACATCAATTGCAACTTCAACGACAACAGCAACTGCAGCAGCACTACCAGCAACATTCTCATCTGTCTCCAATGCGTCCACTAGTAGCCATGGACGAGGATGGTGAGGATCAGGGAGAAGAGGACGCCGAAGACGAGGTTGACGAGGAGGAAGAAGACGAGAGCGGTTTGCCGCTCCTTTCAATGATGTTCCAGCAGCCAGGTTGTGCATCTCATATACAGCTTGAAAGTACGTCCTTAGTTTAAAAACTGACTCTGCCATTAGTTCTGCAAAGTTGTCCTCTCATGTTTGGCCGCGAACCATGGGACGGCTGGTCTACGATCTCACTAGGTCTCAGGTCAAACCCGTGTTAGGTCATAAAGCGTAGCGCACAGTCACTACCATCGCCCGCCGTCCAAGCTGATGTCTGTGTCAAATTTGTTTTGGTTCTTGACATGTCTGTGCATCACCTGGCTTCTAGGTTTTCAACGCTGTGGAGCCCGTAACGAACTAGATCAGTCTGTTACTAGCTTGTTCAGGCATGAGGTTGGCACTTAGGCGTGTTATCTGTCTCAAGGTAAGAATTCCCAAAGCCGATTTGTGGAAAGACCCATGCTGTAAAAAACTGCCCCCGGCGCCTTCGAATTACCGTGCCGGCTGGACATTCCTGGGCGTTGCCTTTCCCTGGCGTTGCGTTTGATACAGTGGAAAATTTAGACAATTTTAGACTAATAATAGTGGAAGTGCAATTATCAGGTAATATGTCAAAAGAAAGGAGACGTCCACTCTAACTAACACATTCGACCACCTACTTTCAACGACTGCAACTTCCTGCGCACAGAAACTGAGATCGCACCGATTATCCATAGGGGGATTACTGTACAGCACATTTAGTAACGTTGATGTTTTTAAACACTTGGAACAATTCGTTTATCTGACTGGTTTCGAAAACTTTGCTAATCTAAGAAAAAACTTCTGTAGCTGTCTGATGTTTCCATTTTCAAATTTTTGATATAATTTGCTTTCTTGTAACAAACAGGGATTTCAAAGGCTTGACACCTATGTTTCTCTCAAATAAACTGAAACCGAAATGAGTAGCTGGCCACACTTGCCTTGTGCCGGATACGTAGATCGTCAATGCGGACTGCGGGCTCAAGGCGGATCTCTGTTCTGTTGTGGTCCGTGCCGTCTGCGTTGTTGACCGCTGCGATATTGGATGATCTAATGGTACCACGTTTCGACAGCCTCATGCTCAGTTGATTCACGAGGCCGGTTATGATTTGTGCAAGTTTCTGCGGTAACTGACTCGTCGGTCGCTTGACATCTAAGCATGTTGGATTTGTCTTGATGCGAGATCGTCACCTCGGCCCCCTTGGGACCTCACGACATCGGTTGTCAACCCCTACTCCGGGTTACGCCTCCAAACATCTAACTACATCGTCCACGGTCAGCGGGGACGGATCTGCAACCACTGACAATCTACGCGTCTGGCATCATGTGCACGCTGCTCACATTTTGTATAACGAGGAATGTACACAGAATTCCCCGGTCCTCAAAAATGGGTCACCGAATCCACTACTGGAAGTGTCAACACATAAAAATCCCTCCAGGTGGACGCCTCTCTTTCTTTTGGCAATATTGGGGCGTTGGACCCATGTTGTCTGCTCTGTAAAAGTATAGATCTATTGCCACTGTTTAGAAAGCATTTTACTAATTGTCTCCACAATCATTTTGCTGGTGTGATAACCACAGTGTTGCAAAAATTTATGCACGTGGTTAGTCTACCGTCGCTGGTATCAACCGATGTTCTGTGCATCATCGCAAACCTCCATTTGCAACAAAAGTGATGTACACGCGCACACAGCTTAGTTAACACCGAAGATGCCAGTATGTCTGGCAACAATTAATAGAAGGCGGTTCCTTCCACTCACCCTGACTATTGCGTTACCCGTGGATATCTCGATCCCTGATATTTTCAATACCACTTCACTAGGAACAGTTAGTTATCGCATGAGTCAGGAAGCCTAGTCGTAGTCGCGTTTTTTGTTCCCCAACTTCATTTGTAACATACTACTTCCTCCAAGTGCACCTAAGGTTGCGACGTCTTAAGGGTGGTTTTCCCTTTTTCCTTCGTACAGGTGACTTCCGTTCCATGTTCCCACCCTACGAGACAAATGACAGCAAGCCACCTCCGCCGCCTTTTGTTTCTGGATCCCCTGGCTTCCTTAACCCCTGCCACAGTGTTCCATCACATCCTCCCACACTGGATTTCCCCTTTCCCCCTGATCCCAATTGGGCGATAATGCGTCATCGGCGCCATCGAGCCCTTGATTCTGTATTTTCCCGCCTGTCCCCCCACTTCCAACGTCTCGGCGAGTTGGCCACTTGTTCGGGTTCCATTAACTTGTCAAGTCGTCTACGAGAGCTCAAGGCACTCGGCGACAAGTGGGCACGGGAGAATGAGTCCCTGATGCGTCAGCGGAGTCTCATGTGACAAGATCCTCTCTTAGCCTCGAGCCCCGTGGCACAACGGCTTTGATACGAGAGCGAATTTCATGTACCTTAAATTTTGTTGCTTATGACTACACTTACCAAATTTAAAAAAGAAAGAAGTGAGCAAGAGAATATGCCTAAAAGAGTATTAACTGTCCTTCTTAAGAACCACCGGAGACTGATGTGAGAAATTTCAATTTTACTCCAGATCTGAGGGTGCAGTCCTCACAGGCGGTCGCAAAACAGCGAGCAAAGAATAATAAAGAAGCTTTTGCCAACAAAAATACAGACACCGGAATTTTCATTCCTGGATTATCTTTCCAGCAGTCAGCTAGCATTGGTGCAGCCCCAGCCAGCATATCCTTGGTCTAAACAAGTGTCAGTTAATCAAAGAGCGACACTCTCACTACTGGACTGCGACTTCATGTCATATCGACCGAGATGGGGAATATTCAGTCACACTGGAGTGGCGTGCGCGGTCATCGAACCTCGAGTACGCAGCCTAGGGTTGAGATATCCTTGTCTGACGTCAGGAATAAGCCGAAATTGGTCTTTCCAGTGTCGCTGTCTTTGCTAATGAGAGTTTATAGAGCACCGTGGGGTTGAGTAAACTGGGATGATGCTTAAGAATCACATGCTCCTGTCGATTTTTGAGATTTATTAATTTGGTCGGAACCTCACAATATCTTTTTTTACATCTAGAACTTTGAAATTTCGCGAGTTTCGGCGGACAACCGGCTGCACTGAGGTTGCTTACTTAGGTCAATTTATCTCTCCAAAATTGCCTACTAACATCTGTCAGTAGTTCGTTTTAGCTCCTAAACCGAATCCAACATTGCTCAGGCGGGAATGTCCCGGCAGAGTAGTACAGTTCTCCGAAGCGGGGATTGAAGGAGTACCCGAATCGTGTCAGGTTTTCGCGGCTGAATGGGCTGCCTCATCGTCTTACATGGAGCGTATGCTTTCACCCCTATGAAACGCGGCCCAAGGCATGACCGGCTAGATCCGGCTGGTATGACCTATCTGCCTTTGCTTACTTGTTATCCTGATTCGGCGGGCTGCATAACGTATATTACATGCGTTACAAAAGATAGTCTTCAATTTTTATTGGTGTAGTGCAGAGTCCTGAACGACTTGTATCCACTAAACACACCAGCCGCGCGGACTGTAGACCACAACGCATAAATTAGCCACAGCATGATATTATCGAAAAAGACAAGGGAGATTGGGATGGCCATTTCGGGATTATTGGTCGTCGTAAGCCAGTCATACCCAATCTCGAAGTGTAGAACACCTGGGTCTGCCGGTAGCGTTTGAGAGAGAGC
Source organism: Spirometra erinaceieuropaei (assembly GCA_902702965.1). Lineage (NCBI taxonomy): Eukaryota > Metazoa > Platyhelminthes > Cestoda > Diphyllobothriidea > Diphyllobothriidae > Spirometra > Spirometra erinaceieuropaei. The sequence goes on along the minus strand of CACRXP010000478.1, from coordinate 309,759 downwards.
CCTAAGGCACAATGGGACGAGTGAGTTCTGTAAAGACGATATGTGAGCGCCCTCTCTAACATAAGTCACAACCTCTATCAAGTTCAGTTACGTCTTCAGTTGGTCGAACTAATGCCGTCGCCAGTCAGAGCCAGTCTCTAGCCGGATTACGTCTAGGATTACTTCGATGTGGCAGAGGACATGGCCCAGCCATCTAGTTTGGCGTGTAAGAACGACGCAGTTGTCAGATGCTACTGTGGCCGTTCGTTAGACGGATTGAGAGAGTGGATCGCAAACATCCTTCACTAAACTCTTCTATCGACTAGCACCCCCTAATTGGCATGCCGCCAATAGGTCCGTTCACCACAAGCGATAATCGCTGCACATGGTTCCGAGAGGGCGGAATTTGTTTTTAGTGATTGGCCATGCCTATTGGCAGTCGTGCTCCAATGGACCGACGGGTGTCCAAACAGGCAAATACTCATGTTTCCTGGCGGGGAAGTAATTCTGCATACGGTGGTCATCCATTTTTGGTGTCGGGCAGGTGGGTCAGTGAGTTTTCGGCAGACTGCCCGGCAGTGTGCCTGGCTGCCGATTCCGTAACTGTAACATTGCGCGCTCCATCTACTACTCCCGACAGTTCGACCGTCGTTCCCGACGATGTCCACAGCAAGGTGAGAACAGACACGAGGACTTGTGAGTGAATAAGTTTGTAGTGGTAGTAGACTTGCGCAACGTCTACCGCACTCCCCTCACCTCCCCCACCTGGACACAGTGTCAAGACGGAGTCAGGAAGACCGGATGCAATGGAGGATGCAGGTGGATGGCACGGTCAAGTCCGCATCTTGACGCTCTACTCCACACGCTCTGGTTCACACGGCCAATGAACAGGATTTTACTAAACAACAAAAGGGTCTGGCGCGGCCAGAACCGCGTTTTGGCGTGCTGTCACACCCGACTCGAATCCCACGGAGTAGGAGTGCTACAGAGGCCACATTAAGAAGGCGCCATTGCAGTCTGACTCTTAGGCCACCAATCGGCCGCTCCACACGAGCACACTGCACTGGGCCGAATGCGAGGCCCAAGTTATCCCGTCAGTTGGAAACCTTCCAAGCCACGGCTTTTAGCGCACCGTAATAGCTCTAAACGCCTTAGATTGTTTACAGTGTGGAAAATGTGCCGAGTTGTCAACCTCACTCTCCCCATTCCCGTGTCTCAGCCACTGTCCGAGCCGGTCAGTTGAAAGGTGTGGGAAATGGGCAATGAGGACAGGTATGGACCGAGTCAACATCGATGACGTTGGTGGTGGAGAGGCTGATATTTTCTGGTGTCAGAATTTTGTGCAGTGGTGGTGGGTACAGGAGCTGCCCTAGCTGATGTTGATGCAATGGAGGAGGAGGAGTAGGATATTGGGGGTTCAGGAGTGTGGCCAGTGTTGGTCGTCAGCGTGCGGGGCGAGGCAGAAGTGGACGGGGGAGGGGGCGTCAGGTGATGTCGTCCGGGTGCTGCAGTTGGTTCGAAGATGTCCGATGAGACCGATTGGTGCTCAGAGCGTCCGGCGACATCGTACGCAGGTTGGCGACCGTTAATTGTTGACGTTTTGAGGCGGGGGCTGTTGAACTTTAGGAGTTTCGCGTCTGACTTTGGCAGCGGTGATGCGGATGGATTCGTTGATCGCTGAGCCTGTCACCACTGCTCCCCGCCAGGTTGGCCGGTCCCGCGCGATGTCCACGTTGATTTGGGGTGCGACGTAAGCACCGTCGGGTGGTGGTTGATGCGTAACTACCGTCTTCCCCGTGTTGATGATGAGGCCGAAGTTGTCATAGGCGGCGGGTAAGAGCCTCATCCTCCTTTGCATGTCGTCTTCGCGGGCGGCGTTGAGAGCGCCGTCGTCGACGAAGAGGGGTCCATGGGCAGAAGTTGTGGATACACGTGACTGGAAATGCACTCGCCAATGATTGAGGAGGTGGCCATCCGTCCTGTAGGCGACGCGGATCCCGGGGCGTTCGTCACGGTTGGCGTCCATCATTAAGGCAGAAAACATGGCATCAAAGAAAGTGGGCGCGTGGACGCGGTCCTGCTTCACTCCGTTGGTCACTGCGAATGCCTCTGAGACGACTCCATTGTTCGTGACGCGTGCCGTCATGCCATCATGGAGCTAACACACTATCTGAATGAATCGTTTGGGACAGCCGAATTTCTGCATGATTTTCCACAGTCCGTCGTTATTCACCGTGTCGTCCGCCTTCACCAGATCTACAAAGGTAGAGTAGAAGTGGATCTTCATCTCCTGACACTTCTCATGAAGTTGACTGGCGGTGAAGATCATGCCGGTGGTCTTGCGATGACGGCGGAAGCTACACTGGCTTTCCGACAGGAGAATCTGTTCCAGATGGTTGTTCAGACGGTCGAGAAGAATTCGAGCGAAGATTTTCCCGACGATGTTCAGCGGAGAAATGTTTCGGTGGTTGTTGCAGATTTGGCGGTTCCCTATCGGCTTGTAGAGGTGGACGACTGTGGCGTCCTTGAAATCCTGCGGCACTCATTCATGCCACATCTCCTGAAGAGGGATCTTCAGATGATCCGTGAGTTGGAGGTCACCATGTTTGTAGATTTTAGCAGGGATCGCGTCCGATGCGGGCGCTCTCCCGCTAGACAGCTACTGCACAACCCTGATGGTTTCGCGGAGAGAGGGCGGGAGGTCGAAGTCGGCGTTGGTCCCCACTTGAGGCAGACGGGCGATGGCGACGTTGCAGATGCTGGAGGGACAGATGAGAGTGCCCCTGCAGTGCTCGGCCCATCTCTGTTTAATTTGTGTCTTCTCAATGAGTAGGGTAGGCTTTGTGCCGCGGTTCTTTTCAGCAAGTGGATTGCTGGTGGCAGCGTCATTATCGTCGAGCCAGTTATGATGTTGGTGACGTGCGCGGTCGAGGACAGTCAGAGGCGTCGACTGGACTGTGTCCCGTAGTTGGTACCACCGTTTCTCCCCGGAGGCGTTCTCGCCGGCAGCCGTGGCGGTGACTGGAAGGTTGGCAAGCCCTTGGCCTAATTCATTGCTGAAATGGAGATGGTGAGCACGCAATGTCAACAAAGCGGTATTCAACTTACACGGGGGTCGCTTACCACGAGATCTTATGAGAGGCTGTAGGCCAATCCGCATCTTAGGGATGACGAGACGATGGTCGGTCCACCAACCCGCAGCAGGGATCTCCTTTGTCACCAGCACGTCTCGCCTGCGGACGAGGACATGGTCCAGCAGGTGCAGCGTTGCGACAAAGGGCGCATCCAGGTGGCCTTCTGTCGAATGGGAAAGCAGAAGAAGGTGTTGGTTTATTTGAGGCGGTGTTCTACGCAGACTCGTATGAGAAGCGGGCCATTGCATTGGATCCGTCGACACCATGGGGACCCAGCACTTCAGTCCAGGCAGCATGATCTGTGCCGACGCGGGCGTTGAAGTCACCAAGACCAATCAACTTATCCGCCTACGGCACAAACGCCAGAAGGGCGTGCAGATCTCTGTATAATTTGTTCCTTACCGCGTCAGAGTTGGCTACCGGGAAGGCATAGACGCAGACGATGAGGGCGAACTTGCCTCTATGGAGAGGCAGGCGGAGGCTCATCAGGCGATCGTTGATGTATTGCGGAAGACAGGGCAGTCTTCCCACGATGCCGTTCAGGATGGCAAAGGCGACACACGCGTCACGTCGCTCTGCCTCGAGACGACCGCTCCAGAAGAATGGGTAGCCGGCACCCAACCGCCTCCAGTTGGCCTAGTTCGGAGAGGCGGGTCTCCCTGAGGGCAACGATTTCCACCTTGTAGTGCGACATTTCCCGAGTCACTAGCGCCGCCCTTCGTGCCGGCCGGTCGTCCCTGGGATTATCTAAAAGGGAACGAGCATTCCAGGCTGCTAGAGTGAGCGCACTCACCCTAGCTGCCTATGGGATGGGGTGGCGGGGATGACGAAGGCGAAGAGAGAGAGAGGGTATGGTTTCCTGTTTGACTGTTTCGACCGTGGGTTTTTTGTAGGCGAACTACGGTCAGCGCGCAGAGGAGGTGATCCCAGCATTTGTTTAAGGCACCTTTTCTAGCCCCACCCCCCTTCCCATGGGAGTACCATAGCTACATCGCCATGGAAACGTCGCCTAGACAGGAGTTCACTGGGCATCAGTACGACGTGTATACTTTATCTAAGTTGGAGCTGCCTGAGCATGGCATGCCTTTGGAGGTCACTAGCCATTTCGAAGACATGGATGCCCAAGACTCTTTCTCATTACATCGCCCTCAACATCCTTCGAGGGCGGTGTAGGTAAGAGCAGTTCAGCTGTCAGGCCAGGTTCTGATAATCTGTCAATTTTCCTGCTGTGCTGTTGATAGATGTCGGAACACAGTCCGGCGCACTCTAAATGTCGAGGTAAGAAGGACGTGGGAGGGATTTTAGACAGTGTTGTGGTCGGTGGAGGGCCTAACTGACCTTAGAGATCCCAGCTGCAACGTAGTCGTAAATGTTGCTCCCCTGTGATGTGGTATTACATAGCTTAGACTACTAGTCTACCTTCATGAGGTAACTACCAGTGACGGTTACTGCAGTTGTGTTGCGTTTGACAGTTGTCGAGAGTCAGGGCATAACAGCCGCCTCCAATGTGTTGGTGATTAGTAAGATCTTGGCCAGAAGTTCCAGGCTTGGATGCATGCCCACTGCACTCGTAGAGTTCAGTACACAGTTGTCGGCAATGAGGAGGTCCGTAGTTTTGGCGATGATGGATTTGTTTGACGGCCCAGGTTTGCTGGGTGTTGACTCGTTTCCTCTCGATACCATATCTAATGCCAGTACCTGAGTAAACCCAATGGCCTGTGTCATTCAGCAATTTGGTGATAACAAAAGTGAGGACGCAGGTGGCTGGCACGGGCAAACTCGCTCGTAGCATCACACCCCCTGGTCCACAATAAACACGATCAGGATTTTGAACAAAAAATTGGTGGTAGCAGGGATCCCAACTGGAGCGGCATGAAGCCTCAATTGGATTCGCCACAGCACCCCGAACGTTGGCATTTATCATGGGCGCGCATTCTCAATAACGCCTGTCAGAGTCCGATGTAGTTCCACGTTGATCCAGCGCATCTACCACACAGCCCGTTTAAGGGGCAGTGGGACATATTCAACAGTAATTATCACAGACGAAGCAGTAGCCTTTTTATTTTCAG